>JAJEKB010020218.1:578103-622579 GCA_022393335.1 Macrotrachela quadricornifera
AAACCATGTTAAACATGTTCCAAGTAAAATTTTTAAATTTGACCAATGGGAAAAATAAGAACAAAAATCTTTAAAATGATTTCGTTTTTCATCTGGTTTTTGTAAATATACAATTGAATCTGATGGTGAAATTGTATTAGAATCTTTCCCAAGTGCATATGATCGACCTTTTTCAACTAATTCAGCATCTTTAAGAACTTGTTCAGCATAACGTGCTGATTCTGGTAAATTAAATCTTGAATAAATAGTGCATATAGCTGGTAAGATTCCAAGTGCTAATAATATACGCCAAACATAATCAATATTTATTTGATTAGCTTCAACTGCACCTTTAAAAATTGCCAAAAGAATAATATCAAATAAAGCACCAAAAAATTGTCCCCAACCTTGCATAGAAAATGTTAATGCAAGCATTTGTCCTCGACGACCTTCACTTGACCATTCACTTGAAACTGTTGCTGACATTGGATAATCTCCTCCAATACCAATACCTAATAAAAATCTCCAAAACCCAAGAAAACCAAGTGTACCAACACCTGTAGCTGCTGAACCAGCCATAGCTGAACCAATTGTTGCAACAATAATAATAAGTAATTCAATACCATAGATACTTTTACGACCTTTTTTATCACCTAAAAAACCAAATATTAATTGACCAAATAAATTTCCAACATTGGTTATACCCTTGATAATACCTTGAATGTTTGATGGAACTATATTATGATTATTTTGATAATAAACATAACCAAGCATAGGTACTACTAAATTTATTACAAATATATCATATGCATCCATAAAAAATCCTGTTGATGATACGAGAACTGTACGAATTTGTCGTCCACTTATCTTTTTCTTTGATTTTTCTTCATCACCATTAATTGTCCGTACTTGTTGTTGTTGTTGTTCATTAGATACTTCTGTTTGAGGGATTTCTTCAATAGACATATTAAACAATTGATATTTGTTTGTTTAATTCATACCAATATATATATTAATACCATGTATTTATAGTTATGATTCTGTACAACGCCTAGACACGCACACACTGCGTGTTTCATCTATAACGAATATGATGGATATATTATTCAATATACGCCCATAATTATTCTATGTTTGTCAATAATGATAAATATTTATTATTCATTGCTCTTTTACCTTTCTAGTACCACAGGTGATTCAATGAGTGATATATATTTTGTCAAGCAAAACATCGCTAATCTTTCTTCGCTTATTTTTCTTTTTACATTGATGAAAATATTTTATTCATATCGGTTTGTTTTTCTTTCGTACTGATAAAAAAAATTGATAATTTATTTATGGCTGTAATGACACATGCATTTATATAAACATTAAAAAATATGAACAAACAAGGTTATTTATATATACAATCACATCAATTTTCGGTAGGAAGACAACATTTATCGAACCTATTCATCAATTATATGATATATAAAATAAACAATATACAGAGTGTTTGGAAAGTCATTTACTAAAAACAAATTTCAATATTTGCCTTACGGCTCGAGTAAACAAGTTGATTTTCGTAACAATGATAGATGCATGTTTTGAAGTTTGTATTCATAAAGATATGTCAAGCGAGATCCTTCGTTAATTATATTGTTTTTTCTCCTATGAAAAAGTAAATGTTTTTTTGTCAACACCAATTATCATACTTAACAAAACAGTTCCTCTAGGAATGTCTTTATGAATATAAACTTTGAACATGCATCTATCACTGATAAAAAAATCCACTTATTTGCTTGAGTTGTAAAGTAGTTATTCAAATTTTTTTTTGGGTAGATGACTTTTCGGACAACCTGTACGTTTAGAGAAAATAGATCGATCATTAGACTTGATAAATTGACATACAATTTTATAATAAAGAAAAAAGTTTATGTGTTTGTTATTTATATATTTGAAAACGACACTATCAAACACAGTGAATTTACCTTTTCAACAATGGTTTATTTTATTAGATTCATCATTGAGCTCTCCAATAAGTTGCAGGTGAATCTGTTGAAGTTTGAGAATTTTCTCATTTCGCACAACGATATCAAGTAAATCAACAAATAGCTTGTTGTATCATTGTATTCTTTTCAAAGCTAGGACACACGTACAAAGTAAGTGTACATGTACTCGCTGAATGTGCAATTGAATACTGGTCAAACAGAATAAAATACTTTATCTCTTGGTTAAAAACAATTTATTCAAGCAGTCTGTACAAAGATGCGAATATCAGGCTCATTACTAAATATCTATTATTGTTACTTGAGAGTACTAGCCTAAAACTATAGTGTTAGATGATTGTAAAAATTTTTAAAAATATCGGCGAATACTATTTAGTTATACTGTCTTTTGTTTTCGTTGCTCAATAAAAGTATTCGAAACACTTTATTTTGGTTTTTCAAATCAATAGAGAGTATTTTAGTAGATACGTTTCGTGTTTAGATGAGTAAAACTACATGTATATTGAACGTTTTTATCAATGTAATTCAACTTATCTATCGGTTTTAATGAGTTTGATTTTTTATGTATAGCAACATCATAAAATGAACAAAAATCAACAGTAAGAAATTATATTTTTCGATATCAACCGTTTTTCTGAAGTATCGAGTTACAAAATCTAACTGAGAGCATTATAAGATGTGAAATTAATACTTTTGAGTTGAATTATACAGATCATATGTGCTAGAATAATATTCATGCTTTTAGCTTATTTTTATTGAAATCGAGTTTTATTATAATACGATGCCTTTTCGTACTAAAAGACTAAGCCAAAATTTAAAAAAAAAGTTACATTGAAAGACAACCACTATTGAAAATAGAAGAAGAGAACGCACGTGTAATAGTTCTCACAAATTTAGTATATAACCACAATTAAAATACAAAAAAACGGCATGAAGATAATTATCAAATTCATATGCATCGTATATATGATTGTATGCTCATGGGCTGCGTGCTAGATATAATTGGATAGCGATGAAGAAATAACAAAACAAAATATGAGCCATCATTGAATTTTTTTTTCTTTTAGCTTTGAATAAACCAGCTACTCTACTTTCAAATAATGACATTAAGACAGTAGTTCTACGCATAATTACACATTATATTTATAAATGAAAAGCCAATATATTTTACATGTTCCCTAGACTGAAAGGATAGGGTCTAGAAACGGGAATTCATCTTACTGCGCGTATCGATTTTGTCGGTAACAAGGCACAAATGATCATTTTTTTGGCACAAATGACCGTTTTTTTGGCACAAACGACCATTATTTTGGCACAAATGACCTTTTTTTGGTACAAATGACCACGTTTCTAGGGCACAAATGACTACGTAACTATGGTACAAATGACCACGTTTCTAGGGCACAAATGACTACGTAACTATGGTACAAATGAACACGTAGCTATGGCACGAATGACCACGTAATTTCACTATTAAAAAATGATAATAAAAGTACGGCAACAATCGGTAAATAACTACAGTAAATGAAACTTATGATTTTGATACAGCTGATTATTTTGAAGCTGCGTACAAAAAAAATGATACATAGATATTAATATTTGAATTAGGAAACGAGTAAACGTTTTCAGGGTTTGATAAGTATTTTTATGAAGGTGTATATTTTAGAATGGACTGATTATTCATTTACGCATTATATTTGAATCGTATATACTTATTAGTGGGTATAGAATATTTGCGATAATATATTTTTCACTCGTTAATATCGTATTATTTAAATAATATAATATTAATTTTTTTTGTGTTAAAAAGGCGCTAAGTTAAATATTTCAAATATTTCTTACTAACAGCTATATTATTATTTTATGAGATAAATATAAATCAGAATGTAACGTCAACTTTACTCTTGATATAGAACACAATGAAAATAATATTAATAACAATAAAAAAATAGAATGTTCGTATACACAGAATCTTATTAACACTTTAAAGGAAATATTGGTGTATTTTTAAATAGCATGTTGGTCTTTATCATCAAGAAAGATTATTAATACATGTATGAAAAGAACAACGATATGTCCAAATGTCTTATACGATAATTCAGAAAAACAATATCAAGGATTAGAAGCTTCAAAAATGTGCATTTGTAATTTGACAATTCTAAAGTTTAGGAGGTGTATCATTGTAAAATATTTTTACGAAATCTGTTAGTCTGATTGTCTTGTAAGTTAGTTTAAATAATAAAAAAGGCCACATATTGACAAATAGTAGAATGAATACAACATTTGATACATAGTCTCTGCAATAACGCGCAAAGCTATATATGTGATATTCTTTTAATGAACGAAAGTATACTATACCGTCAACTATATTTTTATGCAAAAGAAAATGATCTGTTATACTAAAGATGAAATAATTCGATACAACAATAATTGTGATGTGTATTTTATTTATAAGTAAATGTTAATGTACTATTGTTCATATCTAAATACAATCATATCCACATGTAAACTGCGACAGTCTAGGGCCAGGTGCATCGAACTTCGATGAACGTTACTTGTATTATTTATCTTCCTTTTGTAGATCACTATATGTCCAAGACCAAGGTGTATGCAAGTAAAAAAAACTGTGCGATAACATCAATATCAGTTATATGACTGACAATGGCAAGAAGTGTCCAATGTATCCATATTGTGTTCCTAATTGAACTTCCATGAAATTTAAATTAAAAGCTGAATTACCTATCAAATTTATGAGAAACAAAACGATACTTATTCAAAATAAATCTACACAAATGGAAATGAAAGTTAGGACAGATGTTTGAAAACTATGCCGATGAAGTAAGCAGAAATTAAGTACTTCTTAGATACCGTGCAAGTACATCTTTAAATGATTTTTTTAACCCCTCGACGACAGGAACTACGTATATGTGGGTTTGGTTGAAATCAGCTTGCGGTTCGCTTGAACGCACTTTTAGTGTACAGCAATAGTCTGGATGCTAACAGTGAGCATAGTTCTGGCACTGGTAATGCAATATCAAACTATTATTGAAAATATGCTCTTAATTCCTTCCTTTCTTCTTTTTCTTGCACTTGATGGATTTAAATGGCAGCAATTAGCAGATCTGAAAGTAAGGATACATTTTACGATAAATAGTCTGAAGAGGAATCAGATTCAACGACTGAAAACGGATCCAGAACTAGCGAAGATAGTGAATCTACTTCAGAAAGTGCCATGGATATGTTGGATAATAAAGATATCTTCTCACATCGTCCCTCTGACCCTTTTTCAAATTCATGATTATGACAGAAAACAAATTTTAAGCCTAAGATATTTCAGTTTCAAAGCAACAACTGCAGGTTAACTGCTAATTCGAATGATGATTCACTGTTAGATCTTTTCAAATTATTTTTGGATCAAGAGTTGATTCTAATTATCGCGAATGAGACAAATAAATCTTAAGCAAGTGCGTCGGATGCTCATATATCGTCATTCTCACACTAACCATAATGGTCTCCAACTGATTCTCAAGAAATATACTTTTTTTTTGGCTACCTTTATGCTGATGATCCATGTACGGAAGAATAGAATCAAAGACTATTGATCAAACGATCGTCTGATTGCAAAACTGATATTCAATGATTTCATGTCAAGAGATCAATTTTTAAGGGAAAAGTTTAAAGGCACTTTAATTTCATACTAGAATCCATGTGTCGATGAAAATACGATACTCTGGAAAGGAAGATTATAATTTGAATAGTACATCACTTTTAAGCGACATACAGATGGAGTCAAATTTTTCGTCTTATCTGATTGTCGCACCGGATTTATACGGGATCTGAAACATAAATTGAGCATAACAAAAAGTTCGGGATCGCAGGATCAATCGTGATGAGACTTATACAAGCATATCTTCGGAAGGACCACAATTTGATCGTAGACAACTGGTTCACAAGCCCAGTCCTTTTGGAAGAATCACATGTGGCATCGACTAGAGTGTGTGGTACAGTGAGGGAAAATCGATCCCGAATACGGAAATACGCTGATTGGCTAGAAAAGGGTGAGAGCGACTATGGACAAACTGACATTTTACTTGTTGTAAAATGGTTCGACAATACATGAAGCAAGATTGGCGAACTAATGCACCTATTCAGAAACCAATCTCGATCATTAACTGCAATAAAAACATGGATTCCGCTGACAGGTTAGATATACAGATCAGCTACGTTGAATGTATTCGGAAATTGGTCAAATGGTATAAGAAACTTTTCTTCCATTTGGTATGTCTTATATAGGAAAAAAAACTGGTCAAAACACAATTTTGCGACTTTTGTCTTCAGCTGATATATCAAATTGCTGAAATGTATAGCAAACTCAAACCTTCTAGATCATACTTCCAACAACAACAAAACAAGACTCACGGAAACAATGTGTAGTTTGTATTGATACTACGATGAGAGTTAAGAAAAGGGCGAAGTCTAGAAACGAATGTGCTGGTTGTAACGTTGGTATTTGTATATCAGGCTGTTTTCGAGATTATCGTATCCTAACAAAATTGCTAGATACTCGTGCTTAACATTAATAACTATAAAAACATGGTTTGAAAGTTTAAAAACCTTCATTTGTTCCGCACAGTTAACCCGTTCTCAACAGGTCAAAATCTGATATGTTTAAATTTCCCTGTATTTCAATATCAACGATAACAAAATATTGCTCCTCAGATTGACATCTTAGAGTAGGACCGAATGTTTAATCAGTTCCGTAGGTGAATCGCTCGACGGTACCATTGTGATAGTGTTAAATAGACATTCATACATTCGTGTTCATCATAGCTACCTAGATACATATTCAATAGCTTCGAATAGCGTTAAACTGATCGCTTGCTAGTGATAGCAATTAGCGCAGCTTTGTTGTTCGTACGTTGATCAACAACTTGCCCATAGTCCAATGATAGAAACCAAGGATTTATAAGACGAATGAAGTTTAAATCAATATTTGAAGGATATGTTTCCACTCTAAGATCAAAATGTTTAAGACATGAGAGTCTGGTGAGAATGCTAGCAAGCTGTTCAAAGTCACAAGTATTAAATGTTACACGAATATAGGTGATATTGGAGAATCCAAGATACAAGAGCAATTGTTCGAAATAGAATAGAGATGATAAAATATGTGTGATAGTGAGACGATGTACAGAAGATTTCATGAAAGATGTTGGAGAAGACGAAGTACTTCCATATAAATAATCGAGGGTTAATGTATTCATATTAGGAAGATATTCAATAAATTTAGTGATTGTTTCATATGATGTTGAATGCAAATGAAGATGACGAATTGTTGTATTTATGGGATGTGCTACAGTTAATAACAAAACTGAAGCACCTCTTGGACAACCGATTGATCTGAGATGAGCAAAACGTGTTGGTTCAAAGAGAATCTGTTCGTAGAAAGACCATGGTACTGACGGAGAAGAAAAATGAGTCAAATGAGGTTGATTACCAGAGTGAATATGTTTATATTGCTCAGATGAGCATTGACTCAAATGGAGACATCGAATATTGATTAAAGGGCGTACATCGATTCGAGTGTTGGGCACAAGACGATCATCTCTGAGATAGACAATTTGCGCTTGAAAATAATGAAGACATGAAAGAGAGTCTTTGTAATCGTTGTCGCTCTTGATTCTAATGCTAATAGATGCCGAACGTAGAATGGCATTAATCTGAGAATTCAAGTTATACCATCCTTGGAACAGATCTTTAGGCTTGATAAAGGAGAACAAGTCTAAAAATAGTTCATTGGGTAAATCCTCGATTTGTGTTGGTTTGTCACTCATTATTTTCGATAATTAATCTAAAACGAGACAAGTACAATCATTAGTAGAGCAGAGATCGATTATGGATTCAACTAAAATTGAACGATTTTTATGTTCTATTATTGTAACAAAATTTAAACAGTTATTCCAAAGTTACTTCAAATCTCTGCATTATAATACCTCCATTATAGGATGTATTTAATAATCAAGTTGTGCGCTAGGAAAACTTAGCAGCAAGAAAGTCGATTAAATTAATTAAAAGGAAGTTGAAGAAGAATATGAATGTCGCACTATTCATATAAAATTATATCTCTATTGGTAGATAACTATCAATGTTGAGGCAACCTTAATTATGCTCGAGATATTCAACGCCAGCTTTCGATCTTTGATAGAAAGCGAAATCATCACTTCCTTCATGAACGTTTCGTTGGCTTATTTATATGCTAGAGAGAAGAACACGATCAATAATATTTTTAGAAGAATGGAGGCTTTTTCCCTCAGTAAAAATCTTGTTAAAATACAGAATTATCAACCACAAACTACGTATATTAACCATCTTGTTTATTATATAGTTAAAAAAGAAAGTTGTCGTTACTTCGGATTAATCATCTATTTGTCTAGCAAAAAAGTTCAAATATTTCATTGATTCCGTCAATATCCGTAAATAGACGCGATCAATAATAGAATCCACCCTTTAGACGAAATACGAGAAATAGGGTAGCATCTTTCCTAATATCGTAGTCAATAAGTAAGCGATACTCTAGCAATTCCTTGCCTGCGTAAAGAAGCCGTTGTTCATCAGGTGGAATGCCTACCTTCTCTTGAATTTTTGCTTTCAGTTCTTCAACAGTAGTCAACTTCGTGACAACGACGGTCAGAGTTCTACCTGTAAGAGTCTTGATGAAAGTCTGAAAGGCAGTACCTTCTTCTAGTGCTTCTGAACCACATTCATGACTTGTCTTGCGCTTGTTTTCTATCTCTGCGTAAGCGCGCAGACGTGTAGGTCGAAGATACTCGATTATTGCCTGATCAGTGGCAAGCTCATCAGGAAACTTGCCATTGCTTGTTTGCGCTGTTACTGCAAGTTTGGCATCTTCATAGGAAAGTAATAGATCGATCATTGCTAGAGATCGATTAAGAAGACAAACTATGTGTAACGGAGTGAACCAATGACTTGTTAGTAGGTTGTTTGTAGTTGGTGTAAGCAATTCTTTGAACATTTCAAGATTATTATCGATAATGGCAAAGTGAATTGGATAGAGATTCTCCCAATTAATTGATCTCTGTTTAGATGAGCCAGACACCCGAATGTCATGGGCAAACGAATTAACATAATTAACAGAACATGAACCAAATCTATTAGTTGATGCACCAGCATTGATTAAAGCTTTAATTGTCGACATTGAACGTGATTGACAAGCAAACATAAATGCCCCACGCATAGTTGCATATGAATCACCGCCAGAAAAAATTTGATCAACTTCAACATCAGCATTCAGCATGCACTGCACAATGTCCGTATGACCAAGAAGACATGCACGTTGATAAGCTGTTTGGCTTTCTTGATCGGGTGATGACCATTCAGAAGAGAAACGCCGACGTACTTGACAGCAACGTCGAAGTTCATCTTTCTCAAAACTCTCCACGACAGTCACGTTATTCGATTCAACAGCATCGAAGAGTTGTTCTACTTTCAATGCATCGTCTGATTCGGAGGAACAGATTTTATTCTCAGGTGTACTACTTTCTGCATAGGCCATGTATGTGAATAAATGAAACTAACAAATAGTGTGTGCTTTGTTTCTTTCAAGTGTCATCATTTTACTTTGCATCGAGCGTTTTTTATACTCTTTCTTCTTTACTTTCTCCGTTATATTGCACAACTTTGCTAGGTGTGATGCATCTAAACAAATATTTATAACATGAGCCAATCTTCATATAGTGAAGCGTTTTAGAATGAGTAAAAAAATTTAATTCTTAAAAAAAGAGCATAGATTTCATCATCTGTCTGTCATATACACAACAAACCAAGGGAAAAAAACTCATTCCCAGCCATTCGGATGGATGGGAATGGTTGGCAATGGATGGGAATAAATTGACGTAGTTGCACATGATCGAAAAAACGTAAGAATAATAGTTGTCGTAGCGGTAAAAAAAATTAACTACGCAATTACTACAGTTCTTTGAGACCATGGACCTTATTAAAAGAAGACTACAACCATATTTATATACATATTAAATCTTTTTAGTTTTAAATATCAATGTTTTCGGATCTTGTTTGTTATACGTCTTCATTTTTTAAAAATTCTATTTATAGTTTTTTCCAACTTTCGCGTCCTCTTTGTTGGAATTTTTCTTTTCTATGTTTTGAATATATGAGAAATTTCCTTGCATATTATTTCACTATCTATGAAATTTTCTGTCCCATGAATTTTTCCGTTGGTTATGACAATATTTAGTTGCCATTTGAGTTCTGTAAAATGAGAGAAAACAGATAAAAATGCGTTTCATTGAACTAGTGCAAAACATTCGAACTGAAGAAAACGCTGTTACCTTCTTACAAGAACAACGAATTGTTTCACATGAAGCGAACATACAAAACAGGTTATTTGATGAGACTCAATATAAAACAACTGTCTTGAACTTGTATGAAGAAGAATTGCCGTCAGGAAATTCGGTTGCGTGTGAGAAATTGACTGGAAGGATCTCGATTGCCTCTCCACAAGATTATCTACTTCATATATTACTGGGCCTTTAAACTGACTTCCGTAAAATTCCGTAAACGTGAACTAGAAAGTGGACAAAATACTGCGGTCGACTTTAACAATTATCTTCGTAAAATGTATGCCAAAAAGGTGGGACAAGATGGTAGTTCGATGACTGCTAGCCCAGGAGTGACGGTGGAAATCGATGAGAGCGTCTCCTCGCGACGTAAGAACAACACTGGTTGAGTTCTTCTTTAACAATGGATTTTCGGATGGATTTGCCACGAAATAAGGTATTGTATTGTGGTGGCTATGCCGAACCGATGTGCCACTAATCTTATGCGCATCATCTATGCAAGAATTCGACCAGGAACAAGGATAATTTCTGACTGCTGGAAGGCTTACAATGAAATCGAAGCAGCAGGATTTGAACATCAGACTGTGAATCACAAGTACAACTTTGTGGATCCGCTGACGCTTGCTCACATACAAGCCATTGAGAATATCTGACGCCAAGTGAAGCTAGATAATAAAAAGCGATTTGGCACCAACCAAAATTTCGTCAAATCCTATATGGCTGAGTTCATGTAACGCAGCAGACTCAATGACAAAGATCCATTCGACGCCATACTAGAACACATCGTAGAAATTTGACCACCAGAAGAGTAGACAGGATTGTATTTGTTGAAATTGCTACTTCTGTTGCTTAATGTTGTTTCATTTGAAAAAAAGTCGGTTTTGAAGTTTTTGAAAAATGATGGCGTATAACAAACAAGATCCATGTTTTCTCTTGAAATATCTAAACATTTTTCATATTCTCCAAGCATTATCATCAATATTTCTTAATATAATAATGAAGAAACTGTGCTTATTTTTGTTATATTGTCATGAACCAAGGTAAATAACGATGGAAAATGTATGAACATATAATCTTACTAAAAATATTTATTTTATCGATATTATACTAGGTGAAAAATAATATTTTGCCAGAGGGGTACCGCTATACTTTCTAATAGAGCAAATAATGAATATTATATCAAATAAAAGCCCGTCGAAAATGGGATTAATTGATACTAAATTGTAAGGGTTATAAGAACTTTTTTTTATATCGAACTTTAGTAACTTTTAAAGATTTTCTACTTTTTTTGCAGTGAAAAAGTAAGGTTCTCGTCATTCAAGAATGGAGTAAAATATTTTTCTTGGATTTTTATACATGATTCGATAGGGCTCATCGAGCTCTATCAAACTGTATACATGAAAAACGTTTTAACTAGAATTGTTGGATTGAAACTCACTAGAAACTATACAAAAAACTTGTAAAAAAACTGACATTTTTTACACTTTTACAAGTAAGAAACTGGTCTATTTCACACTAAATTCAGCTGTTTTTCATTGGTAACCTCAAGGAAGCTATTTGAAAAGATGGTCATTCGATTCAGTTTTTCATGCTGCACCAAATGAGTATAAGTTGAAACGCCTAAGGGAGTAGCAACGATAAAAAATGCTAATCTTTTTCAGAACCCAAGTATTTTTCTTCAATATCAAAAAAGACTTTTTAAACATTTTTTAAGATTTTCCAAATAGTTTTTTTGACTTTTTTTATTGTAAAAAGAGAGTTCGAAAAATTTTTCATGTACGCAGTTTTGTAGAGCTCGACGAGCTCTATCGAATCATGTATAAAAATCCAAGAAAAAATATTTTACTCCATTTTTGAATGACTAGAACCTTACTGTTTCACTGCAAAAAAAGTAGAAAATCTTTGAAAGTTACTAAAGTTCAATACAAAAACAAGTTTTCATAACCCTTACAATTTAGTATCAATGAATCCCATTTTCGACTGGCTTTTTGTTTGATATAATATTCATTATTTGGTCTACTAGAAAGTATAGCGGTAACCCTCTGGCAAAATATTATTTTTCACCTAGTATAGAAGAAGAATACCCTTGCCTTTCGACTACCTTTCAGTATACGGTGCTGTCCAAAGACGGTTTGATAAGCCCGATATTTTCCACACAACTATAACTAGTTGCAGCTCTGGACAGAAGGCCGGCCTGATGCAGAGTTCTTCTCGCTCAATTACTTGAGCTCCCAATACACACTGACTAACCACATACCAGTTACAGGAGCTATATGGTATGTCAACAATGTAATCAGTATACTATCGGGTGGGCGATCCGAGACAAATAGCTGTTAGTGACTTGTCCAAGGTCATTCCATATCCAGTGACACCGAGGTCTGAACACAGTACCTTGTGGGTACGTGTCGAACAACGCAACAATTCAGCCATGGCGGCTCACCTAGTATAGAAGCTGAAAATTTTTGTACAAGCACAAAAAAGGAAAGTTATAATGGAATGAAGGTGTACTCAACTGTTGCTGATCAAGACAAATACAATTTTTTTAAAATAAATGTTAATGGAGTTGAAAAATTTATACATAACAAGACTACTGTTTGGATTTTAACTAAAAAGAATAATCGTTTATCATCCGACAGATTAATACGTGTTGAACAAACTAATAAACAATAATTAAGACTTATTAGTTTTTGTTTAGTACTGAATATTGTGTGTTGTATCGGTAATGTCATCGGTTACTTTTCATTTCCTTTTGTTCTTATATATTCTTTTCTGATTATTTCATTTATCTCTCTTCCCTCTCTGGTATTAAAACGTATACTCTATATTTTGATTATATTCCAATTAGAAAGGTTTGAAAAACACCGGAATGTATCGGACGACATTTAATCTATTCAAATTCTAAATAATACTGGTAGTTTCATGTAAAAACTTATATTGGTCAAAAAATTTGCGTATTATTTGCTAGCTCAGGGAATCTTTTATTTCACTTTTAATACAATAATATGACTAAGCAAGGATGGTGACCGGACAGAATGTCGCAAGACATATCGTCGCATGGACAAATCGTTGCGTGGACAAATCGCTGCAATAATAAAATACAATATTTCATAACGCTACATTGTTATTACTCAGAAAATGTTTTTCTCAAATAAAGTATAAATGAACAAAAAAATCATTTGTTTCCTTCTATAACGTAGCTTGAAAGAGCTGAAGCCGATGGGGCTACTAATTAAGTTTGATCAATACCCATGAATAAAATACAATCTCCTTCTGATAATTAAGAATAATCCGCATATTTAATTAAAATCTAAATTGATTAAGATGTTTATTTGACCTTTTGACATGTATATATGTAAGAGAAATTGCTTGACAATTCTATTGATTTACTGTGAATATAAGAAATATCACATATCGAAAAAATGATTTCTCAAAGAGGAAAATCCATGGTGGTACACCGTGGTTACATTTATACATTAGAACGAACAACAATAACAAAATGCATTTTTCGGTGTCAAAACCGAGACTGTAAAGGTAAATCATTTTATAAATATGTCAGAAACGTGACATTAACTTCGATCTACATTTTAGCTCGGTGCCACACAAATCTATCTATGGATTCATTTTTATCCGAACCAACAACACATTTCCATGCTTCAAATCCAGAACGCATTCCTACTGTTGAAGCTAAGAACCAAATTAAAATGAAAGCAGCTGCATCCGACGAAGCTTCAAGCTCTATTTTACATTCTTCATTACGATTCTTGCCTTTAACTTCAGTTAGTAGTTTACCATCACTCAGTTCATTATCACGAACCATTCGAAGACAACGTCCTACACCATCTTCAGATCCAAATACTCGTTTATCTGACAATTTAAGAAAGGCAGACTGTGGAGAAGATTTTATATTTTATGAAGATGATGAGCTGATTATTTTTACCATAATAAAAAATCTTTCTTTATTAAAAAACTGCAAGCACTGGTTTATCGACGGGACTTTTAAAGTATGAATAATAAACATTTCCTTGTATTTAATAATTCTTGTCTATATAGGTCTGTCCGCAAGAATTTTATCAATTATTTACATTACATGTTCTATTAAAATCTGTGATTATTCCAGTTGTTTATGGATTGTTAATTGGCAAGTGCTGTTGATTATAAAAAGTTCTTTGAAAAAGTTTTAGAACATGATGACTTCGAACCGGAATCGATTCTTAGTGATTTTGAATTAGGTACAATTAAAACTATCAAAGAAATGTTTCCCAGTGTTGCCCATAGAGGTAATTTAAATATCTAAACTATGTATTATAACTATAATTACGTAATCTAGGTTGTCTTTTTCATTATGGCCAATGTGTCTGGCGTCATATACAAGAATATGGCTTATCAAAGAAATATGACAAAGATGATAATTTTTGCTTAAACGTAAGAAAATTACTTTCTTTACCTTTTGTTCCAGCTTCTGAAGTAGTAGAAGCATTCGATTTGGTTGCTGGTGAGTTTGACGATGACGCTGGCAGTCTTATTGAATACTTTGAAAAAACTTGGATCGGTGAGAAGAAAAAACGAGGTAAGAATCATTTATTGCTATGGATTTCAATGTGAATGTACTGTTTTAGGAGTCGGAAGAAAAAAACCAAAATTTAATAATGAAATATGGAATGTTTATGAACGCGTCATTCATAATCTTCCAAGATCTAACAATTCCGTAGAAGCTTGGCACAACGCGTTCGCTAATCGCGTATCCATGTCTCATCCTTCAACTGCAAAACTTGCTGACAAAATTCGTCGAGAACAATCAAAGTTCGAGATTGATATTGAACAAATTTTTCAAGGACATCAACCAGAACTTAAAAAATTAACTTACCGGAAACTCAATGAAAGAATAATAAGAGTGGTCAACATGTACGACAAGAATCAATTAGATGAATATTTGAAGAATATCAGTGCCAATATTATTATCTGACATTTTAATTCTTATTATCGTAGACTCAATTTCAGATGATTTTATCGATCTATGATTACAAGTGACGCTCGTCTGAAGACTCGCTCAGCTCTTTCTCGTAGAAATCGTGTTTCTAAATTACCATCAAGCTATTCATTGATAAAATTTTAAAAAACTAACACCAAATTCGAATTCCTCGACCCCGATTACCCTTCGGTCAACCCTTATAAAAAATTTTTTTTTGTAAAAAAAGTGATCCTTTGTGTAAAAAATTGATTCTCAAAAAAATTTTAAAAAACTAACATCAGATTCGGATTCCTCGATCCGAATTACCCTTTGGTCAAGTTTTATAGAAAATACTAATACAAGGTTTTTTTGACCTTGTGCGGGCATACAAGCAATCAATCAATCAAGTAAGCAAACAATTTATGTTTCTAAGACTCTTCTCTACGAGAAAGAGAATAGTAAAATTGAAAATTTGTTTTATAGAAAAAGAATTTCTATTGTTATCATTGTATGTAGTTCTGACTTTTATTCATTTTTCAAAATTGCTCTCATTGAACTATGTAATATGAATGAAAACGAAGTTTATATGTATAAAATTGCATAAATTTTTGCTATATTAATGGAGAAAGATCAAATACAAAACAACAATTTACGACAAAAATTGTCAAAATAATCAAAAAAAATCAGCTATGTATCATGATTCAGTGCACGATTATCGTTTTGATAAATTGCAATTAATCGCCAATTTTTTAGAGATTTTGATGACATGATAATCAATACATTTTCTACGAAAACCTTATTTTTTTCTACATAAATCTAAAGCAAGAATATATATTATTGAATCTTGAAGTATATTTATGAATACAATTGTTCGTAGAATGCAGTTAGAACACATTGTTTCTCTACTAGTTTATCTCTTCGACTCTTGTTTTTCTTTAATTCTTCGGATAAAAAGATGAATATGAAATACATATTCCAACACTAAGTCATCTCTTTCTTTACTTTAACAATAAAATCAATTTTAACATGTTGAAAAAAAGAATATTTCGTTTTCTTTCAAACGCTATCCAATGATTTGAAATCTATTGAATAGATGTATTATGTCTACATTATAATATAGATGAATCCTGTTTGCAGAATATGATAAATATTCATAAAAAATATTTACTGCTTGATATGGTTCAGTTTCATTTAATTTCAACATTATAAATTATCTTTTTTCCTAACAATAATTTATCTAATGAAGGATATGTTCGTTATTCAATATTTTCATTTTATTATCAATAAAAATAATGTAATTTACCATTGTCTTTCACCAAGTATATTAGAAGATTAACTATTGAAATAAAAAATTCTGTCGATTTAAAATAATAATTTGAAATAATATTTATGCAATTAAGAATATTTGATTGTTATTTTTTTATATAAATCAAAAAAATTTAACTTCTTATCTTTTAATCCTAAGCGCTATAATAGAAGAAAGAAAAAGAAAGAGATAGTGTCGCTCTTTATTATTTTGTTTTTCATTCGATATTAGCTATCCATACGAGTTGAAGATTTCTTATCTAACGTTATGATGAAATTAATGTTGGTTTTTTCCAGTATCATTTTTTTAAGCTCTTATCAATTGAGGTTATTTATACATAGAAACAATTATTTATGATGGTAAGTATCCATTCTAAATATAGCAAAATATACATATATGCGGTTTATTATGTCGAAAAGAAAAGAATTTTTTTATATAAAATTTTTAAATCTGCAATATTTATGTCTTTAGATTAATTTATCTTTCTCTGCATAATTCAAATTCAATTTTTTTGAAGTATTTATATCGAATAATAGTCTAACATAATGAGAATATTTACTATGAAACTCATATCCATTTTTCGAGGAAAAATAGTCACTGTAAATGTTCCATTTCTTTGCCTGTCCTATTTTAGATATTTATAAATGAAAGGAAAGTACGTTCGAAGAGTAATTAAAATATAGCAAAATTTTAATTACGTCCTTATTAATCGTATATTTCTTCTGTAATTTTTTATGAGTAAAAGGTATTTGTAGAGCGTCGTTTTTTGTCTTTTATCTATCACAAATTTGAACTGATATACGAAGAAAAGAGGACGATGAAGTAAAGCGTATTGTGATCCATTTTTGTTTTACTACTCTACTTATGATTGAAAACATTTTTACCAGAAAACATACGTTATTTATTGATAGTGATAGAACAAACATGCTTTTTGTTTTCTAATATATAACAAAATTCTTTTATAAATATATTAAAAGTATAAACTATGATTTTAGAAATTTTCAAGTCATTGCTTATTCATATTCACTGTCCTCTATGGTACTCGATAGACTCGAATTTTCACATTCGATATTTTCGAGTAAAATAGTTTTGTCATTTTATAGGATGACGATGTAGAAGACAATGATGATAATATTTTTGATAACGATAATGACTTTCTGGATTATATTCCTAGTGCTTAGTTTGTTTTAATTTACACCAAAAACAAAAAAGAAAAAACTAAATTCTTAATCAATTTATTATTTTAAAGCGTCTTCTAATTATGAAAATAAATCTCAACATATTGATTCATTATCGAAACATTTTATAGAATATAATAATACTTGTTCATTTTACATGAGTTCTCTTAAAGATGCATGTCAAGCAGCTTTTACTTTAAGTTCAATTCAAGAGGTAAATCTACATCAGTTTTTTTTCTTGTATAATGCATAAAAATTCTGTATATATCAGTGTCGTCCAATTCTTGTTTATTTACATAACTAGCGGAGGTATCCGCTACAAAGAGAATATGGTTGAAGTTTTGCATCTTCAACCCGACTTTTTCTGCTATACATAACACGTCTTCTACAGGACTGTTCTCGCTGTGGGTGAACTATCTGCAATAGAAATTTTCGCGTCACACCTGAAACCTCTTGGATGGGACTTCTACCGGCTTGCGCCAGGCATCTTTAACAGGATTGTTCCTGCTATGTATTAGGTGTTCGCCATTGGACTCTTCTCGCCATGCGTGATACCTCTTCCACAGGACTTTTTTCACCGTACCTGGACCTTCTGCTACAGAGCTTTTCCCGCCATGCTTGAGGAATTTTTCACAGAGCTTTTCCTGCCGTCCGCGTAGTGTCTTTCACAGAGCTTTTTCGCTGTGCATGAGATACCTTTCATAAAGCTTTTCCTGCCGTGCTTGAGGAATTTTTCATAGAGCTTGTTCCGCCGTGCATCAGGCGTCTTCAACAGGACTCTTCTCATCGGGCTCAAGCTGACATCCTCACTCGCATCCACTATGCACACCATCACTCTCAAATTTGCATTGAACTGCGCCATTTGATTAAAAAGTGAGTAAAATCACGGTCTCTTACGGCTTGAATGAAGTGTCACGCACGCCTCCCTTTCTCACTTCCAATTACTCTGCTGACCTTCGTTAGCACTCAAGGAACTGATGTGCATAGTTCTATGACGCTATTTCTCACGATAACTAAATACAGAGCGAACAGATTCATCGGAATCTCGATCTGTACTGATTGAAATGAAAGTTCCCCAAGTCCCTTCCGTGCACCTCGTTTGGTGGTTCCAACCCCACGTCAACTTTTTTCAGGAGTTAAGGAAATAGCGTGGAAAGTTTTGTGACACTAGCTATCACACGGACTGAATACATAGCAAAATGACAAACATTCTTCTTTAAAATGAGCAATGGTCTTCATTACACATCATGATGAACTCCTCATTTCGTGAAAAAAACACCTATTTTTCATGAAAAATACCAAACCTCACCAATTCCTAACATCCATTGATCAATTGTGATACTACCGAAATGAGGATTGGTGCCTATCCATACCGGTGGAATATAGGACTTGAGGACTTTTGGGTTCTTTCAGAGTATAGGGAAAGACTCAGCGTGATTCTGAGAGGGTTCGATGTGAATGTTTTTTTGACATCAATGTTCTTTTGACTCTGACACAAACATACATACATACATACACCCAAACTATTTTTTTTCATATGACCCTCCTTTCAGTCGAGGGAACAAAATAAAAGGAAAGTTTTTTCATGATTAAATTACCCGTTCGTCAGTATATAAAAGTAAATTTCAATATCTCTTACTCGTCGTTCCCAAATTTTTACTTTTCCACACACTGAGAAACTTGATCATTCCATTCCAGAGCATACTAAATGGAGTGTGAAAACGAATAAAAAACAATATCAATATAATTGTTAGTTTTTCCTCATCAGAAGGAAGATCTAGGTTAAATACGCAACGTCTCTAACAGTTAACTATGATGCTATTTTTCTTTTGTATGAAAAATTTCGTTATCTTTGTAAAAGATAGGAACTTTGATTTTCATGTTTCATAAAATAAATTATTTCTTACGCTATTTATCACCTGTACACAAGAAACATAAATGTATAAATGTAGACAATTTGTCGCATAACAAACAATTATTTTACCTCCGAATCTCTAAACTTTTTATTTCTCTACAATTTCAGATTAGATAAAATGTCATCTACACTTCGACTACGTTTTGAAGAGGCATTCAAAACAGACGAAATTATTTTAGACATATTTGGATATCTCTCTCCAAATGATATTATTTATTCATTTTTCAATTTAAATACACGTTTTAACACTCTTGTTAGTAGTCGTTACATACAACATTTTGATCCATCTTCTCTATCATATGAACATTTTATTTATTTTACAAAAAAAATTATTCCAATTGTCTCCAATGATGTTGAAACTTTAGTTATTACTAATGAAACTTCCAAGTTTTATATCAAAATACTTCTTAGACAAAGTTCTAGAAGTAAGTATTTTCTCTCTTCTTTATCAGAGCTGAATATAAAGTGGCAAAAGAAAACTATTTTTATTTTTTGAACTGTCATAGGACACAACCAAGAAATTCAGTTTTTTTCCAGAATTTTTTATTATCTTTTACGGGCTACAGTCTTTCACCAAAGAAAAAATGAAGTTAATTCTATTTCTTTCTGAAATAAGTGACAGTCTGCTCACTTGAATCAGTACCCAGGTCGATCAAAACGGACCCGTTTACGGGCCGTATATCGGGCACAGAAATACGGACCGTAAACGGGTCCGTTTTGATCGACCTGGGTAGAAAACGGTATCTTTTTCGAGAAAAAATGGTAATGCAAAAGGTTTATTTAAAAAACATCTTACGCCAGAATAGTGTTAGATCGAAATTTTTAAATTTTATTCACGAGAAAAGAAAAAAGAAAATATTCTTCCTATTCTCATGGACACTAGAATAAATTTATTACACTCTGGTAGACAGAGAAAAAATGAAGATCGGCAGAGAGGATTTTTTAAATTCTGTTCTTTTCTATAGATCGCCTAATTTTACTTAAACTATTTCTCTTCGACGATGCTCGATCTCGAAATTTTTGAAATTATTTTTGCACTAAAGAAGTAATGCAAAGTATTAAAAATGTCATAAAGAAACAAGCGGCTAAAAAAATATTGACACGAGAATGCACAGAAAAGTTTGAAGCTCTGTAAAGCATATTTTCCAACGGTACTAACAAGCAATCTATCATCCTAAAGTTTCTGTCAACTAGAGATTATCGTCTTTGTAATTTTGTCGTATGATAGATCAGAAGAAACAATAAAATCTTTGTTCTTCTCTATTTTGATTCAGCAAAAAAAAACTATTTTTTACTTTACACCTTCTTCCAAAGTTCTATTCAGAGAATAAAAATATTATTTTTTTAAATCAAGACTTATTGTCCTGCACACTTCTACAGACAATGCAAAGAATCGTGCTCTAAAATATGGTTCATCTTGCAGTAAAGAGGAGTAGAAGAAAAAGTGTCCTGTTTGTGATGCTGTTTCAACCTTAAGTTTTTATTATGATTTATTATTGTTCTCTATTATTAGCATTTACACAACTCTTTTCAAATATCCAGAAAATAGTCCTAAAACATCTCAATTTAGTTGAATTGGATATATATTCAAAGAAATTAAAATATTTGTCACAATTGAAACATTTAATTATTCATTTTAATGGTATATTAAAGACTCCAGAAATAGAAACACGTATATTTAATGATCTATTTTTATCAAATACATGTTTACAATCTTTTCAATGTGAAAATGATGATCCTGTTGGATATCATGACACATCTTTAGTTAATCTAAAATATTTTGCGCCTTCGTCTTATTATCCATCAATAGGAAGAAGAAAAAGAATTTCGTCAAAATTAACTGATATCACAATTAAACTTCGATGTTTTAAAGATATAATTTGGTTATTTGAAATTGCACCAAATGTTAAAACACTAAAACTTAACCTGTACATCTCTTGTGCAGATACTGATGTTCAGAATATTGAAAAACAATTTCAAACATTTATACAACCAAAGAATTTAGAAGAATTGCATTTAAAAGGTTTGTCGCCATATTTGTTATTCTTTTAGAGAGAATGAAAAAGCAACTGTTACATTTGCAAGTATTATATTTTTTCTAAACTTTCAAATAGTATGTTGTCAGACTCTAGATGACTCACATTTTATAAGCAGATTATGCGTTTAGTTAATGATTTCGCATATAATATAGTTACGCTCTTCATTTAGTTCACAATCATATTATGTAAAAATATTCTGAATTTATTTGTTTAAAGAAAGATTTCTCACAGATAAGATTAATAAAAAAATGCATCTACTAATAAAAGTTAGAGAGAAAAGTCTTATAATACCTCTGATAATATACCAAAAGATGAGAAAGATTCTGTAGTTCATTTTGATTATGTTAATCGCACATTAACTTTTTGAAAACAAGTAACGTGAGTGTTTCAGATACACAGGATCATATGATTGATATTTCGTTTTTGGTCACATGCTATATTTTTCACATTTTTTTCATCTTAAAAAAACTACTGCTCTCGAGCACTTCTTTATTCCTCAAGTTAAAACTAAACTCAAAAACAAACCCAATGATAACGAACTTTCGACGAAAAAAAAGCTGAAAAAGTTTGTTCGATTTCGCGAAAAATCTCTCTGCGAATTATAAATTAATGCCTTTTCTTTTGTGCAAGAAGTACTGATTTATACTCTTCTTTTTATTGAACTATAGCTTCTTAGAGTCTGTTTTTACGAATTCGTTTTTCTTTTCGTCATGTCCGATCGGTGTAAAATACCAAATAAATGTGATCTATCAACTAACTATACTTCTTACAGCAGTAAATTATAAATGATTCATTGTAGCTACCTTCAAAGAAGAAAAATTATGAATTCGGAACAAAGTATTTTAACACTACAAAAGGCAGTGTGAAGAGTTGGCGAGTATGAGACAAGGAAGGAAGATTGGAAAGCCTAAAATTGGAATAAATCCTTAAAAAATTTTCAAAAAGCATGGGGGTAACTACTTCATATACTCGTTGCAATAGTGTCATTCTTGAACATTTTATTACTCAAAGAAGGGAAGAGATAAAGGGTGATCCATAAGTCTTGGGCCCTCTCAGAAAAATTGTTCGTTTTCCGTTATAGTAAACTGAAAAATGTTTAAACTTTGGTATCTTATCCTTTGTAAGTAGGTGAATATTACCTCAAAGTTTCATGTCTCTATCCCTTATTATAAGGGAGATATATAGGTTAACATTTTAGAAATCTTATTTTTCCCATGACGTCAAACTCATGGTTGGCGCATAATACATGTAAATGGGTCATTTTTGCGTTTCATATTCCACTACTTGATAAGAAAACAAAATATGCCATTAGATGCAGCGTGAAAAGCTCTACAATCTACACAATAAAACATATTTTTATTATATAGCTTTTGTCTTCAAAAAACTAAAACTTTATGCAATCAATTTTCGCCGTCGTAAAAAATCGTTTTTTTTTATAAGAACGAAAAATTCGTTTTCTTCCATCCTTTTGTAACATAATATATTTTATTGCAAAAAAAAATAAAATATACCACAAGGTACAGCGTTAAAAGCTCTATAATTTACAGATAAAACCCTATTTTAATTATAAAATTTGTGTTTTCAAAAAAAAGCTAAAATTTGCATGATCACTTTTTTTAATGCCAAAAATTAATCGTACAATGTTTTGCTTTTTTTTGAAAACAAAAGCTATATAATTAAAATACGCTTTATTGTGTAGATTGTAGAGCTTTTCACGCTGCATCTAATGGCATATTTTGTTTTCTTATCAAGTAGTGGAATATGAAACGCAAAAATGACCCATTTACATGTATTATGCGCCAACCATGAGTTTGACGTCATGGGAAAAATAAGATTTCTAAAATGTTAACCTATATATCTCCCTTATAATAAGGGATAGAGACATGAAACTTTGAGGTAATATTCACCTACTTACAAAGGATAAGATACCAAAGTTTAAACATTTTTCAGTTTACTATAACGGAAAACGAACAATTTTTCTGAGAGGGCCCAAGACTTATGGATCACCCTTTATATTAGTATATCCCGATAGTGAATTTGAAAAATGAGGTTTTTAATCAGTGCTGTAATTTGTGTTTGATGAAGATGTAGTACTACCTTTTATATGATATACGTGTATCTCTTGGAGATCGACGAAAAATTTCGAAGTATCTAATAAAAAGAAGAAACATATAGTCCACGCGAAAAATAATTTGAAAAATCTATAGAGTCAAAATCCCTATTAACGACACGAGATTTTTCACACTTCTTGTTTGACTTTGTGCGCAGCTATTTTGCATCCGACTGAAAATATTTTTATATATTCATGATCGTTGGAATCTGGCCTTTCAAATGGTATAACTCTAATCTATCTTTTTCAACATTATAGTGGAGAAATCAGTGGTCTACAATCATTGACTACATCTGTCGTTATTAGAGGTACATTCCCTAATAACGACACTAACGAGGGAACCTATCCAACTGTCGGAACGCTTTTGAGTCGGGTCTTAGTGCATCTTATAGACCTTAATGAGTTATGTTTATGGTCAAAAGATTTCGGGCCCATGGCTTGTTCCTGGCGAGATATCGATATTTTAGTGAATTTCCTATATAGGATCCTACTTTTCCAGGACAAACTTATTCTTGGAGTTTTGACCTGAAACTTTGCCCACATATAGATCTCAGCTAGACTAGCTTGCAAAAAAAAATTTGAGAAGTTTTCAACGAAGCCATTTCGAAATATGGAGATGGCAAGATATAGGCTTTTTTCTATAGATAGTGTAACACTATGGATTTTTTGAAATCTTCATATTTAGAAGAGGCTTCGTTGAAAACTTCTCAAATTTTTTTTTGCAAGCTAGTCTAGCTGAGATCTATATGTGGGCAAAGTTTCAGGTCAAAACTCCAAGAATAAGTTTGTCCTGGAAAAGTAGGATCCTATATAGGAAATTCACTAAAATATCGATATCTCGCCAGGAACAAGCCATGGGCCCGAAATCTTTTGACCATAAACATAACTCATTAAGGTCTATAAGATGCACTAAGACCCGACTCAAAAGCGTTCCGACAGTTGGATAGGTTCCCTCGTTAGTGTCGTTATTAGGGAATGTACCTCTAATAACGACAGATGTAGTCAATGATTGTAGACCACTGATTTCTCCACTATAATGTTGAAAAAGATAGATTAGAGTTATACCATTTGAAAGGCCAGATTCCAACGATCATGAATATATAAAAATATTTTCAGTCGGATGCAAAATAGCTGCGCACAAAGTCAAACAAGAAGTGTGAAAAATCTCGTGTCGTTAATAGGGATTTTGACTCTATATCTTAAACGTACTATCTCTCTAACTGAGACATATCTTCTCGACGAAGTTTTCTTTCATCAGAGGTCTTAAATCTAAAGAAAAAACAAAAAAAAATTTCCACGTGCATGAAACCTTTTCTGAACAATTTCTGGCAACGTTTTCCCATGCACAGCTAATAATCGCAATGTTCTTTTTCCATTCAGTATTTTCTTATTGAGATGATGGATTATCGTAATGTTTACCATAAAAAATGAAAATGAAGAAAGAAGCCTGAAATTCTTATTGATCCATTTCTGTAAAATTCTTTAAATTTCAAAACATATTCAAAAATAAGACATTCTAAATTCACACAATAATCCGTTCTCCCTTACTCATAATCTTGACAATGACGTGAATAATAGCGACTTAATGAAAGAAATGATGTTGAAAGATACAAACTATGCAGAATTCATGCTGCTTTAATCAAAATATTCTTCTACTATGGAGTTGCAACAAACTCTTAATGCAAAAAAAATTCTTCCAAAACTTTTCATTCATACATACATGATCAAATGTAAGATGCTGTACTTTTACCTTTTGCAAGAAAAAAAGAAGTCTACTTCGTGTGACTTAGTGCGGTACGCAAACTTTTGGTTTTTTTTTGCTCGGAGGTATTACTTTTGCAAAAAAGATTGATTTTTACTAGATGTTAACATTCAATGTTCACTTATTTATTTGAATAAATCTTAATTCTACTCAATTTTTTTATTTCTTCATACTTTTTTAGCCGACCCTGAAAGATTTCATTTACTCGAGTTGTTATTTCAACGTCTATCACCCAGTGGTGGTGGTAAACTTCGCCGTTTATATTTAAACATTCAATCACATTATGATGATTATCACAAGGATGAAAATGTCTTTATTGATGGAAATCGATGGCAACCACTAGTAACTGATTTGGATGAGTTTCATTGTTTGTTGCGTGTACATCTAAGAAATTTGAATGATGATGAAAAACAGTTAATGTCATTTCGTACACCATTTTGGTTAGATAAAAAGAAATTTTATTTTAAAAATTATTATCATCGTGTATATGATTGGGATTATGATCATGCAATTACAGAAATATTTTATCTAGAAACAATTCCATATCACTTTTCAAATATAAGAGTTAAAGGTGCTGAAGCAATAACAATGACCAACAAACAGGAAATTCTTTCACCGTATCATCATGTTACTTCACTTTATTGTACAAAGGCATCATTACCATTTTATCTTAATTTTATGTTGGAATGTCGATTAAATATTAAAAATTTATACTTGTATTTGAATAATTGGAAATTAAACCGTAAGTAAGAAGATTATTGGATTGTTTGAATAAATTAAGGCTCTTCTAATGTGAGAATCTTCCAGTGCGACAAAACTCTAAAATTCATACCAAATCGTACAATAAACATCCAACATAGTAGGCAATTTTCAGCAACCACGTAGATATTTGGTTTTAAAGTGATCTTGTAAAAAAACAAACATGTTACTTGGATAAACCGTGATTCCGTAGGAATACAACTTCGCTATCTTTCTCTAATGGTATAAGCGTATCATATACAGATGTACATTTCCTGCAATTTTCAACCTCGACAGTGATTAAAAAAATTTGAAAGCATCATGCTACTGAAAACAGTGTTTTGGTGAACACTTAGTGTTATAGAAAGTGTGTTTTATTTTTCAGGCACGGAAACACCTACGAGTAGAATTTTTTAATGAACTGATTGTTTAGAGGCTCAGCTTTCACAATATATATATATATATATATATATATGTTTCATTTTATAAATATATTCTCAGTTAATAGAAAAATACAATGCTTTCTTAAAATCTCGAAAATTTTGCTCAAAAACAAAACTTATTTTCTCGATCAATTTAAATACTCGGATCGAAACTCTTCCACAGACAAATAGATCATCGAATAGAGTATATGAGATACTAATTGAATCTATGAATATCTCACTTTTTTCGTTTCCTTAAAAAATGATTTGATTTTCCACTGTGTCGAAGGCCATCTTTTAGCAAAATATCGAAAGTCCTTTTTCTTCTTGTTTTAACTGTTCTTTATATACTTTGAATCTTCACAGTCTCAAATAATCCTTCAGCTTAGCATAAACCTTTATACACACTCAGAATCAGTGAATTTTCAATTACCTAATGGTTAAACAGTTTTTCTTCAAAGAGCGAAATTTGGAGCTCCACGGCCGGTTTCCTTTTGAACAGATAACTATTCGAAAAACTATTCTTTAAGAAAGAAAGAGAGAGTTCCAAAGCCATTCAATTTCTAATCAACTTCAAAAATAGATCAAAACGTATAGTTCTCCCTTCTGCGTATATGCTTATTAATGCGATGCGAAGCATAAGCATTTCTGGAGTCCTGCGCGAGTTTTTTTTTTTTTTTTATTTCTTACTTTCTCGACGTACACATCAAAACTGTCATTTTGTTTAGCGATGATCTCGAGAACGGAAAGTCGCAAAATATTCGTTAAAACGCAAGATTAAAATATGAAGATCGAACTATGACCATCCGTTTTCTGATTTTCGATAAAAAATTTCGTTCCGTTACAGAGAGCGTAATAAAAAGATGATTTTGAAAGGACTTTGTTTTTTTCAAAGTTTGAGATAATTAAAATGAAAACAGTATAAAGAGTTAGGCGCCATTTGTTTCTATATAACAGCTGTGAATACATATGATGATAGATAATGAATCGGATAGATAATTAAAGCAACAATCAACAATCTTCACTAGTTACTGAAAGTTTTTAACTTTTATTAGTGAATATTGACTATATATTGAAAATAAAATGAATTTTTCTCAAATTAGAAACGATTTAATTCGTACGATATACACACATTCGCAATTAATGTCAAAAATCGTATCGAGTAATATATAAGACCGTAGTTTTTTGAAAACTTAATTTATTTCTTCAAAACCAAGCGTCCAAGTTTTTATTGAACTTACATAATTGTAAGGGTTACTCGATGGTCAGACAATTAGTTTTGGCTTGGAACGCCTCATGATAGCCTATTCTATAAAACAAAAATGCTCATTGTAAACCGTCCGTTTGCTTTAGTTCTATCATCTTATCTGGCGGAATCTTGATATAACAGAATCATAAAAACATTACTAGGCAAACTCAAAACCATGAAGGACACGCTTGGAAGAGTAGTACGGAAAGGGAGATTATAGATAATTTGTGGAATACAAGTCTTATATAAAACTTTTGTTCTGAATTAATTAAAATATTCAACGTCTTTATATTTAATAGCAAAGAAAAATAAAAAACAGAATGTCTACGTGATTTCAATAGTCTAATATGTAAAAAGATCTACCAAAAGCAAGTACTATTCGTCTTTGATCCCTAAATTTGATTTGATATATGCAGGAATATATAAAGGAAGTTTCTTAATATTCTTATCAAATAATATCTAATTAGCCCTCAGAATTCCTCTTACTCTTGAAGGTATGAGCGCGTATCTGCATAGGCTGATTTTGTAGAAACGGGTTTTGATCTCGATTTTAACTTTGATAATGAGGAAAAATGAGTTAGTAGTATATTTTATTTAAAGCTGAGTTTTTTTGAATACTAGTGCCAAAGCTATGATTTTCAAAAAAATGCTCATAGTTCAATTTTTTTCACCGCCTGGGTGAAAACTGTTAACACAACGATCATTAACTCACTCAATTTCGTTTGTCTTGACACTATGAAAGTCGAAAATCATGTATCTTCATATATCCTCGAGAAACAAAAATTTCTAGGGCTGCTTAGATAATATTTGATAATGAATTATCCAAATTATAAAATTAGAAAGAAAACAACAGAAAAAAAAATGTTTTTCTAAAAACTATTGGAGTTTTTGTGGGATAAACTTACAATGGAACGGTTTGTATTGATAAGCAAATTGACTGACCTTATTCGGGTCAAATGATCACTTTCACCGAGAAACTAACAAACTCATGATATGACGTGCTGATGGCGTGTCTAGACAGAGAACCATGAATATCAAGATTTGTGAAATTTAGGTATAAAAAGGAATCGGAAAAAGTTTTTTCCACTATTGAAAGAACAAAACACAGTGTTGTTCGGGCCAATTATGGGATTTGTAGGGTCTATCTTTCATATGGCCTGAACAACATTATGCTTTGTCTTTATAATAGTAGAGTGAATTGTTTTCGTGTCTAATAAAAAACAGCGTCTCCATGAGGTACAGGGAAAATTTTCTCTGTAGCTCATGGAGACGGTGTTTTTTATTAGACACGAAAACAATTCACTCTACTATTATAAAGACAAAGCATAGTGTTGTTCGGGCCATATGAAAGATAGACCCTACAAACCCCATAATTGGTCCGAACAACACTGTGTTTTGTTCTTACAATAGTGGAAAAAACTTTTTCCGATTCCTTTTTATACCTAAATTTCACAAATCTTGATATTCATGGTTCTCTGTCTAGACACGCCATCAGCACGTCATATCATGAGTTTGTTAGTTTCTCGGTGAAAGTGATCATTTGACCCGAATAAGGTCAGTCAATTTGTTTATCAATACAAACCGTTCCATTGTTGGCAAGGAAAACACTTCAAAAAATATTTTATTTTACATAGATTTGTATCTCCTTTCTAATGGTGAAAACTACAGATCGTTTTGTCTTTTCCTTCAAACTTAGTAACACTTATCTTCATCTTCTCATTTGAAAAATTGAATATGAAGCTAAATATTTTCTTATCTTATCGACTAACTTTAAATCATTTATCATGTTAAATTGGACAGAATATCAGAAAAATCTTTTCTTTTCTTAGATATTCTTTCTATGTCATTGTTTTAGACACTGAAATTGATCAACTTGAATTATCATTTCCAAAACTAAAATATTTAAGCTGTTCTATAAAACACTATGGAATGAATGGCGAGCCAGAAAAAGATACTGAATATTGCGTAAAATTTGCTATTAAACTCTTAATATTATCACCAAATTTACAGCGTTTATGTATATCTATGAAAACTATCAGTGAAATTAGCCGTCTAAAACAAGACCAACCACAACAGTTATCACTCTTTTGTACAAGGTTGAAATATTTGGAAATTTATAAATGTGAAGAATTGACATCAAAAGAAATTAACGAAATGCAAGATGTATTTCAACAGTCATTGAATAAAATTCAATATTTAAATTTGACTACAGAACAAACTATAATCATACCATTTAAATTCTCATTGAAAATATCTATTTTACAAATACTAAGTTCATTCACAAATTTACACTATCTAAAAATTAAATTTATATCATGTTCAGAAGAAAGGTGGGATGATCATGAGCGTTATTATGGTCTACGACAATATCCAAAAGATAAACATATGGAAAATTATGTAAAACGGTGGCTGATTAATAATACACATTTAAAAGACATAAACAAATTTTATATTGATTCTATTAAAAATGATAGTTTAACGATTTTCATGTAAAAATGATCAATTAATTTTCTTGCATTCTGAATCTAATTCAACATAAATATGTTCTTCCTTCTACATTAATTAACTCTAAATAGATACGTTCTTTTTCTTCTTATTAATTGTTTTTTTTTAAATTATATTATTCTTGATGATGGGTTCTTTTTTTTTTATTTCTATTCTTTTCTTCAATAAACAGTTGATAAGATACATTTGTGAAGTTCTTTTTTATATCTATTGTTCGTGATTATTATTATATTTTAAAAACAAAATCAACATTTAACTGTTCTATTTAGATCTCATCTAGAACAAGAAAGAATTTATCTCGTTTTTATTTCACTAGATTTAGTTGTACGTATGCTCTCAAAAAAAAATCTCTTTTTCCAATCTCAAATGACTGCTAGAGATTTGTATCGATTTATAATATAGTAAGAAGTTGTACTTTGTTTAACAACAAAACTAATATTATTTTGTTTTTCTTTAGTAGAATAACCAATGTTATTAATAAATAAAAACGAAAGAAACTGATTTTGATAAGAAAAGACTTGTGCGAAAATTCATTTTATATTATTATTTTTATTGGTCAATTCATTTTCTCTGGTGTAGCATAACGTTCTAAATAACAAGTAACGCGACGCAAACGTCGTTAAACCCTCTACTGAAAGGAGTTCTCCTGGAACGAAGTTCAATGATTTTCTTGGAAGATTCTGAATTAGAATTTCTTTTTTTCTGTATGATAAAAACTTATTCAAGTCTCACAATAACTATAATTTCCAGTTAATTAACACATTCAGCACGATGTGAGCCACCGGTGGCTCACGATATATTTAATATTTGAATCTCTAAACACATTTTATTTAAAAAAAACAGCATATATCATAAGATGCAGCGTGAAAAACTCTACGATCTCCGTAGTAAAGCTTATTTTAATTGTGTAATTTTTGTTTTCAAAGAAAGTAAAACTCTGTGTGACTAGTTTTCGAGGTTGTGAGATGATCATTTTTTTCTACACAAATGTAAAATTTCATTTTTTTTATTTGATCTTTTTATCACCTAATATGATTTCGTAAGAAGAAATAAAATATACTACAACATGTCGCGTGAAATGCACTACAATCTACATCGTAAAGCGTATTTCGATTGTATACCTTTTGTTTTCAAGAAAAGCAAAATCCTGTGCGATCAATTTTTGCAACCTCAATAACTGGTCGCACACAGTTTTGCTTTTTCTCAAAACAAAAGGTATACAATCGAAATAAACTTTACGATGTAGATTGTACAGCGTTTCACGCTGCATCTTGTGCTATACTTTGTTTTCTAATAAAACGAATGTAGAGATGTTACTTTCTATGAAAATCGAATCGTGCTGAATGTGTTAAACCTTGTCAATGTAGATATTGATGTATTCTAGATCACATTAATTTTGCTGGCAAGATTGACAAAACTTATAGATTACTAGATATTTACTAACATGTCATTCGCGATAGATAATATATTTACAAAAGATAAAAATCAAGTTTTGAATAAAATAAACAACATTAACAACTATATAGTGGATTAAAAAAAAGACTATTTCATTTAATTTTCTCAATACTCCAAAATTTGATTTGTTGCTCATAATAGGAATGTGTATGCCAGAGAAGAAGCGCAAATTTTTCAGCAGTTTGGCCACTTTGAGTGAAATTAAGACTTTCAGTCTTTCTAAACATCAACCTCTCTTATAGTGCACATATATACATGTCAAATTCTTCTTGACAATGGCTAGCATAATATCGTCAGTGTAGATTTTTGAAACTGACCGTCTGATTTAAACTTTCATAAATATTTCTGCTAACAACACACATACCGTTACAACTGTTTCATATTTGAACGGATTCATTAGTATGTAGATAAAAAGTGACGATAGAATATGTATAATATCACTTTTCCTAAATTGTTATAATTAATGTCTGGTCATACAAACTTAGTTATCCTTTTTCTTTATTCATATCGTCCGAAATCAATTTTTTTTATCTTAAATATCACTAAAAAGAGGAATCCAAATGATTGTTTCATCTTTATCTCATTGTATATATATTTAAATCAATATTTATGAAACATTTATATTTTTCAAATAGAAACAACTAAAATTTAAGAACAGTTTAAAAAGTAAATTCTAAGCTAAAATTAAAGATCGCACGCAGAAAACCTATACGAAGTGAGCTAAAAGTACATTTGTATTTTGTCCATGAATAGTATTTTTCAAGTTATTTGTTGAAAAGTGAACAGTTTGAATGAAAAGTATCATTTTCTTCCACTACTAAAAGACTGGTATTCAGAACGTCCGATTACAAAAAAAACCATTCAATAAAACGGTATGCTGAAGTCCATAAGCCATTTGATCTTTTGACACGACACATTCATAGTATAAGCGAAATAACACATTAACTATTAATGTAAGTAAAGTATTTCATATATTATAATTACAGAAAACTTTGTTTTTCTTCTACCATCATCATTAGTTAGTGGAATCTTAATTATGTTATCTTCATTCAATTGAGCGACAGTCAAATAAACAATAGATCGAAATAATTTGTTTTTTGTGTGTGTGTTGCCACATGAAGCAATATCTATAATCATAAACTGAGATTCACATGAGAAATATATCGCTGTATAAACAGATCAAACGACAATTGTCATTTATTAAATGATGTCTCATTCCTTCGATTTGAGCGATTGTATGAAATATTTTTAATATACTTAAGGTGGTCCAAAAGTCCTGGCCACAAAATTTTTAATTCATTAAAATACTCAGTTTTGAAAGTTCTTTTGCGTGAATAGATAGTAAAATGTCTTGTCTATAATTATACATATAACAAGTCTATCGTTGCATTTCATTCTGACATTCTTTTAGATAAGCGCTGTACTACAATGACTACAAGAATATTTCACTTCCCTCGTCTAACATTTAAGTGTAGTCTGAAACTTTCCGTTTTTTTATTTCTCTCCCATGTGACATTTTATGACATCATGTACTAGAACATTACATTTCAATAGTATATATAGGGAAATGATCGTCCTTTGTCACTTTATTTGTTATAAAAAAAACCTGTCAAACATGACCAATGAATTTGATCGATACTATATTAAAGTTCGCACTATCTTGGGAATAGATGCAAAAATAATCTATGAAGAACTTACACAAGCGTTTGGATCTGATACTCCATCAGATCGTACAGTCAGAAGATGAGCACAACGTTTCCGTGAAAGGAGAGAAGATGTGAGTGATGATCCTCAATCTGGGCGTTCAATTTCAATGGTTACAGATAAAAATATTGAACGTGCTCGTCTAATTATTGAGAAAGATCCTCATTCAACTTATGATGGTATTGTAGCTGAGACTTCCCTCTCACATGGTACGATACACCGAATCATTCATGATTGTCTGAAGATAAGAAAGGTCGTATCACGTTGGGTTGCCCACCAACTCAATGACGAACAGAAGCAAGAACGACTCAGAATTTGTCGCCAGAATTTAGAAAAAGTTCGAACTGGAGCATGGCAATTATGCGATATTATCACTGGTCATGAGACATGGATTTACCATCGTCAGATTGGTCGGAAGTCAAGTAATGCTACCTGGGTTGGTGAAAATGATCCGCCGAGGACCATTGTTCGTCGAAATCGATCTGAACCCAAAACATTATTTTCTTTGTTCTTTAAAACTACAGGCCCTGTTCTTATATATAAAGTAGATAAAGGCAAAACTATCGATCACAACTATTATATTGAAAATTGTCTTAAGCCTGTTTTCAATGAAATACGGAAACAAGAAAAATCATCACGCTTAAAATGTATTAAATTACTTCATGACAACGATCCACCTCACAGACATCGAGACGTGATTGATTATTTAACAGATGAAGGTATTGAGCTAATGCCGCATCCACCATATTCACCAGACCTTGCGCCATGCCATTTTTGGTTAAATGATCATATCAAGAACCGTTTGACGGATCAAAAAAACGAAGAATCACTGGCTCAGGAGGTTTCCAGGATAGTGAAGAATATCCCAGAAGAAGAGTTTAAAAAGACTTTCAACAACTTGCTAGAAAAGATAGAACTTTGTATAAATAATGATGGTGATTATTTTGAGCATTTAATAAAATAAAACTGGAAATAAGTAGCTCTTTTGATATGTTTACTTGCCGTTATCAACACACTTGCTAGGTACTAAGTATTATAAAATTTATCTAAAAGAATATCAGAATGAAATGCACGATAGACTTGTTATATGTATAATTATAGACGAGACATTTTACCATCTATTCATTCAATAAAATTTTCAAAACTGAGTATTTTAATGAATTAAAAATTCCGTGGCCAGGACTTTTGGACCACCCTAAGCAAGTTATACCATCCTTGAAGGAGATCTTTAGGCTTGATAAAGGAGAATAACTCTAAAAATAGTTCATCGGGTAAATACTCGATTTGCGTTGGTTTGTCACTCATTATTTTCGATAATTAATCTAAAACGAGACAAGCACAATCATTAGTGGAGCAGAGATCGATTATAGATTCAAGTAAGATTGAACGATTTTTATGTTCTATTATTGTAACAGATTTTAAACAATTATTCCAAAGTTGCTTCAAATCTCTGCATGTTCAAACCTTAATTATAGGAGGTATTCGATAATGAAGTTATGTACTAGAAAAACTTAGCAGCAAAAAATGTCGATTAAATTAATCAAAGAGAAGTTGAAGAAGAATACGAATGTCGCACTATTCATATAAAATTATATCTCTATCGATAGGTAACTACCAATGTTGAGGCATGGCTATTCTCAATGGAGATATTCAACGCCAGCTTTCGGTCTATGATAGAAAGCTAAATCATCGCTTCTTTTTATGAACGTTTCAAAGTCTTATTTATTTGCTAGAGAGAAGAACACGATCAATGTTATATTTGGAATGATGAAAGCTTTTTTCCTCAACAAAAATCTGGTCAGAATACAGAATTATCAACCACAAACTACGTATATTAACTATCTTGTTGAGTATATAATTAAAAAAGAAAGTTGTCGTTACTTTGCATTAATCATTTATTTGTTTAGCAAAAAGGTTCAAATATTTGATTGATCCTGTCAATATCCGTAAATAGACATCATCAATAATAGAATCCACCATATAGACGAGCTACGAGATGAAGGGTAACATCTTTGGTAATATTGTAGTCAGTAAGTAGCCGATCATCTTCCACTTGCTTACCTGCGTAATAAAGCTTTTGTTGATCAGGTGGAACGCCTACCTTCTCTTGAATTTTTGCCTTCAGATCTCTACCAGTATTCATCTTTGTCATAACGATGGTCAGTGTTCTACCTGTAAGAGTTTTGATGAAAACCTGGAAGGCAGTACCTTCTTCGAGTGCTTCTAAATCACGTTCATGACTTGTCTTGCGCTGTTTTGGTATTTCTGCGTAAGCAAGTAGGCGTTTAGGTCGAAGATGTTCAACTATTGCCTGATCGGTGGTAAGCTCATCAGGAAACTTGCCATTCCTTGTCTTCGCTATTACTGCAAGATTGGCGTCTTCATAGGAAAGTAATAGATCTACCATTGTTAGAGATCGATTAAGAAGACAAACTATGTGTAAGGGAGTGAGCAATTGATTTGTTAGTAGCTTGTTTGTAATGGGTGTAAGCAATTCTTTGAAGAGTTCAAGATTATTATCGACAATGGCAAAGTGAATTGGATAGATATTCTCCCAAGAAACTGATTCACGTTCAGATGAACCGAACTCACGAATGCCAGGCGCAAAAGAGTTAACATAGCTAATAGAGCATGTACCAAATCTATTAGTTGATGTACCAGCATTGAGTAAAGCTCTAATTGTCGACATTGAGCATGATTGACAAGCAAACATAAATGCCCCACGCATAGTTGTTTTTGAATTACTACCTGGAAAAAATTGATCAACTTCAACACCAGCATTCAGCATGCACTGCACAATGTCCGTATGACCAAGAAGACATGCACGTTGATAAGCTGTTTGGTTTTCTTGATCGGGCGATGACCACTCAGAAGGGAAAAGTCGAGATATTTGGCAACAACGTCGAAGTTCATCTTTCTTAAAACTCTTCACGACAGTCACGTTATTCGATTCAATAGCATCGAAAAGTTGTTCTACTTTCAATGTATCGTCTGACTCAGAAGAACAGATTTTATTCTCAGGTGTACTACTTTCTGCATAAGCCATGTGTGTGAATAAATGAAACAAACTGATACAGTGTGCTTTGTTTCTTCCGAGTGTCAATATTTGACTTTGCATCGAGCGTTATTTATACTCTTTCTTCTTTGCTTTTTCAATTGTATTACATAAAGATGCTGTTTGTCATACATCGAAATAAATATTTATAACATGAGACAACCTTTATATGGCGAAGCGTTTCAGAACGAGTAAAAGAGTTAAATTCTTGAAAAGAGCATATACTTTATCATCTGACTATCATATACACAACAAACTAGCTACTGACAATCGCAATATGACTCGACGTTTGTTTTAAGCTCCATCTATTATGATCAAAGAGATTTAAAGTATATATAAACTCACGAAAGTTCTTCTGTAGACTCTATAGATAATATAAATTTAATTCATATACAGAGAATATTTTGAATGGTACTGATAGCCCAAACCTATTGAATGCCACTTCCATGTTTTTTTCCATATCTCTTTCTTGTTCATTTCAATCATAATTCTCTATTGTCTTCTCTAGACAAAATATGTTTTTGATCAGTACCGTTGGCAATCCCGACCGTCCTCATTTTCGCTTTGTTCACTAGTATGTGATAACCAATGGTGTTATCAGGGTGTGAGAATATGGTAGGTAGATATTATTCACTGTATTAACGTCAATAGATGGCGCATCATGACACAAACTTTTTACTATTTTATTATTGTTTTATGTATTGTTCCTCTTTGATGCCGTCGCTTGGATTGTTTGTAATCATGGCTGATTTTACACATTTCATTATTAACATCTCCTTTATTATATTTTTGCATGATATTCATTAACTATTTTATTTTAACAATTGAAACATAGTAACAACTATATTAATAAACCTTATTCATACTTTCAGATGAGAATATATGGTAGATTGTTTTTCAGGTAAGCTCTGAATTCTCGAACAGAATATAATCCCCGATTGTTGTACTATTCGGCCTTGGTAACTCAAGAAACTCGATCATCAAATGGAGCAACGAAAAGTTGCTTTGATCACATAGTTTCTGTTTGCACTTTTACACAGAAAAAAATACGTATTGATACAGAATGCTTCAGCAGCTGTTTTCATTTGCGCAGCTATTTCACAAACTACAGGAAAAAAACCAGCACTACGTCAATATTTAAGTAAAAGGACATGGAATCAGCAAATACTGTTTGGCGCAGATAAAATGCCCGCATTCTGTTTTGTAATTTTCAATCACTTAATACGTTGTATTTAAAAAAATAAAATTTGCCATAAGATACAACTTGTAAACCTCTATATTTTATATATAATAGTTTTTCCTACAGTTACACTTTTTACTTTCAACATCGGCAAAATTTGTTTTTTTAATAAAATGTATCAGGTGACGAAAAGATGAAATAAGACAGAAGGAATTACTTGTGCAGAAAGTGCAACTATATGGAAAGCTGTCTTCTGTGAATTATAGAGCTTTTTACGCTGCATCTTGTGATGGATTAAGTAATTGAAAATTACAACATAAAACGCGGCCAGTTAATCTACACCACCCAGTATTAATAATGGTATGAAAATATTTTCGATACTTTTGTGAATGCAAATTTTTGAGAAAATACTGCGTATAGTAACATATATATGAATGTTAATGAAAGACATAGTAAAAAAACCTTTTCATGATCAATGAAATTCAATGTTGATGTGGCCTTTTTTTATCCACTCTCATGACTATTCTTTCAATTGAGGATCGTTAGGAGGAGAAATATGTTTCTTTATGAGATTTTTTGGAACTTTTTGATGATCGATATCAATTTTTCTTTTTAATAATTTCAAAAATTAGTAGTGTCTATTGAATTTGTTAATTCAATCATTCGTCTTTCGAACTATTTCCATTTTATAAAGTATGAAACACATTGGAATTGTTGATATTACAACAGTCGGTGCATGTTTATGTGCAAATGAAATTGTGGCACAAGCAGCAAAGGTCGACTCATCAGGAAAACATCCAGAATTTACAATGCACGCTTTTTCTTATGATCAATACTATGACTGTATTCGTAGAAAAGACTGGATTAATTTGTCCAACAAAATATGCCAATCAATTGAATTACTTGAAAAAGTTGGTGCTAATTTCGTAATTATCCCATCAAATACTCCTCATTTCGCCATCGATTTAATTGAAAAGAAATCACCATTACCAGTTGTTAATTTAATCAAAATTGTGGCTGATGAATGTCATAGGAAAGGCTTTTCCAAAGTTCTTATCCTTGGAACTAAACTTACAATGCAAGGAGGATTATATAATGAGATTTTAAATTCAAAAAACATAATTCCAGTTATTCCTTTAGATAATCTATGTGATAAAATTGAACATTTAATACGAAAAGAAATTATCCCATCAAAGATAAATTCAACTACGGTAGAAGATATTCAAAAGGAAATACAAAAATATGATTGTGATGCGGTAATTCTTGGGTGTACAGAGTTACCTGTTGTATATAACGAAAATAATCTTGGAAAACCTGTTATCGATACAACTCGCTTACTTGGATATTATGCTTTTAAGCTTGCAACTGAAGATAATGTTTTATCAAAATAAACATCAGTATCATAACGAGAACGCATACAACTCCTTTCGCTGAAGTTTTTTGTTGATAACTTTTCTAAATAAAATCTTATTTCACTTTCTTTCTACTCATGTAAATTGCAACAAACAAGAAGAATGTTTTGTCACATGCTACATAAGGAACTACGAAAGTTTCTACGCTCAGTTCTTCTAGAAGTCGTAATTGAATGACATCTATTCTATCATAATGACTAAATATATTTAGGATTATAAGCAAAATTTCAGACTTCAACGGTTTACCTATCGTTGTATTTTTTCATTTCTTTCGAATAACTCTCACATGAACAATGTCGCAGTATGATTTTATATGACTGAAAAATTGGTTTAACGTACAACGATAGCCATGCCCGTTCGATACAAGAATGGAGGGAGCAAGTATCTTCTGACACCACAGTCTTCCATTGGTCTTATGAATTCCAATGGAATAACTTAAGTGTTGACGATGCTGTACGAACAATAATTGAAAATGATTCGCATGCAACATACAAACAGATAGAAGACATCTGAAATTTTAATTCTAAAGCTACGCAAATTCTTGTATTCGATGGGTGCCACATCAGTTAACCAATGACCAAAAACAGTGACATATTGAATTTTGACTCAATAAAAGAGCAATCAAAAGTTTGAGTGTCAAAAACTGATCCATATCCAACTAAAGTTCAGGCAGAAGAATTGTGGCTGTTTTCTTTATGAAATCCAGTTTGATCAAGATGGCACCATTAGAAATTGGTATGTCAACGCCTGACTATCACCAGTCTTTAAAACTGTATCAGAACAACGACCAAGGAGCGGTCTTCGACGTCTCATTTTTCATGATGATAATGCAACACCACATCGAGCATCAATTAACAACGAGTCTTTAACTGAAAATCATGTAGAATCATATCTAAATCCTCCTTATTCTCCAGATCTAAGTCTCTGCGACTTCTTTTTATTCCCAAAACTCAAAAATCAACTACGTGAAATTCAGTTCGACAATAAGAAGATTTCCAAAACTGATTTGAAGATTGTCGTAAGGACTGGCTCAGAAACTTTTGTAGTGCCCCATGTAGCAGCCCGCAGTTTTACCGTTTGTTTCTACTGATCGACGATATTTATTACAATACTTTAATATATCCTGTCAATTATACCACAACCGCGAAATATCGTATTCTTTTGGCGTTGATCAAAATATTTATTATACATTCAAATGAAACCATATTTAGTGCATTTGCTTTCGTCGATATCCCACACACTTGCGTGCAGAGAAGAAAAAAAACATAATTTCACCGATTCTGTTGGAAAAAATCAGGACATACTTATGAAAAATTATTTGCTTCAATGCCATATATGTTATGTTTGAACAAGCTTTGAGGAGCTACTAACTTATCGATTTATCGCACTTATTTGGTTTTATTTATTGATAGGATGTAATATTTATTCAGTTTCTGAATCTGTTATTTTTCAATATTCACAGTATATTACATCTTCTCTTATATTTCTATGCAAAAAGAAATAGTTGGTATGCAATTACTTAGGAGATTAAGAAAATCATTAGAAAAATATTAATTATTGTCTTGAGTGAAATAACGAGCCAGAATTTTGACGGTACACTCTTGAATCAATGATTGAAAACGATCAACGTAAAGAGAAAAATTTTTTGGAAGTTGCCTGTAAAAAATCATCAGACCAGTTTTAAACCCAAAATTTTACTCATAGTTTGAGATTACATAAAATAAGTATTTGAAGAACTCCAGTTTGATCGATTAAAAATTTGATTTCCAATTCCAACGATGAGCAGTATTTTAATTCGATCCTTAATCATATCTCCACGCTCATCCATATCACATCTAGACTGACCTCGTTATCGTTGCAAGAAAGTTGTATTTCAGTTGGATGGAAAAACATATCAATTCGTTCTTTTGAGTTTTAACCTGGTAACAGACAGAGGTTTCGTTGATATTTTCTAGATGATTTCTGTCCAAAGATTAGATAGGTTTCCAATCGTTGAGACAAATGATGTCATATGGATGTGGAAGTCCAATAACGATCCTTTTGATTCTCAACAACCAGAAGAATGGACTACTTATTCGCCGAATATTTCATCACACATTGAATATGCTTATAACTTTCGTATATCCAGCGTATGTATCGATGAAAACTATATGATTGATCTGAATCACATGTTGCAAGCACACATAAGCGATCCTGATAGACAGAGACCAGTGAAACGAAATGGTCTTTCGAAATGTGACCATAACACAACTGATTGGCGTCGTGAACGTTTTGGTTTTGAACTAAATCAGCACGTGCAAAGTGCTGAAAAGACCAACACAAGTGTAGATGATGTTAAATATTATGGATCGAAGTTTATTGCTGACTGGTTACTCACATATACTGGGGGAAAATTAAAACTAAAATTTAATATGATATATTCTGTTCTTGTTCCTGGTATCCAAATCGAAGGAAAATTACAAGAAGCACCAAAAGACATTATCAAGTGTCTCATAGATGCACTGGAAAAAGTGAGAGTTGAAGTAAGAAAGAAGAAAGAACAGAAACGCATGGAATGTTTAGGTGAATGTTGTGCCAAACTGTATACAAAAAACTGCTTTCTATTTCGACTTGTGAATGCCACTCTTCGAGATGATGATCGTACGAAGTTGTACACACTTGGACCTTATTGTTATCTCTTGTATAATTATATGAATCATGGCATTTGCGATTATCTATCCCTACGATATCGTCTTCGTCAAAAATTGCGTCCCACAGAAGCGCCTTCTTTTGTTGTGTATCGTGGTGATAAGGTTACAAAAGGAAAACTTGATGAATATGAACAAGCAGCAGGACAACGCCACAAATATTTCAAATGGCTCTCTTTCGTCTCAACTTCACGTCAACGTAAGGTAGCAGAATTTTTTGCTAGAAATGTACTGTATGAGATTGAATTAAGACAAACTATGGCGAACGACTTGTTTGCCGATCTATCTGCCAATACATGTATACCGGGCGAAGACGAAGTATTATTACGAGCAGGTGTTCGTTTTCGTGTCGAAAAGTTAGCTTTCGATTTTGAGTCAGAATTACATATTATCCATATTAAAATTGTACCATCTTATGTGTCAAATTTAAAATGAAAAACTTTGCTGAAGTTCTAAAGATATAAGAGATATGGCTTATTAACAGACGTATTCTCAACTCTATTCTGTTTTATGTATTATTTCTCTTAAAAATTATTCATGAAAACAATATCTATTATGTTGGCAAAAAAATTAAGATCGATTTATAATTTAGACCAGATTCTCTGAATCAAGACTCTCGAATTTCTTGGAAGAATTTCACAGGAAATATTAATGTGAAAAGCAAGGGAGAAACGGGAGGCCCATGACTCTACTCTTATACAAAGGTCTTACTATTATTCCCTTGACTGTAGACAAGATCTTTATTCTGAAACTAACTGTGTGTTTACGTGTTTGTCCACAAGACACCAGCTCGGCCTTATGTAATGCTATATTATGAGCAAGGAGAAAACAGCTGACTCCATAACGTTAGTGTCACATGGAATCATCAAAATCAGCCATCAACAGCAACTCTCTTTGTATATCAACTAAAAGCTAGTTTTTTGTAATCGTATTCACGATAAAACGTCATCTGTTCTAGATCTTGGAATGTATTCCAGTACACGAAGACGATAGATTTACACATTTATATATCATATGCAATGATACCGTTGCTCATAAATCAAGAAATATATTTAAAAACATTTCGGCGCAGTGCAGATTCAGAGATAGGTTTTTTCTTATATCGATATTTTGTATAGAAGAACAGAAAGAATCTTGTTAGCTATAACATTCATTGTATCGTTTGTCTATCGCTCAATTTCATTCTGTTTACTATTGATATGACACATGTTTCATTAGATAAGTTCCGGTCTTCGCAAAATGTTCTTACATATATGAATAAACGTTTCTTCGATTTTATTCAAAGTTTTTGTGGAAAAGATACAGCTGACTTATTGTCAATTCATTCCTTTCTATTCAAGATCTTTATTCTATCTTCGAACTGATTTCAAGAACAGAAACTCTTTACCTATGTTTTGTTGAGAATCATTGAGAGATAGTATTGTTTTATTGAAAAATATCGAAAATTCGAGGGCTGGACAACATCCCCCAAAATTCGTGAAATTGTTCCATTCTCAGCAGAAATGGTTTATCCCCATAAAGTCAAGAAGAAATGCTTCATTAAAACAAATAAACTAATCAATCCTATCCTTTTCAACCTAAGGAAAATATCTAGCAGACATGGATATTTTCTATACGAAATGAAAAAAATTCCAGCAGAAATGCTATATCCATTTCTACCTTCATAAGCAGAAGTCTAAAAAACATAGAGAGAAATTCATCGTTTGACTTTTTCATCCTAAGGGGAGTGTGTAGCAGAAATGGATATTTTCTATACGAAATGAAAATAAATTTAGCCGAAATCAAATATGGAGTTTTACCATCATAAGCAGAAGTCTGATAGACATAGTGAGATATTCATCGTGTTACTTTTTCGTGTCATAGAGATTCTCAAAGAGAAACGGGTTGTTATGAGCTCGAACGAATCTAATTGCAGTGGTAAGCAAACATGCAGTTTTCCGTTTAGAGGCAGAAGTGAATGGAACATTTGCGATTGAAAGACTTGCGTTGATGTACGCTTAAGATTACATGATTTATTAGATATAGGAAACAAACTTTTGCTTCGTATCTATCGGCTTGAAAAATATCTTTGTGAATTCGTCTCGTATAAGGCCGTTAGCATCAGATGACTTATGCATGAGATATGGAAAATGAATCTATATCGCATTGCTGGTAATGGTAGAATGCGACTGAGGTGATTGAACTGTGTTCGGGAAAATTTTTCAATTTAATGAAATATGATTGCCACATGTAGTTTCAGTGGAAGGTGAAAAATTTTTCGTTAATGGCTCCAGAAAAAGGTGTTAAAGAATTGTTAGAAAAGATTCAAGTTGGTAAAAATAATGATGGGAGCTTATTTTAAGGATTGATAAAATAAAGTTGAAAATATTTCTGTAGTTGATAGTTTTATTCGATGGTGGATGTTCTTCCTGTCTTTGGTAGGTGCCATAATACAAAAAAGTGCCAGTTCTCAGTAGGCACAAAGCAGTACTA
>JAJEKB010020221.1:0-31798 GCA_022393335.1 Macrotrachela quadricornifera
ATTGGAGCATCCAAGTCGCTCTGCTAAACATCGTGTTGTCAGACGAGAATCTCCTTCGATAAGCTGCTTTAATCTATCCACATCTACTTGTAGTGGTCTTCCAGTATGAGGTAAATCATCGAGGTTAGATGTTGCCGTTTTTGAACCGATGGAACCAACGTTGCGCTGTACAAATGGACATTGCATCCTTCCCCATCGTGCTGCATATGTTGCTCGTTGCTTCCGTTGCTTTACGACCCTAATGGAATTCATGAAGCAGAAGCACTCTTAGCTCTCGTTGAGATATATTAATTTCTACTTCGAGATTGACGTTCATATTCTTGATTTTGTTATCATTCGAAAGACACTCGTACTTCTCTCATATATCCTTAATATGGAATCTATTAGAACTTTCTCGACTGTTCTAGAAAATTTTGTAAAAAATAACGCATGTGCTATTCTAGTAAATGTGAAAAAACGAATACCAAAGAAAGATACTCTTAATTGCCTCATTTTTTTCAAAAATAAGCGGTCACTTTAGGGCTAAAGTGTGGAACTCACATACCTCTTTTCGTCCATTTACGTCGATATAAAATACCTTACCATTTTCAGTAAAATCTTGGATTAACAGGACCATTTATAAGGGTCTAGAAGAATCTAACACTGTTATAACTGAGACGCCTTTTCTTGCTGCTAAGAAAGCCTATCTGTGGCCTGCTATCGAAATGTGCCCGATGACTTTTGACCTCTGTCGGCCACGGTCTGTAGGAGGTTGGGAGAAGGTGTGAGTGCAAATCTCTACCCTTAAACGCTTCAACACTCTCTTTCAGATCGTGTTTCATTCTCAACCATGAAAGGGTGAGTATGGAAATCGGAAATTGCTCTTCGATTTGTCTGCGCTCTGATTGATCAGTTTTGTTGACCAATCAAAATGCATCTTCACCAGAAATCACAGATACTTGAGTAGGACGCCATGAGAGTATCCATATGCCCTCAAGCACTATGCTATGCGGATACCCTTGGGTCCTCAACTGCTATACTATGGGAGTGCCGATTAGTCACCGGTTGATTGCAGGAATCAGTACCATTTCACCGAAAACCGGTATGAAACGGTAATCGTTCCACTCGCATAGGGCTTATATTCAAAACGATACTTGAATAAAGTAAGTATCCGTAATCTCTCACATTCTTATTAACATCAATGGACACCTAGATTAACGGGTATCCTATATAAGACAAATGATCTCAAATTATCTGGTAAGTGGGCATCAGCAGATTCTTAAATACTCCAGATTGATGGTGACCTTAGATCCTCAAGCATTATATTAAGGGGGCACCCTAAGATCCTGAAGTCCTATATTATGAGAGTATCCTTAGGTTCACAAGTGTTCAATAAATAATTATTTGCACGAATTGATAAACAACGGGTATTCATAACCATTTATGGAACATATCACGAAGGCATCCATAAGCCTTCATGCGCTATATAGGCCATTTGATGTAAACTCCTACCAAAATATGAGAAACCTGTTCAATCGAGGTTATCAGATTTTGCTCATTTCAAGATATGTTGTAGAAAGAATAATTTGATAAATTTTAGCTGAAGCGGATTAAAAAAGTATTGAATTTTTTGAAATTGGACGAGCGTGTTACGAAGTAATGAGACCCACTCTATGAATTCGACTCACTTCACTGTCTAGATCGAGAAGGTCGGCTCGCATCTTCGTATTGCCATCAGTATCGATAACATTACATGGCGCAGCGAATTCGTCGACGAAAAAGATATAGACTTTTAAATTAACATTAATACAATTTTTTTCTAACTAAAGTGTACGTAGATTTCTTTAGAACTTTGCAACTTATTTCAAATATTGCCAATTTTACGTCGACATTACAAGCTGCAATATCGCTTTAAAAATGGAAAATTGGACCAAATTCAAGATCGAATTGGCTCGAAATTTTTCAACATGAAGCTGATTTCGCAATGAGCAACACTAAATTTTACGATAGACAAAAGTAAACATTGTCGCGATGATCAGCAATGTGAGAAACCTATACAAGCGTCATGTGGGAATATTTACCGACAAAAAAAGCATGCTTTCTCGGCTGAAAACCTCGTTTTTCACAGGTTTTTCTGTAGGAGCTGTAGCATTTGAACGGGACGCCGTAGAAATTCTATCTTTGACACGTCTGTTTTGCAAAGATCTATCTGCCGCTCTCCTTGCTTCTAGTTATTGAACTGACGATGACTCACCTTCTATTTTGAAATAGATAGCAAATCCTTCGAGTGAACCATCAATGCGCGTTGTTAGGATCCAACAAATGACATTCCATATCCGTGAAGTGATTATTCATCAAGTCCTACGTACATAAAAACGTACTCCTGCTTACTCTCACCTTGCAAATTTATACTTCGAACTCGCGTACTTTTACTTGTAACAAACTGCAGCTCAATAATGCACAAAATTACTCGTTTTAAAAAGTTATCAATATTGCTTGGGCATCTACATTTCTCGATATCGGACCTCCGAAAGATTATATATTATGCCAACAAATTATATTTGTTGATTTTATTTTGAAAAAATTAAGTAATATGATTATTTTTTCCAAATGATAAAAATATTTGTTCAAGGGTTGTTTGTGAAATAGTATATGTTTCAATATCTAATCGTTGTTTATTTTCTTCAATTAATTGAAATAATTCAGCAGGTGTCGTTTTTGATATTTGAAATAAACCAGTTGAATTTGTTATTTCTTTTATTTCGACATGATATTGTTCTTGTGATAATAAAAATGATTGAACATTATGAATTGATGCAATATTTGTATCATCAGATATTGAACGAACTTTTATTTCAATTGTATAACCTTGACCAAATTTCGATTTTAAATGTTGAATTGTACCTAAACAAGCTAATTGTCCTTCAACCATTATACCAAGACGATTACAAACACGTTCACTAAAATGAAAATTTTAACTTTATGAAACACGATTTAAAATGAGTGTTGAAATGTATAGAAGTAAAGATTTGCAATTCCATCACTTCCCTATACTGATTCTTAGTTCTACCACAAAATCAATACTAAACATAACTGAACTAACAGCTTTTCTTACCATTCATCCATTGAATGACTGGTTAAAACAATTGTTAATTTAGCTTTAATAGCATTTAAAAATATTTCATGCATTTGTTGTCGAGCATTTGGATCAACACCCGTTGTTGGTTCATCAAGAATCACAACTACTGGTGGTCCTTAAATACAAAAAATGTTAACTTATCATTTTTTTTATTTAATCTATTTTACCAATTAATGCTATGGCAGCATGTAATCGACGTTTTGTTCCACCACTTAATTGATGAATATAATTATTTAAAAATGGATCAAGTAAAAATAATGAACTCATCGTTTCAACAACTGTTTTAATATATGACATTTTTACACCACGTATACGTGCTAATAAATAAAGACTATCTTGAACAGTTAAATATTCCATACTACAATTTTCTTGTGGACAATAACCTAAATGATGTATTGATCTTATACGACGATGCATATTTTGTCCATTTATATAAGCTGTGCCATGTGTAGATACTAAATCACCAATGATAACACGAAATGTTGTAGTTTTTCCAGAGCCCTATTGAAATTCATGAGAAAAATTTTCTTCGAAAAAAAGTATCTTATACAGGATGAACCATAAGTAACAGATTTTATCAAAAATAGAGGTATGTTCACATTCTCGATTCATACAAATCAAATTGGTGAGAACCCACTTTATGTATTTTGTGCTCTTTTCCTATGAACATGTCTCTATCCTTGGTCGAAAAATGAATCTGTTCATTCGAGTCGTAATGGAGATATTTAATTTTTATTCTGTTCCGTTACTTCTAGTCCATCATGTATATACATATATTTACATTATGGCCAAGTAAACCAAATGCTTCACCAAGTTTCACACCAAATGTTAAATGATTTACAGCTAAAATTTTCCGTCTTCGATAATATTTTACGAGATTATTAATTGTTAAATAATCATTGTGTTCATCACTATTACCAAATATATTTGTTTGTAAACCTAATATTCGAGAACGTTCGGCTAAAACATCATTATCAAGTATATTTACATCAAAATTTGATTTATATAAACAGGAAAATGAAAATTTTAATAACCCAGTGTCAATAATAACAATTCGACCTGTCCACGTAACGGTCCACCTTTGTGGGCGAAATCGACTAACAGAGTTAGACAAAACCAATATAGCCGTCTTGTAGAGTAATGTTGACAGTATACGAAAACATATTTTTTACTCAGTTAGATACACTTACCTTACAGAAATAATTATTGTTAAAGATATTCCTCGCTTACTCAGTCAGTAGCAAATATGTGTACTGATTTTTATGGTATGATTTTTAGTATAAGCAAATATGTTTTTTCTAAAATCGATCATATAATGTAAAAGTAATTTAAATGATCTCTATTCTCATGTCAAAAGACATAGGTTTCGTTCTATTCAGAAAAAGTTTTTCGTATTTGTAAATTAGTACCATTTGTGACGTGATTCCGTCACGAAAATATCTTGTAATTGATTTGCGGCTCTGAGAAAGATATTTCTGGTTTCGCCGATAAGTGCTCTAATGTCAATTTTTAATGCTCTATCCGATGGGTTAATTTGTTATCTTATAAGCATTCAGACATACTTGAACGAGCGTGACGGAATCACTATTATACAGCCAAATTCGTTCTTTTGACAAACTAAAAATGTAGTCTTTCTTTCATAATATCATTTTTTGACAGATATTTGGGCATACTTAAGATATGAAAGTGCCTCACTGATTCCTCTAGAACATAAATGGCATCTCATCTCAAGCAAATTATTAAATAAAATAATTTGCTTAAGCTTGTTCTTCCCTGCAAAATGAAGCCAGTATACTTTACTTAGAAAGGAAAGTAAAAAAAAATGAGAATAAAGTACAATCCTGTACTTTACTTTTGTGCGAATTTCTTAGCTGAGCACCCCTCACTACTAACGCTGCAGTCAGTCAAAGTTTCTTTAAGATCATTTTGTTATAAAACTAATTATAAAATAAAATAACATAAATTTCAATAATATTGATTTTTTGTTAATAAATGAAAAATATTGTTTTATCAAATTTACTTAAGTTAATGTTTCACATTTGAACTAAAAATCGTGCTTTATTTTACTTTTTTCAACTGAAGTAAAGATAAAAATGCCGTTTCCACATGAAGATATAATTAAATATACTTAATATACAACAATAAAAGAAAAATATCTACTCAGATTTTCAAATTTTTCATGCAGGTCATACTGCCAACGATAAAAATAGTAGTTTTCTGTTATAAGAGTCGTTTGAAATAGTTTTATTGTTTGTTTTATCCTAGACGATATTTATTGTTTACCTTAATTGAACTATAAGTAACTTTTGAAGAAATAAATTTTGATAAAATGTCAACCTTTTTCAAAACGTGATTCCGTCACGAAAAGCGTGATTCCGTCACGACGCTTTTTCTGTCTGTAAGGCCTAGCAGCTATGTATTTCGAATTACTTTTTTTCCTAGATATAGCTCGTCATCTAAGCTATAACTTTCTTATAGAAAGGTCATGCATCACACTTATAGTTGAGCTAAAGTTTTTAGCTCTTGACACAACAGTCAAACTCGAAGTCCATTTTGTGTGATTCCGTCACGGGCCCATATTTCAATTATAAAACTGTGAAAGAGGGGCGAAATTTAATGAAACTTTTATCATGTGTAGGGCACTCCAACTTACATATCTTTCTAAAAATATCAGCTCTTTTCGACTTCAAAGAGTTGAGCTATTAAACATAGAAAGTGAAAAAACGTGATTCCGTCACATTTGGACAGGTCGAATTATTATTAAGAATAATAATATATGTAAAACAAGAATTAAACAATTCCATCCAATTGTATCATCCCCAACCGATTCAAAACCTGATATTTTTAACGCATCACTAATCCCTTTACAAAATGCATTTTTTCGTGTTAAAATATATGTAACTATAACTTGAGCATTGATACTTGGAGATATTACATTAAATAACCAATATAAACACTTTCGAACAGATGCATTTCCAACAATCGCTGTTATTACTGGGACAATTATACTTATTAAATGAAGAATTATTAATATAAACCATATTAACTTGCCACCCTGAAAATAATAATGAATTTTAGTCAGTAGCCATTTCATTGAAAGTTACAAAGCGAAAGAAATGATTCGGAACTTTTAATCTGTATTTTTTGCTCATAATCAAGATTATTGAAAGTTTATGAAGAATTCGACAAAAAAAAAAAGATCAATATTTTGTCATGCTCTTAAACAGAGATCTATAGAAAACAAAAAATGCTTGTCTGAATCCGATCTATCTAATAATACATACATTGATATCATTTTTAAATATTTTTGTTAATAAATAAGTAAATGGTAATGTTGGTAATATAATTATTATTGTTAATGGATAAAATTGTAATCGTAAATTCCATGGACTAAGAAATTCAAATTGAACTATAGTTTTTCTTTCAAAATTCTTATTTGGCATTCCATTAAAAGCAACATAAAATATACAATAAACAAAAAGTAAATAACAAAACCATATTATAGACATAATTATATGAAAAAGATAAGTAAATATCCAATAGGATGCTGGACTAGAAACACAAGAATATGGAATGAAATTATAAGAAATTCTGTCGACTTACTGTAAACCACTAATATTAATTAATGATAGAAATTTATCTTTTTGTTCACTAATCAAAAATACAGTTATATAGAAGAATAAAATATAGAATATAAATCTACGTAAAATATAAAATAAAAATTTTTGATTATTATTTTTTAATTATAACATACATATCAAATATTAATGTTACTGGTAAGAATTTAAGAGTACATGATATCATATTTAAAATGTTTAATATATCATCAATAGTTGGTTCTTCTGTAAAATTTCCTAATTTTTTATAAATCAATGTTGTTTGAATTGATGCATTTGTATCATTTAATACATATTTATAAAATGTATTTGATGCTAATGAAATAGCTTCATAACCAGATATTAAATTTGATGATAATATTTTAATTTTATATGTATTTCCAATTGGTTTTGGAATATTGAAAGCAAGATAAATATTTGTATATGTATATGGATGATTTATTCGTTTTTCTAAAATATCCAAATTCATTTGAGATATATTTCCGAAATTTTCTTCAAGTATTGCACCATTAATAGATGCACGAAAATATTTTTCTATTATTGGATCTGTATGATATAAAATTGTTTGTGGATTAAGTGAATTGATATTCATTTGAAATATTCCACTTTTATTTTTACTATGTGATGTTAGATTTGATAAAAGATTGTATAATATTGGTATTAATAAAACAATTAATGTTAATGTCCAACGACGATAATGTACAAGTAATGTTTTTATTATTAAACCATGATATTGACTCAAATAATACTTAATACCAGTAGAAATATGCTGGTTATCAAATACACGATTACATCGTTGCTCTAAGAAAAAAAAACTATACTGAAAAACTTGTTCATACTTTAAAAATTTGAATTTCTCTACACATCGATCTTTACGTTAATTACAAACCTAATGTTTGAGTATCAATTGAAATTGATTGTGATTCATTTTCATTAATTGTATCTTTTATAATTTTTAAAAAAACATCATCCATTGTACTATTTTGTACTCCATAATTTCTAATTCGATTTTCTCTTTTCATTGTTTCAAGATGATGTAATGCTTGTACAAATTGGTTATTTGGTTGTTGATTTGTACGAAAAACAACATCACCATCTAATATATCTGTTTCTATTTTTAATTCTGGTAAATATTGACATAATACATGTTTGATATCATTTGTAGAATAATTATTCTGTTTATTAATAATTAATTTATAACCTAAAATGAATAATTTCCTATATTCTAAGGATTATCAGAGCTATTTATCGGAAGAATTTCAGTTCAAAATTCGACACTTTCAGTTTTCCGGTATGTGCTTGAAAGTCAATGCACGAAAGCCATGACATATCGTGCTCAATCGATATCACAAAATTCAATGAAATTTTACCAGTATGTAGCCTTAAGTGAGTTATGAAAACACTAAAAATTCAGATTATTTACCAAAGAAGGGTAAGACCAATGCAATGTGTAGTTTTTTTGTAAATCAGAAATAGAAAATAGTTTTACCTAGACCATATTTTTTCTTTAATTCAGCTGATGTTCCATCGGCTCGGATATTTCCATTAGCAATAATCATAATTCGATCAGATAAAGCGTCACTTTCTTCCATAAAATGTGTTGTTAATAAAAGTGTTTTACCTTCTTTCATTGAACGTAACCAATCCCATAATGAACGACGATTTGATGGATCAAGTCCACTTGATGGCTACAAAAAATCAAGATTTTATTTTAAAATAAAGTAAAAATCGATTACTTCATCAAGAAGAATTATTTTTGTATCTCCAATAAATGCACAAGCTAATGATAAACGTCTTTTCATTCCACCAGATAATGTTTTACAATAAAGATCTTTAAAATTTTCCATATCCATTATATGTAACATTTCATTTGATATTTTTTCTTTATTTTTTTCAAATCCTCGTGTTATTGCATAAAATTCCATTTGTTCTTTCACAGTTAATAAATCAAAAAGTATATCATGTTGTGGACAATAACCCATTGATTTTCTTAATATATCCATATTTATTCGTGTATCAAAATAATTTCCATCATCATTTTCTATTTTTATTGTTCCTGATGTTTGTTTATATATACCAATTAAACAATTAAATAATGTTGTTTTTCCTGATCCATTTGGTCCAAGTAATGATGTTATTTGATTTTTATATAAATCAAATGAAACATCATTAACAGCTATTTTATCAGGACCGAATTTTTTTATTAAATTACTAACAAGAACAATAGGTGTATCATTTGAAATATTTCGTAAAAGTAATGTATCACGATTAGGTGAGAATTGAGTATGAAGATCAAATTTTTCTGAACGCCAATAGTCTCGTTTAAAAAGAAAATTCCAACTAAGTGGAATACCATATTCACCTAAAACATTTTAGATTAGTTCAATTATCAATTCAAAGATTAAGAGTGTCGCTTTCTTGTTCCTAGAGATATGAGTACAGCAATATTTGCATTTGAAAAAAATTATGCCTTACCTTTTCCTAACAAAATTCAGTAGTTTTGTCCTCCTACAGCGATGAGATCGTCCTTACTCATCTCATCTTACTTCATCCATTTCATTCCTTGAAGATTCTCGATGATCTCTACTCCTGATAGGTGTATCTCAAAAAAAAATCTGTTTAAATTTTTACCTGGAAATATTTTTTCTAAATACCAAGATAGTAACCAATAAAAAATACAACTTAAAATCATAATAATCAATGTTGGAAAATACAATGGTACAGAACGATAAATCTGTTGAAATAATGATATATTTTTTCCCGTTAATTCATATAAAACTGCTTGCTATAAAAAGAAAACGTTTGTTTTTTTCAATATCAAAAAATAATTTCTTGCCTGAAGAAGTGAATATCCAGCAATATGAGGACTGAGAAATATCAGCAGATACTGTATCTTTATCGGCCAGAAAATCATGTGTGAATAAGTAATTAATGATAAAACATAGATGACATTAATAGTTAATTTTGCACGAACATTTTTATCAAATAATTGTGCAATCATTATACCGAATGAGATTAATTGTAAACTAAATATAAAATAACCAAGAAAGAGATTACCAAAATTAATTGTAAGAAAATATCCATTTGGTTGTTGTTTCAATACAATACATAAGAGTAAAATTAACAAAAAAAAAATAATTAATGTTCTATAAAATAAAGAAAATATAAATTTTTAGGATAAGATTATTTATTATTACCGAATTGCATGTGCAAAATTATTTAGAATTGGTTCAATTCCAAGTATTTTAAGAATTTCTTTAACTTTATCATTTTTCTCTTGAATTAAATTAGTTAGAAGAATATAATATCTAATTAATAAATGAATGAATGAATTAATCTGTTGATTTCAAATTCTTTTACTTACGGAATAAGAAATATTACATCAATAATATATCTCATTAATATTGATAATGGAATTTCTAATAAATAAAGAAAAAATCTAACAAAGTTTTTATCAACTTCGTCATACCAAAAATTAAATTTCTATGAAATGGTGCACAAATCATAGGAGTACTTTCAAGTTCATAATCAATATTTCTATTCGTTTGATATCCAATAAGTAATGAATCAATAAATATTTTTACATCAGTAAATGCAGGTAATTTAGAATCTTGATCGAACTTATCATACATTATATTGAATCGTTCAGGAATGAGTGCTAAATAATTGAATTTACATATGTGATTAAATAAAAAGAATCTATAGTTTTTACCTGGATGTAAAAATGATATAAACGACATATCGATTGGATCATTTTTTGGAATAGTATATGGTTTTCGAACTATTATATTGTCTAAAAATGAAGAATAACTTTGACTATGAAGAGAATTCAATGGATAGAATTTTAGATCAAAGTTTCGTAATTTGATTTTGCCAATGAGTCTCTATCAATAAATCGAAAATTTAGTAAAATGATCTTTTAGTCTCACAGAATCCTACCAATAACCAAAATATGAGGTCGACCGGTGTTCGTCGACATCTGCATATGTTCTCTCGTTAGTTTCCTAGAATTATATAAGCTGAATGAACATGGTGGTCATCTTTTGCTTTTACGTCTCGAAGAAACAAACTCGTGTTTTTAGGTTTTGCACATTCAGAATGAAAGTTTTCTGCTCACACACAAAATCTTTTTACAAAGTCGTATAATATCTAGAATTCATGGAAAATTGACACTACACTACATTTTTTTTTAGATATATGAATACTTACAATCAATATTTCGTTTATTTTGAAGATTAGTTCTTGAACCAAAATCAATAATAATTGAATTTTCTTCTTGATTTTGTAATAAATAAGTATCATTCTCATTATTTATATTTTGATTCCTGTATGGAAAGTTTTGTTTAAAATATGATTGATACATCAACTAAACTTACCAAATATTTATGTTGTCACAATTCATTTGTTCAAGATATTTTTTACCACGTTTAATTAACTCATCAGTTTCATTTGTCATAGGGTGAAAAACAAGATTTATTTTATCGACAAGGGTTTCTGATTCGAATGAAACCAATCTACGTCTTGCATAAATTGGTGGAAATTTGAAACATTTCATGAATAATTCCTTTGATAAAATTGTCGTAGGATTTATGTTTTGTGAACATGAATGACGATTCAAGTCTCTTAGTATTGATTTAGGATTTTTATTAGTTTCTTTCAAAGATGCATTTATTCCATAACGGATTAAAGCTAATAATGATATTAAAATAATAGGAAATAATAGTTCATAAAGTATTGTTGGACAACATTTACAACATCGTTTTCGATATGAATAACGAAGAGAACGTTGAAGTAATAAATTTATTTTACGAGTTGAACCAATTGGTGAATATTCACCTTTTGTTAAATGTTGACGACATGCATTAGATCCCGGTATTGTATGTTCAGTAGAACTATCCATTGAATTATTATTTTACAAACGTAATTTTTATGTTAGTTTTGTAGTATCACCTTTGATAATAACGGTTTATAATGATCTATAATAATCATAAAACATGTTTTTATCTATAGAACAATGGTTTTATGTTGTTATTCCTAATAATATTTTCTCTATATAATCAGTTTTACATCAGTCTGAAAATAAACATCATTCTTATTCTCTTTTTATATTCAGGAGAAAAGTTCAAACTTATATAGAGTAAAAATAACGTATGCTGTCCTATTATATATTTAGAGCAATAAAGAAAAACATAATGACAACCCTATGTTAAGTTACGAATATTTTTTCTCGGCGACAGAAGAAAAAAAATGATGACTTCAAGTGTTAATAACATATGACAACTGATTGACGTAAATTCTTCAGAAGTAGATGTGCATTCAGAAGAGAAGTATAATGATACATTTTAATTGTTTCGATATAGTAGAGCTGACATTAAGTCAGCTCTTAGACATACGAACATAATACGAAGAGAAAATATTGCATTAATAACGCTTGTCTTTTTAAATAATATTTACGCGTGTCAATCTATGTTTTGCGTTCTTCACATTTTTTTTCTTTCTCTAACGATGAACGTTGGACTATTAACGATTCTTCAGTGGGAGTACATTTTTTTGTCTATGCACTTTCATATTTTTTTCTTTTTTTAGCGTGGTTCTCCCTTGTTATTCGTGACTTTTCTTGTTGTTTTACATTATGGGTTTATTTTTTATGTTGGTGCCATTGGTGTCTATCCTTTTTTTATGCGTATTCTTTTTTTTTTTATTCTTAACTCTTTTATTTTTCCATTATTAGTTTGTTGCAGACAATCATAAGTATTATGATAAACAAAAATCAACTGTTTTTCTTTTGATCTATATTCTAATTAGATAGATATGCAAAAATAACGGAAATTATTGACAAAAACTCATTTGGAATAGAATAAAACCAGTTACTCTTATTGCATTCTTTAATTTAAGTAAATGATGGTTTGGAATAAATCAGATTACAGATTGTTCAATAGTCAGGAAAATTAAAAAAGATAAAATTTCTATTACATATAATTTATAAAAAGTATATATAGAAAACTAAAGTTCTTCATCAAACGGAATATATTAAGAACGCATTTGGCGGAGTTTATGTAGGGGCGGAAGTTTGGAGATAGGCCATTTCCAAATTTAATCAGATGTATTCGTGATCTGTGTCCTACTATATAGTTTTTTTTCTGTAAATAAACTATTATTCAAGCTGTATGACGTCCTTTTTTTTATTCTTATACATTTATAATACAGCGTCATCTTTATATATTATAACCGTATGTGATAAATAGAATATGCACACCAATCAATTTTTTTTTCTTCTTTGTTATTGTAAATTAACCGGGTGTGCACATTCTTAAAAGTATCGATGAGGATACATGTGCAGAATGAGCACAGTATCTATAATATACATATAGACTTCTATTTAAATGAGTAATAAAAATACTGAATGAGCAGTAATAACACTTAATGGGCAGTAATAACACTTAATGGGCAGTAATAATACTTAATGAGCAATGATTTATTTAAACTGGCAATAAATCGTGTGTGTAGGGAGCAATACAAATCCAGATGTTACAATCTCATTCATCTGTATTGGATATTTCTTTCCTTTCTTTCGATCGTATTGTACACTAAGCGTATGCACGACATTCACATATATATTCTTTTTTTCTTTTGATGCCAGGTATTTTCCAAATTTCGACACCTTCAAGTATTTATCTTTCTCATTGTTTTTTTCCCTATTATCTTTGAATTTTCCCATTCTGTTAATGGATATGTATATATACTGCGTCAGTTTAGAAAAAAAGAATAATACATTTAATAGCGATCAATTAGACTGAATTCTCTATTGATAATTGATTTATACAGATGGCTCAATCACAACGTGTAGCGCAATATATTTCTGATCATGAAAGTGACAATGATATGGAGCTGGAATCTTCGAATAGTAGTGGAACAGTTAAACAAAAACGAAAACAGAATCGATGAAAATGGTTTCCAATATGTGTATACTATAGCAAAGAAGGTGCCATTGACAAAATAAAAATGGATGGTATATGGAGTCAGAGTAATACAAATACAACCAGTGAAGAAAAACGAGTTTATTACAGACGTAATAAAGTCAAAAGACGTGGTACATAATGTCCAGCTGCTGTACATATCTTGTACCACAGTGAAAATGATTGTGTTACAATGTTTGAAACTGGTAGTGATCATTTTCATGTCGAATTAAAATCAACTGGAATCAATGAACAATCAAGATTGTTAATTGATGAACTGTTCAAATTGAAAATCAAACCGAAAAGTATGCTCGAAACATTAGAAGAAAGAGGTTTACTTGTCCCTCTAAGAAAACAATTATCGAATTATTTAGCGTCATTGCGTAAAAAGCTGTATGGTTCTCCAAGTATAAGTTTAGGTGAACTTGAAGGTTGGTGTCAACGAAACTCAATTATACCTGATGAAGATGATCAACCTTGGATTCTAAGACATCAAATTGAATATGATGGTAAAACTGATGAAGATAATGAGGAGGATGAAGATGAAGGGAACAAATTTCGATTCTTTGTTGTAACAAAACGATTATTATTGAATGCAACTATTTCGAAAAGAATTCATACTGATGCTACCTACAAGTTGATCTGGCAAAGTTTTCCTTGTCTCATCATTGGGACAACTGACATGATTAAACAATTTCATCCTTATGGATTTGCAGTGTGTTCAAATGAAAAAAAAGAAGATTTCAAGTTTATATTTATGTGTATTCGTGATGGTATACATGACCTTAACTTGGAAACGAGCGAACAGGATCTAGTGTTGATAGCGGATGGTTCTGATGCTATTAGAAATGCATTCTCAGAAGTGTTTGGACCGGATCATAGTACGGTTATGTGTTGGTATCATATGCGAGAGCGTGTAGTGAAGAAGCTATATTTAATAGAAGATAAAGACTTACATGGTGAAATCATAGATGACGTTGATACATTGCAACTGTCCAAAAATAAAACAATCTTTGATATGGCTGTAAAATTACTCTTGAAGAAGTGGAAAAATCAAGAAAGATTTCTTGATTATTTTTCTAGTGAATGGTTAGGATCGAAAAGCGGCTGGTATGAAGGATTGGAATTGAATTCACCAAGCACAAATAATCCCCTCGAGGTGACAAACCGGGTCATAAAAGATGAAGATACGATTAGAGAACGTTTATTATTGTCAAGATTCACAGTTGTTGTATTTGAAGTAGTTAATAAATGGTCAAAAGAATGAAATCCTACTCGTGTTAATGCAAAAAAATTCGAACATCAACCTACAATCACATTATCATATTGGACAGATGGGTACAACTGGGTTAAGCTAAATAAAGAAGTTATATCTATTTCAAAAAGTGATAAAACAATTTACTATATACCTGCTGGTGAAGAAACCACTATTACAGAGAAAGAAATAAAACGTTATGAAAATTGTAGGTTTAATTTATTCGATACGTACAAGTCTGTCTACTTCAAAATATGGTGCCTCTGCTTATCCAACAATCCTGAAGAATGGAGAACATCAACTTGCACTTGTCCATCCTTTCTTAAAAATTATATTTGCAAGCACATCATCGGAATGTCTATCCGGTTAACATATTGCAAACCTCCACCCGAAGCAAAAAATATGAAAATTGGTACCCAAAGAAAAAGAGGCAGACCATCTAAAGCCAGAAAAGCTTTATTGCTCCAATAGTATGTTAATTGCTCATTTTTCTCTTTATTATTGTTAAATGTACAAATAAAAACTGGAGTTTTTCTTTTTCTTGTTACTAAAATATGAATTTAATACAGCTATTTAATGAATTAATTATTACTCATTTCATAGTATAAAATTGCTCGAAGATTATCGCTCATTCGTATTTTTTATTATTGCTCATTTTAGTATTTTTATTGCTCAAATACAAGCCATACATATAAAGGAAAGAAAGAAAAAAAAATATTAATTGGATAAAAAATAGTGCTAATGAACAGGAGCAATTTTTTTTTCTTGTCGACCTCCTTTTCTGAATAATTATGTTCGTTTAGAATTAATTACTTTTGACATTAACTTAATCAGTTGCGTGCATAAGATCGTATTAGTTGAAATTAACTTCGTCCCAAGCACACGCATGTGACGGCATATAAATGACAATAGTAAGCTGGTCTCATTTTTTTTCTATCCAGTTCATATTTTTAAGTCATGCAATATGTCCAGGATAAAATTGTGATCTATCATCCGATCTCGTACACGTAGTCGGAAGTTTAGAGACAATAGAAACTGTGATAAAAACTAGAAGGCATTTAAATCTTGTTTAAAATTATATTTGAATTTTCTTCATTCGTATTGCAATACAAACAACTAATTTAACAAGATAAAAATCTATTCTTCAGTTGTTGATTCATTGGAAACAAGTATTAGAATATTCACTAGATTTTAGTGTTTTTCTAATCGTTGTGGATTATGCATGTTCTTCAAGTGAATGTTTGTGTTTTCGTTTATTTGGCAGCTGAGATGGATGAATATTTGTTCGATTTCTTTAGCCGTTAATAATAAGATAAAAATGCCGTATCCTTCGTAATGACATATTTTTTCATCATTTTCTCTTCCTAATGGATATTCATCGTTCTTGATGAATAGTCAATTGTGAAGAACAAGTCCTTAGAGAAGACGAAGCACGCTAACAATATCTGTGTCAGATTCAGAAATGCATCACTGACATAATTTGTCATCATTAGAGAAAGATGACAAATATTTGACTCTTTTTATTATTATTTATACATAACTATTTTAACGTTTGTGAGTGAGTAGTTATTAATATAAACATTTCAAAACATTTGCTAACATGTAAAGACAACTAAAAAAAAATGTCCGCTGCAACAACAATCTCATCACTTGCCTTTGCTACTAAACAAATGACCAAATATTTGGGTATACCAATTGCGATCACCGGTGTTCTTGGTGGACTTCTCAATGTCATTGTATTTCTCTCCCTTAAAACATTTCGTCAAAATTCATGTGCATTCTATTTAACTGTTGCATCAGCTGTCAATGTTGGCCAGTTATTGACAGGATTATCTACTCGTATTATGATTGTTGGCTTTAGTGTTGATTGGACACTAATCTCACCAGTCTACTGTAAATTCAGAACAGTATTTTTACAATTTTGTGGACTTACTTCACTTACATGCATGTGTCTAGCGACTATTGATCAATTTCTGTCCACTTCGACACGTCCACATTGGCAGCAATGGAGTAATTTGAAAATGGCTCGTCGTCTCTGTATTCTAACTTTCTTTATCTGGTGTCTTCACTGTATTCCGAATCTAATCTTTGTTGATTTATACAGATTACCAATAACAGGCCAACTCGTCTGTAATAATTCAAAGAGTGTCGGCTTAGCAAACTACGCCCGTTATTTCTATTCACCCTTTCTTTTCGGTATGATTCCTATTTCAATTATGTGTCTCTTCGGTTTACTTGCCTTCTACAATGTAAGAAATATTGCCAATCGTACAGTACCTCTTATTCGACATCAATTAGATAAACAATTAACAGCCATGGTTCTTTTACATGTCATCATCATTTTCTTTGTTACGATACCACAGATCATTGTAAGTGCCATAAATAATAACGTTATTTTCTCTGATCCAATAATTATTGCACAAATGCAATTGGCTGGTGCCATTACTCTCTGTTTGCTCTATTCGTCTAATGCAGTAAGTGTTTTTTAGTTATGCTCGATCATGAGTATTCATTTCATATCTCTTTAAGGTTCCTTTCTACCTTTATGTTTGTGTATCGGAACGATTTCGAAAACAATTGATCTATGTTTTCGTGAATGTTCATCTAAATCGATGGCGACGTTATATCAATCAGTTCAATAATAATCAGGTGATTGCACTAAATACATGAAAATATCAGATGAACTTAACAATGTGAAAGACTGATTTATCACTCAAACATTCATAGAGAAGAACTCACAATAAATAAACAAAATATTTATCCAAATTTTTCTATTCACAAGAATAGAACAACTTTTTTTCAGTTTTCTTTTTTTTCCATTGTTTCGAAGGAGAGTGACAGTGATGAATTCAAAAAATAAATCTCGAAAATTTTTGTTTTTATTAGTCTCTATCTTTAAATTAAATTTTAAACAATACATAATCGAAATGCCCATCACGGTTGAATATCAGTCATTATTGCAATGGCTTTACAGAAATTCATCGGAAATCACTACCGTTACTGTAATAAATTAGAATTGACAATTTTAATTCATGAGATACATTAAGTTTCGAAGTTTTGAACTTATGAGGGAACTGCCCGAGATGATTCATCGCTTTAAAACTCATAATTTGGAGATAAGTAGGGGATCCCGACATTAAAATAACCTTAAAAGGATTTGGGCTCATGCATCTGTGGGGCTGAGTTATAACCGTTTTACTCAATTTTTGTCCTAGGGCACTGGTTTACTTGCAAAACCAAATCAACAATTTTCGATCTGAAATTTTGTCCATGTAGAGGCCTAATGGCCATTAGAATATCCTGAAAGTTTCAGACAAAACGAATGTATTCTTCTTAAGATATTGAATTTTCAAAAACCGACTATTTCTCGACAAGAATTAGCAGACCCGGAATTTATTGTGAAGTCCATATCTTAAGAAGGATACATTCGTTTTGTCTGAAACTTTCAGGGTATTCTAATGGCCATTAAGCCTCTACATGGACAAAATTTCTGGTCGAAAATAGTTGATTTAGTTTTGCAAGTGAACCAGGGCCCTAGGACAAAAATCGAGTAAAACGGTTATAACTCAGCCCCACAGATGCATGGGTCCAAATCCTCTTAGGGTTATTCTAGTGTCGTGATCCCCTGCTTATCCCCAAAGTATGAGCTTTAATGCGGTGAATCATCTCGGACGGTTCCCTCGTGAGTGAAAAAATTATTTCTGAGAAACTACAAATTTCTGTACACTCGTATGACCTTCGGTCGGTTCACTACCATGTGTGCGCATGAAAAACCATAGGATTTTGGTGGATGCTCCACTCATCAATTGATTATACATCCTCCACAGTGCATGCTCTTCATGTGTTTTATTATAGTAAATTAATATTAGCAAATTCTTCATCGAAGAATTCTATATAAAAATAGATTTGCTACGTTATTCTCCAATTATTTATAGAAAGATATTGACTGTTTCCTATGGTTTTCATTGAATTTCACACATTCTCTGCAGCTCATCCTTAGTATAAGCGAAACATTATTGAAACCTATGTTTTTAAAGATCTTTTAACTTGAAATATATTTGAAAATAATTTTAAGAAGTTTTTCTAAAGAGAAAGAATTTCGATGAGACCAATAATAATAACAGTTGAGTCAAAATGAAAATAGCTTTAAATGTTTTTTTTTATCGGCTAAATCAATTTCATTTGAGATTTGATTTTCACTTTTGTCATTCTTTATTTTTGAGAAAAAATCATCAGAAATCAATATTGTATATCTACTTATTTTAGCAATATTTTAATTGAAAACATAAAAACCAAATTTATTTTCAATAACTGAAATAATATTATTTTTCTTTCTCACTTTTGTTGTTATCCACATCGGCGGACCAACTATGGCGTGAGAGGGGGCAATTGGCCCCCATGAAAAATTTTCGTAGGGGGAATAAAAATTTATTGCTCCCAACATTCAGAATATTTTTTTTTCGAAATTATTGTTTCATCTATTTTCGAAAAAAAACAACATAAAGTCTTCTCTATCAGATAAGCGGTAAAAAGTTAAAAAAGTAATAGAAAGCAGTCAAAATAAACGCAATCGTAGCTTTCAATATCTTGAGGCGTTATCTTGGTAAACCATGTTTGTTAATCATTTCTATTGCTTTGCGATCAAATTCTGGTCTGTTGTTTGCATATTCTGCAGCAACATCTATAGATATCATTAAAAGAAGAACAATTATGTAATTAATTAGAATTAGAATTTCGATAAGATGTAAACTACCTGGACGGAGTGCATGTTCAAGATCAGGATGTTCAATAAGATAAACAAGGTCCGTGACAATCTCAGCCAAGGATGTAGTTGGTTTATAATTGGCGATAGATTTAAGCGATTCAGTACATACTTTGCCCGTGGGTTCCTCAACGTTAGGATGATAAATGGGTGTGATAAAACGAATCTCCGGAGGTTTGAATGGATATTCATCTGGCAATTTGATCTCTATTTGAAATGCTGCTCGATTAAAAACTGGCAATTGAGGTAGAATTCTGCCTAATATTATTTTTGACTGGGAAATTTCGTCCAATGAACTATCAAGAAGAAATATCACTTGTGATGGGTTAGTGCTGTTGCCTAATTCTTCTAGTTTTCTTATTTCGGTCATGAGGCGTCTTGTTTGATTTGCTGTTGCCATTTCTATCTTTGTTCACCTAAACAAAACAAGATTCAACAAATAACGCGACGTAAGCGTCGCAAACCTTCTACTGAAAGGATATTCTTAGTGTGATTCCGAATTCTAAAAGCTCACCTAATATAAATGCGTCTTTCGCAATAGTTCATTAAAATGCTTCTTTGTAGGAGTGTCAGTTTCGTGTTCCGTTCCCAGGAATCCGGAACCCGCCTCACAATCTACTTTTATGCCTTTTTGAACCCAATGAAGTATTCACTTACCCTTCTACTGTCCTTTTGCAAAAAGTTGGTATGAGTTCCCGAGTTCTTGAGAACGAGGAACAGAGTAACTCTGTAATCCATAACAAGATTCAGTGAAAAGCTACTAGAAGGTTCTGTGAGTATTTCATTCAGCTTAAAAACACATAAAAGTGGATCGTGAGGTGGGTTCCCCATTCCTAAGAATCCGGAATCCATACCAACTTTGTACAAGAAGGCCGTAGAAAGCTATGGAAAGATTCCATTGTGTTTCAGAAATGCAGAAAAATAGATTTTGAAGTGGGTTCCGGGTTCTCGGGAACGGAACCCTGACACTCTTACTTCTGTGTAAAGGTAGCAACGCTATACATAAATATCTCACTGGGTTTTTGGTTTTGCTTTTATGGAAGTAGGAGTAATGATTTTGATTCCTTTGTACTACTTTATGGGGGCTGAGGAAAAAATTTGAAGTTGAATCTTTCTCGAATACAGAAGAGTTTTTGGGCATTCTAACTCAATTTTTAAAAAGTTTGGTCAAACGTGATCGAGGTCGAGGCATTAACTGGTCGTGCTAGTTTTTCAATATTTTCATGTCGAATTTTTCTGGGCTAGGTTAGGGATGCAATGGTGACGATTAATAACTCACTGTTCTACCGTTGTCATTGATGAGCTGGCGAACCGATATACCTGTAGAATGATTAACGATGAAATGATGAAAGTATGTGAAACATTACTCCGCACGGATACATCCCTAAAACCACTAATAAAGTCATATTCATTGATAGAGCGTGACAAGGGGGAAAAAGCGGATCCCGGATCCCGGATCCCACTGGATCCCAATGGATCCCAATAGATCCCATTGGATCCCACTGGATCCCCTGGATCCCAATGGATCCCAATGGATCCCACTAGATCCCACTAGATCCCAATAGATCCCACTGGATCCCAATAGATCCCACTGGATCCCAATAGATCCCACTGGATCCCAATAGATCCCACTGGATCCCATTGGATCCCACTGGATCCCAACGGATCCCACTGGATCCCAATGAATGTTTCTAAATAGTTCTGAGACTGTATTAACTGCTAATGTACCATGCTTGGTTCACACAGGTGTCGGCTAAAGGCTGATATAGGTAAACAATTTTAATTTTTCAACGATTTCTGTTATTATTTTTTCTAAGGAAGAAAGAGCGAGACTCCAGCACTTCGGAGTACTAGAGTCTCGCATTTTCCTCTTGTCCCCACATCTCTTAGAGATCGTCAAAAAATGATCTCTCTCAAAAATATTATCTATTCTAGGGTGAAAGTATTCAAGCGTCTAGAATGCTAGTAAAAGCAAAACCGAAGAAAACTAAACAGTGTAAATAGCATTTTGAGACAGCTCATTTTTTGATGACCCTTGAGGGGAGTAGGGAACTATTTTTCGACGAATTGATCTAGTGCCCGTATGTGGATCGAGTTAGTTTTCAGTGCTGATTCCGCATATGATATTGATCTTGACTTGCGCTAGATTGCATTTTTCTAATCAAAAACTGGCTAAAAATGGGTTTAAAATGTATAAAACCATGACCTGGAAACAATGTTTCTACACATGTCTCTAATGAATGTATATTTTTACTTTAGAAAACCTACAAGTCTGTAGCTTACCTATAGGGGTATCCGATAATAAAAATCCGAACTCGATAGCTGCTAACATTGATGGATCATTATCAAAGCACTGATGTCATCATCTATCATATGGAATTACCAACTTGACTGATACCCATAGGAAATAATATTATTTAAGGAGGGAATATATAATGAATTTTATATCAAATAATAGCTGAGAACTGTCTGAAATCTGTGAATTCTGAAGTCTTGAGAAATCCGCGGAATCCAAGGAAGTCAAAGGATCCACGCAATCCAAGGAATTGGCAGGGTCTACAAAATCTAAGGAGCCCAAGTATTCACGGAATCCATCGAATCCAAGAAACTCAAGGGGGTCAAGGGCATACTGGAATTTATTTTTTCTATGAAATGTTGTTATTTACTGAGGATTTACGCGACTTAACAGCTATATTAGTATTTCAGCGCACCGTCAACACTGCCTTTGCCCCTATCCTCGCGCTCACCCTCACTAAACCGTCCCTCACATCCTCATTAACCTTTCATCCTCAGGAATGATGTGTCACGTATTTCGGAATGAATGAGGATTCATTAAAAAATCCCAATAAATGCCGAAAAAATAAATCCCCGTGACTGCTAATTCCTTAGATTCTTTGACTTCCTTGGGTTCTTCCATTTTCTTTGACTGTGTAAATAATCAATTTTAAAGCCTTTTGGATTGCTTGGATTCCTCAGGCGTTCAGAATCCACGGAATTCGGCCACTACTACTTTTACTCCGTATATTAGTGACTGAAATAGGTTGAATTTGTAGCCTATACCGTTCTCTATCTAATGAGACGCCCTCGAACTCAACCAGTCAAGACATTCATGACATTATGTCAATATACTGAACACACTCTCAAGATAACGATTTTCAAATTTGAAATATATGCTTAAAACTTGTTTTAGCTCGCGTTTCTCACAGACACAACCAAATTGCCTAATATTTGGGTTTGACTATGGTTTGCTTACACCTTTCATTTGAGATAATAAGCTCGAAAAAAAAAGTTTTCTCCGATGGCATATAGGAGGGATACGATGGCTCTATGGCAGACGCTTTCTTAAAGGAAAGAGTAACAAGTATAATAAAAGAATAAAAAAACTTCAAATCATCATAATTATCACCATCATTTTTTCCAAACCAAATCATCCTAATGTGAATGGATCTCTCTCAAATACGTCAGTTTCTGATTCCGTCGATTCATCGTTAATATTGACACCAATAGGAGTATCCGATTTAATGCCAGTCGATGAATGCATCGACTTGATTTTAAAAAACAACGATGATTATGTTACATGTTTAACGTCATTATATATTAACTAGCGAGAGCCTGTACATGCTGCACGGATACTTTTTTCCTGTAATGTTTCATATCTGTTCTTTAACATTGATTGAGTAATAGACAATCAGCCAGTTTGCATTATATACATAGAGAGACCTTATATCCTTATATTATTACAATTCTTAAATACATTCATCAAGCTTTTCCAATTTGTTTTGCCTTAAAGGAAAAATTTTTTCAAACGTATACGTAGCCTTATCTATATACGTTAGCAACCATTTATTGCCTATTTTCAATCTTCAGTCAAAATCGTGTCAATTCTTTTTATAGAAGATGCCTTCGATTAACATATTGTACCTATAGAATATCCACTATAGACCTTCACAAATCTTTAAACCTTCCAACTTTGAATGAAAAATTTTAAAAATGTCTACAAAAACGATTAAAAAACATACAAGTATTCGAATATGATATGCTCGAGCACATGTTATTATACAAAAATGTCATAACCAACTTACAACAACACTACAATGAGAGGCCATTGATTCAATATTTGCCAAAAGGAAGACCAAACAAGAAAATCCTATTTTTAATCCAAAATGATCATACAACTTTCATAGATAAGCTGTGCAGTTTTACTTGGTCAAATTAATATAAAAATTTCTATGCTTCCACTCTCTGCTGCCTCCCACTCTTGTTAGCTATTATACATACCTTCGTTCACTTCTAATTTATACAGCCGTTACATGTTCAGTGTCCTTTTGTCATACCTATTTTCGTCGTGTACCTTCCTAAGTTACTAACTATGTCTACGAAATTTCTTTATGCGGTGCAATGCCCGCTCATATAAGTACATGTTTTTCTTCTCTGTTCCTTTTTCTCTCCGTTTCCGTGTATCTCCTAATTATGTAGAATCTCTTCTTTTTTGGCTGTTAGCATCTTAGGGGTGAATCGGCCATTAAACCTAAGCTTTAAACAAAAAACAAAATCCTTATATTATTCTAGTATTACTTCTTATAGCCTTATTTCGTTATTTCTTTATTGCGTATATTCCATGCAGTCTTATCTACTTATACTCTATACCCTTATCCCCTCCTACTCTTTTAGCTTCACTCCTTATGTCCCAGTAGCATTAGGTTCTTATCCGTTTTATCCTTATAGCCTTATGGTTCTTGTGGGCCGTTAGGTACCTCAATATAATAGCACTTGGCGATCTATGGTTACGCCTACATAATAACCCTTGTGAACCTATAGGTGTCTCTATATAATAGCCGTTGAGGATCTGCGGGCACCCTTCTATAACAGCTCTTAAGCACTTATGAGTGCTGCTATACACTAGCCCTTGAGGATTCAGAGATACCTCCATATAACAGTTCTTGAGGACCTAAGGTTACCTAGAAATTATAGCTCTTGGGGACCTAAGGGTACCCCCATATAACAGTTCTTGAGGATCTATGAATACTCCATAGAACAGCTCTCGACAACCTATCGGTACCTCTATAAGATAGCCCTTCAAGACCCATGAACACCCGCATATAATAGTCATTGTGAACTTATAGGTACTGCGATATAATAGTGCTTAAGGGCCTATGGACACCCCCATATAGTGGCTCTTTCAGGCCTGTGAGTACCCATATAATAGCCCTAGCCTACTTTGGTCTTTAACTTTTAATCCGGCACGGACAAACAGACACTGTACATTATTTATATATAGATGGATGTCAGTAAATCTTGACGGATTCCAGTGGATCCCAATATATCTCAATGGATCCTATTGGATTCCACTGGATCCCACCGGATCCCGTTGGTTCCCACCGGATCCCGCGGGATCCCACCGGATCCCGCTGGATCCCATTGGATCCCGCTGGATCCCATTGGATCCCACTGGATCCCGCTGGATCCCGCTGGATCCCATTGGATCCCCATGGATCCCGGGATCCGCTTTTTCCCCCTTGGAGCGTGAAGTTCTGCATTTGATACCGCTTTTTAGAATTGGCGGAGCTCTATAGGTGAATCCTAGGAAACGCTTGAATCCAGTGCTAAATTTACTTACCAGAAAGTAAAGGTAGAAATCTTGATAGTGTGTTGCAAAGAAAAAAATCAAGAATAAAACATGATAAATGTTGTTGACTATTTAAAGAGAAGACGTGAAATTGAATGTGGGGAGTATGCCGTTGAAGATAAGTAAAATGTGTAGTGCTTTTTTCTTTCCTCTCTATCTTTTAGTTGCAACATTATGGGATTCGTATAGAATTACCAAGCAATTTTAGTAGTGAATAAGTATACGCAAGCATTGATTAAAGCAAGAGAAACGTGGGGAGTCACTTTACCACATTGCTTTATCAACATAAAATACCGTAATGACGGCAAAAACCCAGTGAGAGATGTAACGGTGAAACCAGTTGAGTATCCAGGTGAAAAAAAAATACGGTCGTATTTCTCCATCTGGATAGTGTTGAAAGAAAAGTTAGCACCAGATTCGCGCTTTTCTTGTCCCGACTGATTACTACACGTGTGGTTCACGAAATTTTCACTATGTTCGATCAGTCGCGCAAAACAACATAAACCACAACAATCCTGATCATCAAAATTCATCATCTACAATCTCAAACATGCAAAACACACTATTTCAAACACAAACAGTCAACTACAAAACACGTAATTCTGCACCCGATTCACTTGTGAAGGCGTGTTTATCTCGAAACCGAATATCTTACGAGAGAACCCTACCAACTGATTAAAAGCTTTAAGGCTCATATTCTGGCCATAAGTAGGACTTAGTGAGGCTAGAGAAACCTTAAAAGGATTTCTGCCCTTGAGCCTTTTTGGCTGAGATACGAAGGCTTCAATTTAAGATTAGGTATGTATGCAGATCACATGTTGTGTCGGAATTAAAACACTAATGTATATCAAAACAAAAGGTTATTTTTCGAAATGCTTATAGAGGGTAGAGCTACCGAAACGACCATTTTATGTTGTTCATCTGATGATCTAACTATGGTATAAAAGAATTATGAAGCACTAACATTTCAATACAATAGCATTATTACATATGCGTTTTTCGTATACTATCATACCCATTCCTCAATTACTCTTATCTTCTGTCTTGCTCACATATTTTGATATTCGTGCTGTATCTTATAGCTGCATCCGAATGGTATTTTTCTTCGTGCTTCAGTCAGAATCAAAAAGAACAAAAGAAAAGAATAGAAAAGAACTTCCTATAAAAATATTACATATGCTGATTTGTGATATAGTATTCTACGTTTGTGTATTAACTGTATAAAGGCTGTTTTTTTAAATTCTACGATTTGATAGAAACGTTTTTATTATTACTAAGCACATCAACTACCACAACTATCGATAAAATTAAAAAAGAAAATCACCAATATGATCAATACTAATAATCCTGTTCAGCTATTATCCAATCTTGTTTCAAAGCAATCATCATCACTAAATACATTTTCTTCACCGATTAAATCCCGAGAAGAAGAATTAGCACAGTATTTACTTGACACCATTGAATCCATTAGCAACTGTTCCTCGTATTCAATTGAAAACGATGTCACTCTCGAACTCGATACACCTGTGGAGGAGTTTAGTAGCGAATACAGCGATGATGATGAGGACGATGAAACGTATGATAATAATCATCATCAACACGAAGGTGAGAATCTTCTAAATCACTATAGTCTTGAATAGATGAAGAAAGTAGTTGATTACTATGATGAGAAAGATTTAAAAACAGGAAAAAGAAAACGAAGTTGGTCAAATGTTCAACATCGTCTTCACCGTGTTCCACATCAACAATATATCTCTCGCTTTCGTCGGTATCTTGAAGTGCATGGAACGAAGAAACAGAAATTCGAAAATATAGATGAATATGTTTTTGATAAATTTGAAAAGGCGCGAGAACAACAGTTACCAGTGCATGATGTTGATTTGAAACGTTGGGTGTTATTGGTTGCGAAAGAACAATCCTTGAAAGAGTTCACTGCTTCGTATGGTTGGATTGATAATTTCAAACGTCGACACAACATATGTTCAAGAAAAATCACGAAATTTTCACAAGACGACAAGTTGACGATCAAAATTCAATTAATCAATCAGCTGACAGTTTTGTGGAAGAGGTTCATAAGAATTTTGGAAAATATGATGACGATAATGTGCTAAACATTGATCAGCTGGGATTGGAACTCGAACTGCATTCTAATCGTACACTATCATATAAAGGCGAGAAAACGACTGTCACGTCTGTACGTTCGATCAACGCGACAACACTCGTATACTGTTCAGCAAGCAATTAGCCTTGGTGGACACTTAATTGGACCAGTTTTTATTTGTTTGAACGAAGTGAAAGGACGAATGACTGATAACATTAAGGCGCATCTGTTCAAACCAGACAACGTTGTCTGTACATGTAGTGCTTCTGGGAAATTAACGGCTTCGTTAGTAGAGTATTGGAGAGATCACGTTCTCCTACCATCTTTGTCGAAAAATTCTAAATATCTGTTGCTTTCTGACTCATAGTCGACACAGGGAGCTGAAAGTCTTCATAAAAATTTAAAATATGTTGAACATCTTGAAATTCCTCCAAAAACCACAGCACTAATACAACCTTTAGATGTATATTTTAATAGACAATGGAAGGCAATTGCTAGAAATGCCTATGATCGAGTGCGGCTAGATGAACTCAACATCAATATGAGCGAACGGAACAATATTATACGCCTGCAGTCGCTAATCTATAACCAAATGAGCAGCTCTATATTTGTTCCTATAACAAAATTCGCATGGTACGCTAGCGGTTACACCAAACAGAACTCTGGTCCATTTCAAAACGTCAAGGAAGTTTATTTTTCTTTTGGTTCTGACGGCTGTAGCGAACGATCATGTCTTCAGTCACCTTTCATCACGTGCAGTTGGTGTAGAAAAGACTTGTGCTTCGATCATTTTTTCATTAGTTACCACATTCACTGAATTTATCACGCATAAAAAACTAAAAATTCCTTTTCCAGTTGTTCAAAGGATCTAATTGCATGTTTTCTTTTTTCTATCTGTTAATCTTTCAAATGAGGGCTTGAGCAACACCTATACAAATCCCAAAATGTTTTATAGAAAAGATTGGCATCACTTCTATGTATGAGTATTTCGAAAAATAACCTTTTGTTTTGATATACATTAGTGTTTTAATTCCGACACAACATGTGATCTGCATACATACCTAATCTTAAATTGAAATCTTCGTATCTCAGCCAAAAAGGCTCAAGGGCAGAAATCCTTATAAGGTTTCTCTAGTCTCACTAAGTCCTACTTATGGCCAGAATATGAGCCTTAAAGCTTTTAATCAGTTGGTGGCGTTCCCTCGTTAGTAAGGACGAAACGTCACATTATTTATTTCTTGACTCATCAGTAAGGATAAGTGTTACACAATAACAATTTTTTTTCTTTCTGATATCTATTTCTTGACTCACAAGCAAGAACAATGAGTTTTACACAATAATAACATCATTTTCTCCTCTTCTCTATCATTTAATTCATCTTTTCTAAAGATTATTACAGCCATGTCTCATGTCATCGAAGAAGATGAGACCTATACGTATGAAATCTTGCAGGAAAAGCATCTCGAAGAATCGACTAGACTTCTTGCTCATGCCTTCACCAAATACAACCAACTCGAAGTCTACATGAAAACTACCTACGACGAATTCTATCACGCTACACTCCCATTCTTAAAAGTTATTATGAACGACCAGCTCTCTGTCGTAGCGGTGCACAAACAGACGAAAGAGATTCACGGTCTTGTTCAGGCTAGCGATGCTAAAAAACTGGAAGAACAGACGTTTGAAGAATTGGATTCGTCCGAAGATATATCCAAAGAAGTATTCAGAGAAGTGGAACAACGGTTTATGAACCAGTATGGTGAACTAAAAGAAAATGACTTGATACATATATTGCTGGCAGGTGTTCGTCAAGATGAGAGTGGAAAAGGTGAGTCTTCGAAGAAATGATGATTTTATGCACAAAGTTTCGAAACTAACGTACCACTTGAAAACTGTATCTTATGTTTGACAGGGCTTTGCACAAAACTTCACCAAGTTCTGATCGCTCTTTGTGTCCAACGTGGATTTAAACGCGCAATTGTTGAGCCAACAGATCCAGCAACATACCACATTTATACGAAGAAACTGAATGGAAAAGAGTTTACATCAGTCTATTTACCAACGTTTGTGTCGGGTGATGGCCGAAGACCATTTGAACACTTTGATGCAGAGATAACATTGATTGTTCTTGATCTACAGTAGAGCAGTACGTTTGGCAAATGTGTGGTATTGTCTTTGTCTTATCTTTCATTTCCAAATTCTATCGCAGATCAGCTTTGATCAGAATCGAAACACTTTTACTTGCTATATTTGCTGAGGTTCAACTGTTTTATGAAATCAATAAAGTGATTCAAAAATCAAGTGATTACCTTTGTACATTCAGTTATGATGTAAGAAGAAATAGTGAAGAAGAAAAAGAAGAAGAAGATCCCTGCCTTTCGGCTACCGTTTTCAGTGTGGGGTGATGTCCGAGGACATTTTCGATAGCCCGATGTTTTTCCTACAGCTATTGCTAGCTGCAGCTCAAGACAGAAGGCTAGCCCAATGTACAGTCCTTCTCGCTCAATTGCTTGAGCTTCTCATACACACTGACTAATCACGTACTAGCTACAGCAACAGCTATATTGTATGTCAACAATGTAATCAGCATACTATCGAATGGGTGGTTCGAGACAAACAGCCGTAAGTGACTTGTCTAAGGTCATTCCATAGCTGATAGTACCGAGGTTTGAACACAGTACCTTGTGAATACGTGTCGAACAACGTCACCACTCAACCATGGAGGCCCCAAACTCTCTAATGAAATTCTTATTAATCCATACTAATAATAATAATAATAATAATAATAATAATAATAACGAAACTGTTTTATCTATTCCTATCAAAAATAAAGAAGACATAGCGTCAAGTATGGCTGCTCAATATGAACAGGCAGCTGTCTGATGAGCTCCTAAAGCAAAGATGAAATCGGTCACGATTGCTTGTTTTTAGAAAGTTCCAATATATTTGCTTAACTATTGCTACTCATTAATTAAAATTAGTCAAATTGAAAAGATGTTAGCCGGAGTAATATTTGTTGAAGACAATAAATCTTTACTCTTCTAATGGAATGAACACGAGAATTGGCTCGCATTTTCTGTTAATTTCAGTGTTTCTCAGCAATTAATTTATAACTCCTGAACTTCTCTTATAATTAACAAGTAACGCTCGTCTCTTTCCCGTAGATGGACTGGATTCAGATGATAGATTTTTTAGTACAGTCTTGTGTATATAAGTTAATTCCTAATTTAAATTACATACTCTTAGGTGCAGAACAGCAGGTATTTTTACAAAATTTTCAATAGAGGATTAGATATTTCAAATAAGTAACATTATAGATGGGAAGACCCATGTAGTTACATTAAAAAGGAAAAACAATAAGAAAAGAAAGCGATAAAAGATATTATTGGAAATACCTGATCCGACAAAAGTAAAGTGACAACTACAATAATTAACATAGATGTAAATAAAGCAGATGAATAATTATTTTATGAGAAATTCATATTATGATACATCTTATATACTTTCTATAACACAATACTCATAGCAAAGTATCTACACTGTAAATTTTTTTTAAATTCTACTTATTGGAAAATCGAGCTTAAAAAAGCTAAAGGATTTTAAAAGTTTTATGACTTACTCATTGAATTTCTACAAAATCGAAAATGTTTGATTTTCGAATTTGTACAAATTCAATTTGATTTTCTAAAAAAATGATTTTCAAATGAATTAGAAAATCAATATAGATTCTAGAGATAATCGAAAATGAAAAAAATTTTCTTGAAAAATATTTGAACTATGACCGCTTTACAGTCATTGTTCATTCATGTAATATAAGTCAGTCGATAGTATTTTACATTCATTATTTTATTCGGCAGTCGTAGAGAGTAGATAAGTTATATTTTTTAAGAGTTATTAATCAAGTCTTAAATTTGAAAAAATACTATGATTTGGTTATATTTATTGTTCTCATGCATTAATGTTCGATGATAATCATTATTTAGATGCATTAATGATCAATGATGTTTATTTGTTATTTCAATGCATTAGTTACAATGATATTTAGTTATTTATTTATTATTTGATGCATTAATGATCAATGATATTTCTTATTAATTATTTTGATGAATTAATGATCAATGACATTCATTCATTATTTTGATGCATTAATGATCATCAATGATGTTTATTCATTATTTTGATGCATTAGTTAAAATGATATTTATTTATTATTTGATGCATTAATGATCAATGATGTTTATTTATTATTTAGATACATTAGTTATAATGATATTTAGTTATTTATTTATTATATGATGCATTAATGATCAATGATTTTTATTTATTATTTAGATGCATCAGTTATAATGATATTTATTTATTT
>JAJEKB010020221.1:55770-93425 GCA_022393335.1 Macrotrachela quadricornifera
AATATATGATATTTGTAATCATCTGACTTGTTTGGCGTCTTTCTCAGCCAAACAACAACCAAATCGAAATAAAAAGTATATATTTGTGATCAGCGTTTCACGCTCTATCGAACCATATATACACGAACGAAAAAGAAAATCTACTTTAATTTTGCATTATTTGCACCTTACTTTAAAAGATCTCTTGATTCAGAGAGCTGAGAAGTGAATATGTTTTTCTAGGAATTTTTTTTTTGATGCATCTTTGAAGAAAACATCAAAAGGAAGCCGCAGACGAGTTTATTCGATTTGCGCTCGTTTTTAGCATCAATTCGGTGCTTTAAGGAAGAAAATACAAACAGACGAGAGTGAGTAATGGTTAAACTGATAGTCTCGTTGGAAGGACTGTTTCTTTTTTTGTTTCTCTACCAAAAGATTTTTCGTTTATAAGAATTGTCTTATAAGGAGTTATTCAGTGTAATGCTCACTTTGATACAGATGGTAAAATATGAGTTAGATGCAAAGAGAGAACTGTCACTATCATTTTCAAGCAATGCTAACAAACAAAACTTTCATTATTTTTACTTCACTTGCATTTTCAATCATCCGGATGAATTTCATCTTGTATGATCATGTGCGCCGTGAGTCTATTGACTATCATTGCCACAATCTCAACTAAACACTTGACGTCGATTTTGTGCATAGGGAAACTCCTCTTGATCTTCGCCAAATGCCTTCTCAAGATTAGACGGACACAAGCGATGAGAACTTCATTCATTTTTATCACAGTTAATTGTGAGAGAAACAAAATTTTCATCAAAATCATGCAAAATATTCATTTCAGGTTGTTAAATGTTTCCATGGATATGATGACAAAAAAGACGCATTTTTTTTCTTTCTTTCTTTTCACACTTTACCACAAAGGGAAAAAATAACGTCATTTATTGTTCTCCTGTTGTGCAAGACACATGAATGGCAACACACCTTTATATTGAGATGACTGAAGTTTATTCCTTACCCATTCGAAGCTTTCCATAAATGTCAAACTATCTGATTCCATCTTTTGAGACATTACCGGTCGAGATTATTCATCGAGTTTTCGATAATCTCGATGCACAAACAATCTTATCTTCCGTTCGTGTCACATGTCGACGACTTCAAGCCCTTGTCAACAGTTATAATAGATTTGTTTTGAATTTCAAACAAATATCAAAACCCCATTTTGAACTTATCTGTCGTTTCATTGATCCGCCAAATGTGATTTCACTGACACTCTCTCACGATAACGAAACATTATATCAAATTGTAGTATTTATGTCACGTTTTCAAAACGAACAATTCAGTCAAGTTCGTTCGTTGACTTTAATTGGAATCAAACAACATCACTTGAAATCTCTCTTGAAATATGTCAACATCAATTTCCTTATTTCATTTTCACTTAAGCTTGGAAACATTAATGAGCAATGCAGAAAGTCAACACTAACACTTCTTTCATCTATAATTGCTCAAGCAAATCTTCGTCGATTTGAGTTTGAGATTCCATGGAATCGATTAGAAACTCAAATCTGGCCCGTTCAATCCATGATTCAACATTTGAGAATCGGTGCTTGTATGACTTTTTATCCGCGCATTATTCTTCAATGTTTACCTGTTCTACAAACACTTGTCGTAAGCTTTTCAAAAACGACGAATCATCAAATTGACTTTACAGATGATGCTTTGACAACATCATTTCGACAATTGAACTCACTAACGTTGGAAAATGTATCCACAAAAATCGAAACACTTGAAATGTTACTTTTACTAGTACCTTCATTGACCCATTTAAAGCTGATTGGAAGCGGGAATTTCTTGGACGGCAATCGATGGGAACAATTCATTCAAGCGAACTTACCTTTTTTGAACAAATTTGACTTTTTCATCCAAAAATCTGTAGATATTGATTACACTCGTGGAGATATTGAGTCAATCATCACATCATTTCAAACACCATTCTGGTTTGATCACAAAAAATGGTTTGTCACGGGTGAATACGATATCGACTACCCAAGATTGGCTCAATTCTATTCGCTTCCAATTTGCGTGTCGTCTTGGACTTATCAATCTGTATCAAAGAAAGTTTCCCTCTCCACTTCTGCCGTGATAAATGAAAACGAACCATCAATCCTGAATAATATCACAGCTATTCAGCTGAATTTTCGAAGAGTTTCATTGAACGACATCCCAAATAAGGTAACTATCAATGTCGATATTGAAATCTTTTTTTGTCATATGTCACTTGACGAGTGTTTAAATATTAATTTTGTCGAAATTTTGACTTTGAGATAACAGAATCCAAGTTGATGGACCTACTGGAATGAGAAAAAATTGCTCATCCGATGAAAAAACGATTTTTTTTTTGTCGAGAAAAATGTCTCTATGTAGTTTAATAACTAATGCTCTTGTACTGAAAATGAAGTTTCTAATGGGAGAATCTTGCTCTATTTATCTATAGACAGAAGAAATACACAATCCTTCATTTCGTAAAGTGGAAAAGCTAGAAATTGACTTGGACCATGTTCGATTGTCAGACTGGACTTTCTTTATTTCGACACTTATCGATTTAACAAAAGTTATTCAGATCAAACTTCCATCCAGACTTATTTATCACGCTGAGCCACTTATGTTAACTGAAACTACTAGTTTACTTCGACAAACATGCAATCTTTCGTCACTCGATTTGTGTTTTCCATATACATACGGGAAATCGGATTTGACTGCCGAAAATATCTGTTTGATGGTACCTTCTCATGTTCGACATTTGACAACACCAATTAAGAATTTGAATGAAATCAAAATTGTTCTTGAACGGCTCAACCATTTATCTAGTGTGATATTCTCATTTCAAGATTATTCATCTCAACATGAATTTATCAAATGGCTTAAGGAGAAAAGAAATGGTTCAGCGTATCATATAACCAACTCTTATATGTGTGTCTGGCTTGGAAAGAAACTTATCGAAGCAAAAGAAATCAATGTTGGAGCGAAACGAATCAAGCTAAGTGAAGATTCATGAATACATTTTTAAGACTTTTGATTTATTGTACTTAGAAAAATTTGTTGATTCAGAGAGTTAAGAAGTAAATTTATTCTTTTGTATGAAGAAAATGAGTATTTGAAGAAAATATCAAAAGGAAGTCGCTGACGACTTTTGTTCGATATCAACTAAGCAATAATCAAAGTTTAGTTGATATGAGAAAAATGAGATTTACATTGACAGAAAGACATCTTAAAGTAACAATTGATCTTTTAAAATTGTCTTCGTCATACAAAGTTTTGAAAAGAAAGAGAAAAATGTTCGGAAGCAAGAATGCTTGATAGTCATTGATTTGAAATGATATCAAGCCCACAATCTTATCTTCCGCTCGCGGTACCTATCGACGGTGCTAAGCACTTGTCAACAGTTATGACAGATTTGTTTTGAATTTCAAACAAATATCAAAGCCCCATTTTGATCCTGTTTGCGATTTAATCGATCTTCGAAATGTGATTTCACTAATACTCTCTCACAATGACGAAGCATTATATCAAATCGAATAATTAATGTTACGTTTTCAAAACGAACAATTCAGTCGACTCTGTTCGTTGACTTTAATTGGAGTTGAAGAAGATCATTTGAAATCTCTCTTGAAATGTGTCATCATCAATTATCTCATTCCATTTTCGCTTAAGATCGGAAAATCCGATGAGCGACATAGAAAAACAACATCCACACTCGTTTCCTCGGTAATTGTTAAAGCAAATCTTCGTCAATTCGATTTTGAGATTCCATCGAATCGAATACAAAGCCCAACTTGGCTCGCTCAATGGATGATTAAACATTTGAGAATCGGTGCTTGTAAGACTTTTTAGCCGTGCATTATTCTTTAATGTTCACCTGTTCTACAAACATTTGTCGTTAGGGTTTCAAAATCAATGAACGATCAAATTGCCTTTTCCGATGGTCCTTTGACAACATGGTTTCCACAATTGAACTCATTGACTTTGGAAAATGTAGTCACAAAAATGGAAACACTTGAAATGTTGCTTTCACTGGTATCTTCATTGACCCATTTAAAGCTGATAAGCACGGCAAATTTTATGGTTGGCAATCGATGGGAACAATTCATTTAGACGAATTTACCTTTTTTGAGGAAATTTGAGTTCTTCGTCCAAAGAGGCGATTACATTCGTACAGATGCCGCTTCAATCATCACATCATTTCAAACACCATTTTGGCTTTAACACAAAAAGTAGTTTGTCATATGTGAATACATCATCCAGTTGTCATCACTTATCTAGCTCTATTCGATTCCAATTTGCATGTCTTCTTGGATTTATCACTTTGCACCGAAGAAAGTTTCTCTCTCTACTTGTGGTACGAAAACTCAGAATGAACCTTCAATCATGGATAATGTCAAAACCATTCAGCTGAATTTTGCAAGAGTTGTATTGAATGATATCCTAAATACAGGGTGTTCCAAAAGTCCGCAGAAAAATAAAATTGATATAACTCTTCAGCTATTCAATCGATTCAAGTGAAGTTTGCATTATTTCATAGCACATTCTTTGAAGTTTTATTACACATATTTTGATTCACAACTATTGTTCAAAATGGTGACTACTAACTGAAACATGTAAATCTACCCATTTCTAAACATTCATAAAAGTATTCCATTAACCTGTTTCTGAAATCGTCGTGATATCATTATGGGCTTTTAACTTACACCTTACTAAAGACTTTCGTATCGATTTGAGTGCAAAACATATCATCGATAAGTGATTAACCCTCGTGCGGTCCTTGTATTTTATCACATGAACGGTCTTATGTGGGTCCAGCGGGACCCACATGTGAATGAGCTAGGAAAAACTGGTTTTTTGTCTATTTTGCACTAGATATGATGGATTAAGGCATATATAATGATTTTTTTCGAAGTACTAATATCATAGTATGGTTGTGATGTATGAAAACGATAGTATTTTTAAAAAGTTTCTGAGAAGAAATTATGATAAAATTATGGTTTTAAAAAGTTATCGAATTAACAATGTATATATCTCTAGTATGAATAATGAATGTCCTCATGTATATATATATAGCTACTTATGTTAAAAATGAAAGACACTTTCTTGTTTATTTTTTACTAGTGATAGTACCCAGTGTTGCTCGAAAAATCTCCATACTGAAAACTTACCATGTCAGAAGACGACAGAAGATGTATAGAGAGTTTGCTTGAGATATTTTCGTTTATTATTACAACATGTCCCACCGTGCATACACTTACATTTATTGTTAAATCGAATAATTCAACAAATAGTGTGCAAGTATGAGTGTCTTTCTCTTAACTTATGTCTATTGCTATATTTTATACTAACACCCACTGCAAAAAAAGTGACACTAAGAAGTGGTTATTCTAACAATGGCAGCAAATGCTGTGAAGCTTTTGAAAAATTGGTAAAATATGAAATGTATCGTAACCTGTGTAAAATTTCACTTCAACCCTCCCACCGATCATCCTGATTTCCTCTCGATATTCCTTGGTACCTAAGGGTATCTCATAAAAAGATTGTTGTGACCATAGCCAGGAGATGGCACAAATATTTCGACAAAAACACAGAAAATTTTGTGAAACAGAGATAAATAGCGCTTGATTTACTGTTGAGAGTGTTAAAATAACTAATCTTTGGGGAATAAACTCTCGCGATAATAGGGAACAGATATAATATGAATAAAAATCATCGGTATAACACCAAACGTCTTTGGGGGTCCAGCCGGATCCACTGTTCAGCGTTTCATTGCTAGGACTTTTGTATGAAATTTCATATGGTTCTTGTACATCGTTAGAAGATCAACAATTAGCGGGAAAATGGTTCCGAAAAGAAGAGATCTTCAAGAAGAAAAAAACGAAAAATCCATCGTGGGTCCTGTCGGACCCCCAAAGACCGTACGAGGGCTAAACAGTATTGCAATTTGTCCAAGCCATAAAGCAAAAAGCGCGCATTTCTTAAAAATCTTTATAGAGATAAGAACGAGACTTTCTAATAATAAAATTCGGCTGTTCTTCATTACGCCTATTACGTCACACATTCAAAAAAATACTTCTGGGATGCAGCATCAAAAATTCCATCCAATGATTCCATTTCCAAACGCCTGACAAAGTCAAAAAAAAAACGAAAAAAAGTTCAATTAATTCAAAGCTCCAGTGTTTTTCTTTCTTAAAAAGAGTGGGATATTTTTCAAAGGTTTTTCAGATTTCATAAATAGATTTTTCAAAAATTTTACCGCGAAAAAATCACTAAAACAATTTCCAATATACACAGTTTTCCAAAGCTCAACGAGCTCTATCGAACCAATTAAAACAAAATAAGAAAAATATTTTACTATAACCAAAAATTAGTCACACCTTACTTTCCCACCAGAAAAGGTACAAAATTGATGAACGTTTCACCAGTTCCATATTAAACATTTTTCAAAACATCCCTATTACTTCGCCTCACTAAATTACAAAATTGACCGGTTTTCGTTTAATATAAACATCATTTTTTATTAAACATGAAAATATGACGGCAATGCCCATCACATGATATTTCCCCACCCCATAGTTCAATCGGACATCTGCGCAACTATGATTAGACAACTGAGGATCATTACCATACACTGCCTTTACAATACTTGATTCAAACCGTCTCACGTGACCCTTGCGCAAGGCGGAAATCGCGATCATGGTTGGCTTCAACTACTCACCCTCAAGCCACCCTCACACTCTCACCCTCAAGGCTAGAACGAATGCAGTTGTGTGTCAATAATCAAGGCAATTACTTTGAACATTTGATGAAATAAAATCTATAATAACTTGCTTCTGTATTTTTTTTTTCGAAAATATCGATACTTTTGGTATACCCTAAGTAAATGATACTTTTTAAAAAATCAATTCAATGTAGATGAAACACGTTGAATACTTCTTTCGACGTCGGCTATGTAGGGATGTGTTGAAGGTAATGTTTCGCGATAGATCGCAGCTGCTTGTTTCAAATACAACAAAGCTTCATCTAACTGGCCGATATCTCCATGAACATAACCGATGTTTTCAATTGCCCATGCAATGTTTGGATGATTAGGAGGAAGTGATTTTTGTGAAATTTCCAACGACATAATGGCATGTTCGAGTGCTAATTACGATTTTCCAAGATGACGATAAGTAGTAGCAATATTGTAGTGAGATGCTCCTATGTAAGAATGACCGGTAGGAAGATATTTCTGACGAATCAATAAAGTTTTTAGATGATATTCGAGTGCTTTACTATGGCTGCCTTGCCGCAGATAGACGTTGCCAACGTTAGCAAGACATTTCGTCAAATCCACATAATCGTCGCCTAATATTCGTTTGTATATTGTCAATGCAGTGTGAAGCATTTTGAGTGCTTCCGAATATTTGTCTTGCTTTCTATATACATTGCCGATACAGTTATAACTATGTGCTTGATCAAGATCATTGCCTTTTCCCGACCGTTCTCTAATTTCTAGAGCTTTGTAATGCCAATTCAGGCTAACATCATAATCACCTTTTTTCGTCAATAAAATGCCAAGTGAAAAACAATAACGATGTACATCACCGTGATCTCTCGGTAGTTCTTTTAGTAAGCGAAGAAAGTAATGTTCAGGTTCATCTATCATTCCCATTTCCATGAGAATAGTGCAGAATGGTCGGATACTTATGTTTTCATTACCTTTACTATAATTTTTCTTCACATAATCAAAGATTGATTTGAAACTATGATTATTATCACTGCATAGTTCCATATAAACGATCCATATACCATTGTTATCAAGAGAAATACTGATTAGTCGGAAAATACATCCTAGCATCATCAATACTTCGTTTTCTTGTGAAAAGTCACTAAGCATAGTAATATTTGCGAACGGTTTAATATTATCAAGATGAGGATCAGTATCGATTTCAAATAGAACTCGTTCAAGATCGTTTGATTCAGACAGAAAGGAACGAGCCATCTCACGATCGAGACTTGTCGAAAAAAATGAATTTATTGAAATATAATCTTCAATAGAATCTTTTAGTACTTGAAATTCTTCTTTCGACATCAGTTGGCCATGATAAAGACGCAAGGCAGAAGTGCACCGATACTTCTCCAGTTGTTTTTGAAGATCACCAATGATAAAATGAAAGAGAAATAACTGAAAGATATTTTGTATTCGCAATGATTTGTTTAATAATCGATAGAGAAATGAATCTCTTGTATAACACCATATTGACCGCTAAGAAGAATAAGTACATTCGAATTCTTTCAGAATCTTTAATTGAGCTTTATTATCATTGTAATATTCTTCACAGTAAGAAATGAGTTCATCGATTTCGTTGCCAACAGGTTTCATACGAAGAAAACAATTGAGAAGTAGCTATGAATGTATGAATTGACCATTGTGACCCGTTGTTGATCTTTCAAGTCCAAGGTTAGTTTTGAAAACATTTATTAAAACGGATTCATCAACTTTACTTTGTTGTTCTTTAGTATAATGCGATTGAACTTGATGAACTAATTCATCCAAGTTCACAATAACATCTTTAATCTACAAATAATAATGTGAATAACTTGCAAAATAATAAAGGAATCCTGGCTATCTTTGAGAATGCATCGGCCCACTGTTTATGTTTTTCTTAGTTAAGCAATAAACATAAATAACGGATAGTTGTCGAAGATGATGAATAGAAGGAACCACCTCACTACCCAATCTACCGCTTACAATTAGAATAAGTCGATCATGATTGGAAAGTGATTTAATATAAAACTTGCATTTTTCACTATCATCAAATGTTTTCAGATGATTGATAGATGATCGAAATCGATGCTGAGCATCGATATTTTCAGCGGACTGATTCACTTGAGCATCTAACCAGATAGGAGAATATATTTCAAGGTTACTATCACTGGCGTTAATTATTGCCTTGCTTGTTGCTGACATCAGTAAAATGCTATTGCAAAGCGCATAGCGGCAATGGTGTTTTGTAACAGCATAAAATCTTTTAAAGAACGAAAAAAATAGTAACTGTATTGCGTTTGTTCTTAAGTTGCCTAAAGTATTCTCTATACGATTCACGTCGTGAATATAAGCCGACCTGTTCAAATAAAACACTTCATCTTTCACTTTCAAAATCATGTTATTTTTTCTTTTTCTTTTATATAACGAAAATAATCTCCTTAATATAGCTGTTCGAAAAGAAAGGCAAATTTTTTTCTGTATGCATGCACATAGGTTTTTTTTTCAATCACTTGAATCATTCTGTATGTCGAGAAATCATCGTATATTTTGCGATAATTTTTTTCATAAAACGAACATTTATATTTACAAGTAACTTTCGTCGATTCGACTCACTATACTCTCGACTGTGGACGGCAGAATTGTTAAACTTTTCCTTCAGCGTATGTTTTTTTCTTTCAGCTTATTTTATTCAATTTTCGTTCTCTTCGTTTCTTTATCTATTTTTCAATTGTGTTCTTCCTCTGTTATCGAACTGTATTATGTTCTTCGTTGAGTCTACTATGGTCCTGTACGTTCCTTTGTTAGCTCTAAATATATTATTAAAGTCATAAGATGAGCAGATATTTCTGTTAAAAAAATATATGTTCCATCCCAAACAATTTTACGAGGAAGATCGAGTATTTTTTTTTCGAATGTAACGAGCTATGCAAAGAGATTCGAATTGTTACTTATTCGTATAAAGTTTCTAGATAAATTCCTCCACATTGACACATATGAAAAATAATTCTGCCTTTCACAGTCGAAGATAAAGTGATTCGCAACGACAAACGTTACTTGTTATTAAAGCCATAACATGAGCAAACATTTTCGTTAATTGACGTTTCTGCGAAATATTACTCGGTAGGACCTATCTTCATTCATAGTGAATTATGGAGTTTTGATAATGATGTGTCGTTTCCTCATTTTTGATCTTAGACCAAAGCCATAAACTATTTTTTTTCGTAGTATCCCCTATAGTCGAAGGAACATGATGTTACTCGCGCAGATTTCAAGTTTTCGGAAGTGTTTTACAATCCGCCCCGAAGAGCGATATCTTTTGCTCTTACAATAGTGTGCAGTGTCCTTATCCAAAAGACGTTAGCAAGCTTTCGTCGATTTTCGTGCCTCTCGTTCTTCACTATTGGCAGGAAAAATCATCATCTTGTTCAAGGTGAGTTGTAAAGCACTCTTAGCAACTCCAAATCCATCGGGACAATATCATGTTTCACACGTACAATAACGAAACACATCGTGACCCAAAAAACTACGCCTACCCGTCCCTTCCGGATTTGACTTGAGCACGTTTTGATACCCCTCCTAATATAGCATTCACTCTAAAAAAAAGGAGTTTTGCCAAACTAAAAAAGGATTTTCCCCTCGATACACAGGAAGAAACTTTTTTGGTTTCGAATAGAATCTTAGCTGAAAATAACTGGAACGAAGGTTCGGTAGCGATAGTTTCGTTCAAAACCTGTTTGACCATAAAATAAAATGGTTTCGCTCAACAGATTCGGTAAAAATTCTGCTGATCCAATCCAAAGAAAGGTTCGACCTAAAACCTTAAGTACTGAACCATTATCGCATGCAGCTTGCTTTTCGTTCCAGTAGTGTCACATATCCAGGATTTTGGAGATGCCACCGCGTCTCCTGAGGGAGATGCTGCATCTCCCTCGGGAGACGCCACACCCACATCCGGGAGATGCGGTCGTTTGTCAACAGAGATGTAAGATTTTCGCTAGAGATGCACATCCCTCACATCCTCACCCGCATCTCTCGCGAGAGATACAAGATCTCTCTCAGGAGACGCGGTGGCATCTCCAAAATCCTGGATATGTGACACTACTGTCGATATATATATATATATATATATGGTTTCGCAGGAGGCCACCCGAAAAGCAAATGACTCGTACCCCTGACATTTAACCAAATGACGATGTTTCAAGAAAAGTCTCCTATTTATAGGAGCGGATAAAGTTGGCTAGATCGATATGACAATGATGATCATTGCTCGATAATCCAGAATGACGGTCTTTGTTCATTGAACCAGTCTGACGAACTTTATTCACGGATGCAGTCGGACGGTCTTTGTTTACTGATCCAACCGGATAGTCTTTGTTCATTAATGCGGACGTTAGATCAAGACTCATCCTAAAGGGGATGGTCAAAAATGACGGATTTTTCCCGACGCTGGAAATGGTATAAAACGACCCTACTTGATGAGTAAATCGCAAATCCCATGCCCGTTCGTCAAAACTTTTTCCTTTTATTTTTCGTGATTTCTAGTATCTAGTGCTTAGATCTATGTCTTATTGGTGCGCTTGACACTGGAAAACACCAAAAATGAAAGGAAAAAATTTTAACAAACAAGGATGGGATTTGTGATTTACTCATCAAGTACTTTCGTTTCATACCATTTCCAGCGTGGGGAAAATCCGTCATTTTTGACCATTACCTTCCTAAAAGCAGAAACTGTGAACGCAGTCACTCCATCAATATTCAAATAAATCGTTAATGGATTTATAAGTACCGTTATCCGTTTTATTAAACGTTCAGTTTATTATTCATCTTGAGAAACTTTTACTAACGATGTGGACCATTACCACAATGTACCACAAGTATCTAGTTTACATACGAATCTATTCATTTCACTCTCAAGATTATTTCTAAATCGGCAACATAAGTATTTATATATTTTATACGCCTATCGTGTTACTTTTTATATAGTTATTTGCTCCTACTCTTATCACAGAATTCTTTTCGTTGTATCAGTTATTTCGCAGACTTCCTAGGCGCTCAGTATTTTTTCGCTCAGATTAATGAAATCATTTATCAGTTTACTATTGCCTTCGGCGTATGAACTAGACCCCTGAAAATTTATCTCGTCTTCATTGCTGGTGTATTCCATTACAACTTTTGGCTACGATCTTTTCAAATGAACGAAAACTTGACGCCTTAAACGTATCTATCAGTGACAGATCTCGAATTTATATTATCAGATACAATTATGAATAAAAATTGCCCCTCATCGTATTCGGCAAATCATCGGCCCATTTTTCGAACATTTCAGCTGCAGACAACGAAATAAACATGAAAAATAGATGCGATCGCTCTGAGTGCTCTCGATCCGTTAAATCAACGGCCGACATCTATAGGTCATTCAGTAAAAATTGTACTGAACTCAAAAAATCTTCACGAAATGGTTGATCGTTTCGTAGAAGCTATACTTAATCAGGTAGCAGATTACCAAATTTTTCATAGTTTGGCATAAGTTTTACCAAGCATTGCGACCCTACACGGATCCAGTCATAGTTCTGTATCACTTTTGTCTAACCTTGAACTATCGTACGACACGACTGACAGTTTGGTATAAATTTTGCCAAACCTCAGGTCACTATACGGAACCATTGCCAGTTTGGTATTCATTTGGCCAAGCCATGAGTGAATATACGAAACAATTAATGGTTTAGCATAATCTTTCCCAATCATTGAGTCATTACACGGAACGATTGATAGTTTTGTATAAATTTTGCCAAACTTTGAGCGACTGTACGAAACTAATGATAGTTTGGGAAAAATTTTGCCAAACCTTGTGCGAGTCTACGAAACCACTCATAGCTTAGGAAAAGCAGTACTCAAGTACTTACAAGTATTCGAAACTAGGAATGGTTCTATAGGATGAAAACGAAACCTTCTTATAATGTACAAAATTCTAGAAGGTTTTGTGTTGAAAGTACGAAACTATTTCGAAATGAAAAGAAGTAAGATTTGTTCGGTAAAACGTGCATAAAACCAGTATTAAATTCACGGAGCTAAAGAATATTCGGTATTATGCGTGCAAAACCTGTACTGTTCTTCTTGAACTATTTATCGTTTTGTATAGGTTATACGTAACCCTCTAGGGTTCATGCTAAACTGTGAATCATTCCGTGTAGATAAACCAAACCTTTAGTGGAACAATAGAGTGATAAAAGTTTTCGCATGAATTATATTGAACCTTCGAAAAAGTAAATGAACTGCCATTGGTTCGATGGATGATCTACAGAATTATCAGAAGTTTAGTAGAGAATATGCTGAACTTTTGATGAATTTTCGATGCTTTTAAAGATTCGTGTATGTTATACGAAACTTAGAGCTAATCAGTATCGAATCTACTGAACCTTCAAGTGACATACGAAACTTCGAAGGGTTTCGTATAAATTTTACCGACCCTTTAAGGATCCACGAACTTATTATTGGTTTCGAGTAACCCATACTAAACCTTTGATGTTTAAACGAAACCATGTCTAGTTTAGTTTAAAATATTCTGAACTTTTTAAAAACTGATGAACCATCGATGGTATGGTGTTAAAAAACCTGAACCATCAATTGGTCTACGAAACTAGGAATAGTTTCGTAGAAAATAGGCTAAACCTCTCGTCAGACGGCGAAAACGCTGCTGGTTTTGTGAACATGTCACAGAACTATCAATGGTTTCGCACACCATATAGAAAACCTTTAAATGGTTTATTTTGTTAAATGCCAAACCTTCTCGACCTTACTGAACTAAAAAAAAAGGAGGGTGGCTGAAGCACGGAGCCTTTTTCAATTTTCTGAACTTAAAATGGTTCGGTGAAAGCATGGGAAACCTTTTAAGTTCGGTAGAACACTAATTTTTTTTAGAGTGCAAGAGGGGGGGGGGGGCACATAGGCATTTGCCCACTGAAATTTTACGTTTTTTCAAATTTTTTATTTATTTTTGAATTAGATAGTCAGTGTAGTTTTTTTCTTCCGTCTGCATCATAAATAGAGACATTGAAAATTAGTGAACTGTTAAGTCTACTTTTTACGATTCGGATTCCACTGCGACTCCGAAAAACTCCGAATTTTTTTTCCTGACTTATGGGCATATATAAATAATAGCGATTTGATTTCAAAGATAGTTTTGAAGGCTTGGATGTATAGAAGATTTCTCTGAATTAGCTCATATACTTGTTTTTGCGCTATCACTGCCTATAAAATTTTCTCTGAATTCCTCAGGTTAGATATATGCACGGTTATAAACGACCATTTTCAAAGATATCTCACTTGTTTAGTAGATACCATATTACGATCATATTTCACCGTGTGTAAAAGGTCGTAAATAATCGAATACGCGATTATCAGACCACTTGATGGTAGTTATAAACTGGATACGACATGATGAAATACGGTCGTAATACGATTTCCCCGAAATATTTCATTTACCACCAATAAATCATCGTCTTAGGTAGTATATATGTATACTTGTTGTTTTGTACTATTCGCTCATATAAAATTTTTTCTAATTTAACTCTAATCGAACTAGAGGTGTTACTTTATACTTTATGAAATAAAGATAAAGAAAATATAAAGAATAAAAACTTTTTTAAAGTCACTCCAATAAAATTAAAAAAAAATTCTTTTTTCTTTATTTTTTCTTTATGTTATAAATATAAAGATTTTCTTTATATTTATTCTTTATTGTAAACAAAAATAAAAATAAAGTAACACTCCTAGATCGAACTCCACAGTTCACTATTTGAAATAGACTAAAAGCACACCTAACTCAGGTTTAAGATCTGTGTTTCATGCATTTTTTGGTTAGAAAAACCTCATTTCAGTTTCTTTTATATTTTTCCTACGTTACCAATATTTTGTTGGACCAAAACTTTTTGCCTATTTGTGAAATCGCCGCCCATTTTGCCCATCGATTTTTTTCGGCACAAGAGAAGTTTGCCCATTGGTCTAAAAATCCTGGTTGTGCCATTGTTATCTCTCACATTTTTTTAGCCTTATAAAACTAGAGTATCTACATATAGTAGTAGAATTTCTTTCCCAAATATCCAATTGAATGCTTTGTTCCTGATAATACTTAATTTGGACTCGAAATTTCGTCTGTAGTAAAGTAGTTTTACTGAAAATTCTATCCTTCAAACTGCTTGCATCTTTTTTGACTAATATTCTATAGTTCACGAATAGAAAGATGAGTCATACCGATTTATCAAATGTATTTCAATTAGAATAGTCGAATGAATTCCGCTCAAGCTTACTCGAATAGGTTATAAATATAATATTTTGAATAATGGCCAGTTATACTTAGTCTCGTGTTCATGTCCAAGTATGAGGTTTATTTTCTCTAAATCATTTTATATTTAACTGCTTTAAAATTAAAATAAACATGCTGTATGAAAAGTGAGTTTTATGACATTTAAGATTTAAGAACAAAAAACTTTCAGGTGAGATGAAAGCTTTCGTTCGTCTTTCATACAGCATAATTGTTCATGTACCAACCGGATTATCTTTCACACTTGCGACATCCTCTAGGAGTGATACTTTATCTTTGTTTTATTATGAAAATTAAAACCACTTTACTGTATTCAACACAATCTATCTACTTCACTTTATCAGAATGTAAAGATAGCTGTTCTACGTTACTTGATAAAGTGGATATTAAATACCACTTCTAATCTATTCAATATTTGAAGCTTTTTTCAATGTTGCAAAATGCATTTTCATTAAAAGAGAATGCCATGAAATTAGCTTCATAGTGAAATTATTCATACATTTATTACATTTTGATATTCAGTAATAGTCTTTCTTTCGATCAGCTTTGAATAATTTTATGACACAGTAAGTTTTCAGATAAATCAAATTCTGATCTTGTCCATAGATGAACAGACCATTTGTGGAATAATTTCGCATAGTCACATCTACAATCAATTCATAAACACTTGCATAAAGAAAAATGCAAAATAATTTTTCAGACCGTTTTAGAAAACAAAGACAACGAAACATATTCCATCTGACTTGAAACACTGAAACGTATGTTATTATCTTGGAAACCAGTTACAATGTACGTTTCCTCCAATATATCACGCCATGGATAAGAAATTTCGACCGAATTCGAACTTCTGTAAGTTAGTCCTAACCGAAATCAATGCTTTGGATAGATTGTTTATATAATTTCACTTTTCACTCACCCAAAAAAATTTCAGATAGATATTGTGCGTTAAGCTAGTATTCATTTTTGAGTTTACTAATGAATAATCCATATTTAACAAAATTTTCTTATGAAAAATGTTGTCCAATAGATTTTTCGTAAGAAAATAAATTTTAGGTCAAATCAAATTTATTTTTATCTCAATAAAACAAATCCAATTGTACTTAAACAAAATCAAAGAAATAAGCTGATTTTTAAAGGTATTTGGGAGTACTTCTCATCTTTCATATTATCTAAGTAATTTTGAAAGGAACCGTTGTACTATTGAGTTATAAAGATTTATGACAGAACAACAATAAATTTTGTTTTCAGTATCTGCGGTACACTCATATATATGAAAAATTGGATTGTAATAAAGAAGACAATAAAATTATGAGAAATACCTAGAATTCAATATTGATTCTCAAAGTAATAACATCAGATTCAAAATTTTCAAGGTCTTCAATCCATCATTTAATGCAAGTTTTGTCGCGCTAGAATGTAATTAATGTCTGATAAGAAACTAAATAATAAATCGATACTCAAACTTCATACTTTTACTAATCATTTTTATCACATCCTACTGGTTCGGTAAAGATAGAGATATTTTCATCTAGTTTACTTCACTTTAACGTTCAGGTAAAGTAGATCTACTATACCTTACTAGTAAAATAGCTCAATTGTAGTTTACTTGAAAAAGTAAAGATAAAATGCTATTACTAATTTTGTATTAGCTTAGTGAAGTATTCACATTTCGACTCTTTTATGTATGATGTAAGGAAAAGTCGTAGTAAACTCTTCTTCTTTTTTTCCTTTCTCATGATATTCTAATGTCTATTCACTTTTTTTGTTCACATATAATCTTGATGATGATCGTTTGAAACAAGTGGTATTCCTCTTATAGATATATAAATTAATAAATATTAACTTCATTTTACTTGAAGAATTTATTTCTAAACCGTCGATTTCTAACAATGACAACTGGAAATGGATCTAACAATTTATACAAATATAGTAGTACAAATCAATATGGAAAGTATGAATTTAGAATTTCAATTAACTAATACATACATATATGGGGTTGGATAGTCTGGTCAGATGTCCCAATTGTTTTTTTTATCAAAGTGCTTGAATAATATATCCGATAGCAGTGATTTTTTTACCAACTATAGTACATGTGTAATGCTAACAATCTGCCAGAATGAGAGGTCCATAACATGTTCGAAAGTAAAATAATTAAGTGTCATCACGAAATGTGTTCATAAATATCAAAGGACTTTCTGAAGATACTTAATTATTTTACTTTTGAACATGTTATAGACCTCTCATTCTGGCAGATTGTTAGCATTACACATGTACTATTGTTGGTACAAAAATCACTGCTATCGGATATATTATTCAAGCACTTTGATAAAAAAAACAATTGGGACATCCGGTCAGACTATCCAACCCTATATATATATTTATATATGTACATATTTAGTAATGATAAAAGCGAAGTTTATCAATGGTATTCCCATAACGATGGATTGAACCATTCACCAAATGACTTAACAACTAGAGAACTCAATCGTAATGATTATACTACTACTAGTAGTCAAAATGATCGATATAACTATAGTAGTTATTACAATACTTCAGAACCTAGAGTAGACAAATATAGTTCATATGAAAGTACATCAACACATGATTTGGCTAATGCTACAATGCTTCATACAAGTAGTGACGAAGAAACAAAGGAACTTCTTAAGAAATTAGGTGGTGATGTTTTTATTGATCCTAATCCACAAGTTATTCGACGTGTAATATACCAAGAGCCAATAGAACAACGAGTTATTATCAAGTATTTTCAACCATCATCTGTTCCAAGTTCAGATGTAATGTGACAATTTATTTGTATATTCAGTCTTATTAATCTTTGTATAATTTTAGTCATATTATTCTAAAGAAAGGCGTCCACAATAATCATCGTCCTCTTTATCATTTGTTATGAACAAGCATTCACTACATCCTTCTACACTACCGACATTTATCTAATATGAACATTCATAAACATCACTAACAAGAGTTTTGAGTGAAACAAATTTTGAAAAAAGAAAAATTTATATTATATTGATTAGATACATTAATGTATTTTATTTCATAATTCCGCGTATCTTATCTCCAAACCCGTTCTACTAGGACTGCTCATTATAAAAACATTTTTCATTTCTTTCAGAAAAAAAAAACTAAATAAAAGACTTACCTTCATTTTTCTTTTGTGATGGTTTGTTTTTAAATTCCAGATTATTGATTTTTGTTCCATTTAAGCAATATTGTTAATGGACGGTGTATTCGCTACAGGTATCAATCTGAACATTATACAACAGTAAAACATGTTCCTTTCGTTGTTGATTATTTACGACCATATCATAATGTTGTTCTATATCATGTTGTGCAAACACTTTTAACTAGATGTGACTTGAAAATTTTAGCGCCAATTCAGAATGTATCTCGGGTTAGATTATTCCCTCGGCTGAAGGGAGGGTCATATGAAAAAAAATAGTTTGTTTGTTCGTTTGTTTGTTTGCTTGCTTGTCGCAGACCAAACAAACATCCCTCAGTCATGGCCTAAAGGTAAAAAAAACACCGCTTAGGCATGGATTAAAGATTAGAAAAATATCCCTTCGTCCTGAGGGTTAAAAATCAACAAAACATGATCAGTAGTAACTTTGATGAGTTATCGTGGCCACATATGAGCGATGATTCATCGTAGTCAATCTGGGTGGATGAGTGTAAAGATAGTTAAGGGTAGTTGATGCTAATTATGGCTAGTTAACATTAATTAAGGCTATGTAAGCTAATGAAGAAAAATAAATATAACTAAAGTTATTCGTGGTAGAAGAAAGTCTATTCAATGATAATTAAGTTAATAAAGCTAGTTTTGCAAGACGCAAAATGTGAATTGGCTTGTTTGCGAATGAAATAGGATGGTGTATTACAGAAGTAGACTTATACATGGAAGCGACTAGCCGTGAGTGGCGCCGACGGACGACTAGTCACTGATCTAATAGATTTACCGAAGGTACGATTTAGATCGATGGAGTTTATAGGAAACAGCCGACTAATTGGATCCGATCGATTGATATTGTGTTTTTTTGAAAACGATGCCACACTCAGGAATTTTCTTCAAAACAGTTCTGAAAACATTTTTTTGTGTACTCAAAAAGTGAGTACACTACTAAAATCGGTCAGTGTGTCCGGCCGTCCGTTTATTCGATAACTCTTCACAATTACATTCGATTGAGCTGAAATTTTGTGCACAGAATTGTCTCATCAATATCTCGGTCGAGTTCGAAGATGAGAAAGATCCGTCAAGAAATGGCTGAGTTATCGAAAAAATTGTCATTATTCACCAGACCATCCCTGAGGGGGGGTACAGGGATTTTTTCAAAAAAATTTTTTTTCTTAGAAATATTTTAAATATATATGAATCGACTCAGTTTTTAACGCTGATTCCGAATACGATATTAGTTTTGAATGAAATCGTAACTTTTTAAGTGAAAATTACCTAAATAAGGTCCCAAAATGTACAAAATCTGTATCCTGAGGCCAGTGTGCTTAAATATGTCTCGGGTAACTAGCAGTTTTGGGGTGTTCTAGGTGCATGGCTTTGTCGCTACTAAAAAGAATTATCAAATGGAAAAAATCCGAACTCGATAGCTATTAATATTGGTGGATTATTATGAAAATACTGATGTCTCTGTGTATCACATATCTTTAATAGATCCATGAGGTTACCTATGACCATAATATCGCTAGATAAAAGCCCAAACCCATTCTGGAATAACTCCTTCTACTCAGTTTTCTAAGCTGATCACGAATCTGAACTCGTTTTCTGTGATTTCTAAAGATATAATATCACTTTGAGAGTTGAGTCAATGATCACTTTATAGGATCGCCTATAGCGTCGTCCAAGCTAACTTGGCTCCCCAGTTTTTTTATTCTTACAATTTAGTGACAAAAGATGTGTCTTGATGAGATCTATATTTTGTAGAAAAATAAGCCTAAGATCTCGTGCAGCACATGAGAAAAATCCAAAATACCACCTCCCGCAGTGTAATCTTCGGATTTACAAAGTTTTTGACTTCTAGCACTTTTTTTATTTGATAACTTCCTCACTTGAGTAGAATGAATTTGTAGACTAAACTGTTTTCCGCCCAATCGAGATGTCTCAGAGCTCAAATGGCCAAGCCGTTCATGAGATACGGTCAAAATGCTGATCATAGACTCAAGATAGATAGTCTTTAGACGGTTCGATCAAAATCAATTTGTAGTCAATTCTTTTTACTTTTTGAAGTACACATAACTTTCGGATAAAATCCGAAGTTTCCGCATTTATTTTAAATCAATCTAAACAGGTGTATTTTATAAATAAGCTTTTATTTAAACTAAAAATATGAACTTAGAATGAATCTATATTAACAAATGTTAATCAAATTTTTATTTTAATCGAGAAATTTACGATTAAAAATAAACATCATTTTTCTTTTCGTTCTGAGATTCACCATTCTTTAAACTGGTATCGATAATTCATTAAAGAAGAATGACAGCTAAAGTGGAAAAGCAACTAAAACAAATTTTCACTGTTTCCCAGTTTAATATGTCATTTAGTGCAATCAATATCTTCAATCAGTTTCTGCGTAATTCATCACATAAAAATTCCATCAATATCAAATTTCAAATCTTGATAAACTATCGACCACACTTTAACAAAATACGATTACTTTCAAATTAGAGCTTCTGTTCCATGAAATCATCAATTTTATATTCATTTGTTACCATCATCTGCCATTCATGATGCTAATTTTTCAAATATTAATCATCTAATGAAGTGGTTCACAACTAAACGTAACTTTCTTTCACATAATCTGCCCTACTTTTTTCATTATATTACTTATTTATCAATTTTTTAAAGACAGATGAAAACTATTCTCTATTCTTTACTTTATGTTGATCGTTAAAACAGGAGATTTTATATACTTTTACTCCATAATAATGATAATTACAATTATAATTTTTATTATAAAGAAGAAGAAAAATAAAGTGACACTTCTAAAAATGATATTGATTCAAATGCCACTTGGTGTTCTCGCCATCGTCGTCTAAGATCTCTTATCAATCGTATCAGGAGCTGCTACTCGCGTCACACCTGTCCTTCGAGGACAAATTGTCACCGCTAGAGGTGCTAGTGTCATAGGCAAATTCCATAATCTTGCCGTGTTTAGTTGACCAAATACCTTGAGTAGTGTCATCCTTACGATGAAGAAGCAGATTTCCATCGTCCTGAAGCAATAACCGACAATCGCTACGATATCCACATATATCTGCAGCCCACACCAACTGTTCCTTTCCGTCAAAAACAACAACCCTGTTATCCCACTGCATCTTCAATACACATGGGACTTGGATATTCGACAAATCTGTATTGATCTTAGATTTCCAGAGAGGCTCGTCATCTTTATTTCTCTTATAAATTACTATGTGACCATCAGCCAGCACAGTTAGATAAACTTCTTCATTAGGTGATACAAGATATTGACCAGGACGAAGCACTTCCCCTTGATCAAGAGCAGATCTACCTTCTATTCCTTCTCCGAACTTTCGAAGCGCGGTGTAAGATGTCCAAATCACCTCATTCTTCCCAACACGCACACAAAAGTTTCCTTCATTATCTATATCCAAGTAGCCGCCACTACTGGAGTTGTAATGGGACGTATTGGTATGCCAAATGGGTTGTTTCTTTCCATCATAGACAACAGCATTGTTGTCTTGCTGCATTTTTAATGTGAACGGACCTTCAATATTCGACACTTTTGGATTGATTGTGGATTTCCAGATAGGACCATCATTCTTATCCATTCTGTAAATCGCAAGATGACCATCAGATTTCAGCGTCAGACAAAAGTCTCCATTAGGTGATCCGATATTTTCACCAACAGCAAGTTCCTCCCCTTCAAAAAGAGCAGATATACATTCTATTTCTTCAATCACCTCTGTAACTACGGTATCAGATGTCTCATTGCCTTCCATCTCTTTATCACGGATATTGCACTTTTTTTCAGTATCGCTTTCCAAGTAGTGGGCACCACTCGACAAGTTTTCGCACGTATCACTATGCAACACTGGTTCTTCTTTTCCATCGACAACAACGACATTCTTATCTTGCTGAATTTTTGATGTAAACGTGTCTTCAACATTCGACACTTTTGCATTAATTCCGCATTTCCCTATGGGCTCAGATTCCTTATCTTTTTCGTACATAGTTACATCACCACCAGATTCCATCGTATGGCAAACCTCCGTATTAGGGGAAACGGTATTTTCACCAACAGGGAGTTCTTCTCCTTTATGACGACCAGATCTACCTCGTGTATGTTCTTCTCCTTTATGAAAACCAGATCTATCTTGTGTATGTTCTTCTCCTTCATGAAAACCAGATCTATCTTGTGTATGTTCTTCACCTTTATGAAATACAGATCTACCTTGTGTATGTTCTTCTCCTTTATGAAAACCAGATCTACCTTGTGTATCTTCTTTCACCATTCCAAGTGTGGTATCATGTGACCAAACAACTTTCTTGTCTCCAGCACGGAAATTAAACTTTCCTTCATTATCGATGTCCAAGTAGTAGTGATCATTGGAACCATAATGGTGAGTATCGGTGTGCCAGATTGTTTGTTTTTTTCTATCGTAGACAACGGCATCATTGTTTTGCTGCATTTTAAATGTAAAAGGGCCTTGAACATTCGACACTTTTGGATTGATTGTGGATTTCCAAATGGGCACAGCCCTATTATCTTTTCCATAAATAGCTAGATAACCATCAGCTTCCAGTGTCAAGTAAAATTCTCCATTAGGTGAGACGATGTTTTCACCAACATTAGACCACTAAGTGATGCATCAATGCATTTATTTTTCGTATTCTCTTATATAAGATTCAATTTTTATATACCATGTGGTTATTTTTTTCAGTTCTATGCTATTAAACCTTAAGGTAACATGAATACCAGCGCAAATTGGATGTCTATAAGATCCATAAGAAGGATTGTAAAAATTTGTTTTACGAAAAACAATAAATTATAAAAACATAGACATCAATATTTTTTATTATCATTCATATTTATACCTATATTATACATATTTTGAAATTCTTGTAACTTGCTCTGGACATTCTATGGGCACGTAATATTTTAAATTTGATAGTTTAACGATGAGAGCTTTTATTTGATCCTAATATGTCCTGTTTCCGTCGCTTACAGTTCGCGACCCTCCATTGTAAGTTACTAGTTAATAGTAAAGTAAATGTAAAGTGCCACCCCTAATCATAAACCCTTTCATAAATCCTGTTATGGGTTTTCCAAGACCTCATAAATTCTTTTATAATCCTTTTCTTGGTATCTCAATATCCTCTAAACCCTTTTCTATATATCGCAACATCTTCTACACCCTTTTTTTGAATCCTGTCATGGATATCTCAGTATCTCCTCGATCCTTCCCTAAATGCTTTTCTGCAAGGGGGAAAAAGCGATTTATGATTTAAGGTGATTTAGGATGATTTAAGATGATTTAAGGCGATTTATGTGATTTAGGATGATTTAAGATGATTTTAGATGATTTTAACTCATTTAAAATCACCGTAAATCATCTAAAATGATATTAAATCATATAAATCATCTTAAATCATCTTAAATCATTCAAAATCACCGAAAGCCACTGAGAGTTAATTGAGAACTTTCTGTAATTTGCGCTGATTTAAGGTGATTTAAATGATTTAAAAGTGATTAAAATGATTTAAAGTGATTTATTTGATTTAAGATGATTTATTTGATTTAAATTTGATTTTTGTCTGATTTAAATCCGCTTTTCCCCCTTGCTTTTCTGGGTATCTCGGCATCTCATAAAACATTTCATAAATTCTTTCTTAGTATCTTAAAAGCTATAAAATCCTTTCCCCTATCTTTTCAATGTCTCAAGGTTAGAGTTTGAACAGTTCAGTTCAGTGCCGAAGAACTGAACTGTCCAACCCCTACTCAAAGTCTCCCAAATTCATTTGTAAATTTTCTTCATGTATCTCAATATCTTCTAAACTCTTTCCTGGATCATCCTTGATCGTATAGCCTGCTTATTAACCCTTCGCTATCCTCAATAGTTTTATTTTTACCTTTGACCATTATTTCTATTTCTTAACCGTTTATTCCTACTCTTAGTCCCCAATTCTAACCTTAAATATTATTTCTATATCTAACTCTTGCCTTATTTCTATTCTTACTGATGTGAAAAAGCTAATTTCAAAAATCGATTTTAATCATACGATTTTAATTAACAATTTAAGCACTAATAATCATTACCAAATGAAATTTTAATGAATTATTTCAATTATTGTGATTATAACCGATACAGAATTTTTTGAAAGCCTGTTTACAATGATAAAAATTGAAAGAATTGATTAACATCTAATTTTGCTATGATTATTGCTGCTTAAATTATTAACTAAAATTATACGGTTTTAATTGAGTTTTAATCGATTTTGAATCTTCACATCAGATTTGTTCTTTTTGCATTTTTCTCATAGGTAACTCTTAAACTTAATCGTTATTACACTTTCTCAAATCTGTCACGAGTAAAATAGAAATACGCATACCTTCATCCATCGATGCAGTAATACATAGTTGGCGTTTGTTGTTCGTATAATCCGAAACTGACAAATTAATTAATTCATATTGTAAAATTGAATCCGTTATTCACAAATACCTAATTAGATAAAAACATTAATTTTTCTTATAATAGTAAAAACCCTACCATTTAATTGGTTATTGGTAAATATCAGAATGAAAAAGTACTTAATTAATATAGTAGAATGGAATCTAACTTTAACTGGATTATTGGAATACACCTAAATAGAGAAATAAATTCAATCATCTTTTAGATAAACCTTACTTTCGTATAGAGTTTGAGTGTATACCTAAATAGATAAAAAATATGAAGTTATTTTATCATATAAAGTAGGGTAGTACTTTATCTTTACTTCATAAATAAAAGTAAAGATTTACTTTATCTTTATTTTTCTTAATATGAAGATAAAGATTTTCATTACTTTATTCTTTATTCTAAGGAAACATAAGAATAAAGTGCCACCCCTAATATAAAACTTACCATTAAATTGATTTCTCAACTTACTGTATATTCAAAAAAAAATGATAAATCTTTATGCAAAACAAATCTGACGAAAGCATTCAATCTGTCTGAATTTATACAAAAACCTTACCTCAAATGCCACCAGTTGAAAAGCGACAGCCAGCACGACACTTGAACACTGACGCCAGTTCGCACATAAAAAACCAGCACTTCAACATTCCACGAAAATACTGACGACAAAATCTTTACGATGGAAAACCTAAATGAGAAAAAATAGCAACCTGATTTTTGAAAATAGGACACTTACCATGAATCCATTATATCAGCCAATCCACGAAAAACAAAATTAGATCTCAGAATATTTTGAAATCTAAATCACCATAAATTATCCGAACTCGACATCTATGGAAGTCACAGACTCCGCTGATATCTATATATCCTGACGCCTTATACTATGAATGTATATGCATTCATATATCTGATTACTACACTGAGAAGGTACATATAGCTCCTCAAATACGATGATATAAAACTCTCCATAGCTGCACAAGACCTACACTAAAAAGTAATTTATAGAGGCTCATGTTCTATACTATGTACATATCCATATCTACACAAGTCATAAACTATAAACATTTTATTATAAATTGAAAACCCTAACTATGAAGTCTTTCTGATAAACGCAACTATCAATCTGTAAAGATTTTATTATAAACTGAAGTCTTAAACTATAAAGATTTTATTAAAAATTAAAATCCTTATCTATGAAAATTTTATGATGAACTCAAATCTAAATCTGCAACTATTTTAATATAAGCTGAAGTCTTAAATTATGAAGATTTTTTTATAAATTCAAATCCTTATTTACGGAGATTTTATGATAAACTCAACTCTTAATCTGTAAAAATTTTATTATAAACTGAAGTCCTAAACTACACAGATATTTTATGCTGAACTACACTCTAAATCTGCAATGATTTCATTATCAACTGAAACCCTAAACTATAAAGATTTTTTTATAAATTGAAATCCTCAATTATGAAGACTTTATGATAAACTCAACCCTTAGTCTATAAAGATTTTGTTATTAACTGAAGTCTTAAATTATAAAGATTTTTATATAAATTGAAATCCTTAACTATGAAGATTTTATGTTAAGCTCAACTCTTAATATATAAAAATTTTAGTATAAACTGAAGTCCTTATCTGTGAAGGTTTTTATTATAAAGTCACATCTTAAACTACGAACAGTTAATGGTAGACCGATGTTTTAATCTGTAAAGATTTCATGATAAACTCATAACCTATACTATGAACGCTTTATAATAAAGACATGAATACTCGTTTACTTTCACTGAATAACACGAAATAACGAAAAAAATCTTAAAGGAAGTAACGCGATCATCGTAGCGCTCATAAATATGCGTTAAGATTTCGTGAAAATGGTGGGATAGCGGAACCCTCGCGTGAAAACGTTGTTTCTACTAACTTTTAACACGTACTGCAGAAAATAAAGTAGAAAAGTAATTAGCAGTAGTAACTGTCGAAAAGAGTAAAGATTATGTGTAGCTGCTAATTGGTGTTAAGTCGAATCCGATTACATTTTTCGTATACTGCTATTTCTAACTATATTTACTAAAATGTACCTAATTTTTGAACTTATATTTGCACAGAAAGAATTATTTTGTGTAAGGACGTGACCACGCGTCGGTGACCCTCGCTCGAGGAAGGTTTAAAGCTCATCAAAATAAAGAAAAATCTTTTCAAAATTAAAAGTGTACTACGAATAGACTATGAAATAGGTTGTCAACTCTGAGACACTTTGTCCACTAGTGATATAAGCAGCATTTTCTGCTCGATAAACGTCTAAAAAGAGATTTTTTGGCGAATTAGACTAAAAAATTTTAGTCTGGAATCCTTTTGTATTTCATTTTTTGTCTAAAAAATGGACAATATTTATAATATCTTTCCGTTATGAGAGTGAGACTGATATACTTTGACAGTAGAACTTTCTCTGTACTACTTGTGGATTAGAAAAAAGATAGGTTTGTAGCGCGACAATTAGAAACTTTAAGATCTCAAATCTTCCCGATTAGAACGTCAAGGAAAAGATGAAATTCCGAAGCCATGTGAAATTCCGTAATGGACAGTACTTACAGTTTTTATTTGATGCGGTTATGGTTTCCAAGAAATCAAGCGATATTCTGAAAGCTTGTGGAAAACTGAACAATTTTTATATAAAGCGTTTATTTCTATGTCACTCTATTGCCTAGTAAAATGCTTAATTCTTAGATCACCCTAAAAAAATGTCCATTTTTGGGAATTCCGTAATGGTCAATATTTTGTTGAATAACTCAGCTATGGCTAAAAAGAAATTGATGAAACTTCGACTGGTAATATATCTCAATGGTCTCTATGTATGATAAAAATTTCAGAAAGTTTGCTTTTATTATTGAGAAGTTAAAGATGTTGCAATGCAAAAAAATGAAATTCCGTAACGCGTGACCACACCGAAAACTAAAAAAAATCGATGTGTTATCTAACTTCCTCTTAGTTTATCAAGAGGTAGTAGCAATTATTTTGTGTGACAATAGAAATCAGCATAATAGGAGAAGACTTTACAAATGAACCATCTTAATTTTTTTGGCTCTAGCTATATGTAGATCTAGATTTAATCATGAAGTAATTCAGTAATGTCTGTCAAATTGACATCTATCGTAATGTAAGTAATCTTGCCATCTTATCACTGAATTATTATCAATTTTTATTGATCCAAATATTAACCAATCAGATGAATTTGTCAATCGCTAATATTAAGACAAAGTTTTGAGAGTAAGTTTTTAATGTGATTTTGACTTGTTAAAGCACCATTTGCCAGCACAAATTGTCCTGCGCTAATCTATCGAAGTCGACCTTTCTAATTTTCTCTCTTCAGAGAATATAAAAATTTTCTAGAAACCGCTCCTAGACAATCTAACTTTGAGTCATTTCAATATGTGTCTAGACAAAAAGGAACGACTATACCGATTTTGAAACTGTATTTATCACTGAAAATCGATATAATTTAATGCTCATCTTTGTTTTCTGTCGATTGGGAAAAATCTCAGGAGCTTATGTTGTTCAAATCGGAAATAATTCCAAATATATTCCAATGCCTTGACTTCTCACGTCAATGTTGTTATTATATCCAGAATAGTTAATTAAATGTATATTCCAACAGTTAAGAATAGAAAAAAATCGAGTTTCTTCGGAAATATTAGATATAACACTATGTACGACTACTCCTTATTTAACGATGACTCTAAATATCTATGAATCTCAACCAATGAACAACCCATAAGATGCATTTGTAAGCGATCATCAAAAGAGATAAGCGACTTTGAAAAATCGACCAGAAAATCATAAGGAAAGTGTTGGACCTGGCTAAGTTAAAATTTCCTTCAGATAATTATACCTCTGGGCGAGAATATTATTCCATTTTAGAAAAAATCTCTGTTGTTACTTGTTATCCTTAAGTGAGCCGAATGAACATTATATATATATATGATTGAATAAAACAATTATTTCAGCCAAATCATGTGTATGTAAGGCGAATTGTTGTTATTCTAATCTTATAAAATACAGGGTGGCCCAAAAGTCACTTTACCGAGAAAAAATTGAATATCTCCATTACAGCTCGATCAAATGGGCTCATTTTTTTACCAAGAATAGAGGCATGTTCACACTCCAAACCCATACAGACGAGCCTAGTGAGAGCCTTTATTAATACCACTATTGACCTCAACAAGAAAAATTTTACTTTTTCACAGATAGACAAAAAGGTCACTTTGCCGAAAAAATTGAATATCTCCGTTACGGCTCGAGCTAACGAGCTGATTCTTTTATCAATGATAGAGGGACATTCAAGCTTTATATTCACAAAGACATGCCTAGCAAGATCCTTTGTTAAGTATATTGTTTTCTATCCTCTCTGTGAAAAAGTAAAATTATTTTGTTGAGGTCATTGGTGGTACTTTATAAAGGCTCTCTCTAATCTTGTTCGTATGGATTTAAAGTGTGAAGATGCTTCTATTATTGGTAAAAAGATCAGCACGTTCGCTCGAGTCGTAGTGGAGATATTTCATTTTTTCTTGGTATCGTGGCTTTTGGACCATATACAGGGCGGACCAGAAGTCAGTTTATGAAAATAAAAATTGAATATCTCGGCTACAGCTCTAGCAAACGAGCCGATTTTTTTACCGATAATAGAGGCATGTTCAAGCTTCATATTCATAAAGATATGCCTAGAGAGACCCTCTGTTAAGTATACTGTTTTTCTTTCTATCTGTGAAAAAATAAAATTTTTCTTGTTGAGGTCAATAGTGGTATTTAATAAAGACTCTCACTAGGCTTGTCTGTATGGATTTGGAGTGTGAACATGCCTCTATTCTTGGTAAAAAAAATGAGCCCATTTGATCGAGTTGTAATGGAGATATTCAATTTTTTCTCTGTAAAGTGATTTTTGGGCCACCCTGTATAAATCAACTCTCCTAATTGATTTCAAACTGAACGAATGAGTACACTAAAGTATAAATATAAAAATAACGCTGGTTATCTTACTCAACGTTTATTATTAACGAATAAATGTGATAATGGTACATTTTTCTGCTCGACATCCAATTACTGTTATTATATTTATGCTGAATATTGAAACTCTGTGAGATTAGAAATGCAACTGCAAATGAAACCTAGTGTTTTACAACCTCCTTTCTAATGATTTAATATCAGATAATTGTTGATATTTTGGCTCAAATGGTTAGTGGAAGTGTTTGTAATTCTACATCATCATTAGTTCAAAACTAGTTTCCTTTCAAAATGTCAACAGAAAAATATACTAGATAATCAATCAAAGAATTTCATTAAGCTTTATTATTTCATCTGTTATAAAAGTATCAAATACAATGAAAAAATATTTTTTTAGCTTGTTCATATTCACAATCATTCAACTTTCTTAATAAGAACATGGGAGAGTAATAACGTAAAATAATGCACGACAAAAGTAATTTAATTTAATATATCTACATCAATAATGACGTCTTCTTTTTGTTGGTTGCCAAGAAACAGGATGTGACTTTGCATCAACCGAAGGAATTTTGTTTGTTAAAAAAAATATCAGCTTTAATTTTAATATTTAAAATTAAACTAACATGAATTAATAGATTATTTCTCAGTTGGAGCTTTTTCATCTCATCAGTATTAACTGTCTAACAGAAAATACATCCGACTTTTTTTATCAAACCAGAATACTTTATGACAATACAAATCGAAATGATCTAAAGTTTAGTTTTTAAAATAGTTTTTATAATTTTTATACCAATTAAATTATGTGTTCCTAACGTATCTTAATAGGTCAATTCAGTTATGAATTAACAATAACTCATGACTATATTATATCACTACGACAAATTGCTCTGCATCGAGCTATTCAGTACCCAACAAAAAGCCACATTCAAGATAACATATTCCGCTACAGAATATTGCATACCCTTCCCACAAAAGTCGGAATAATACGTTCGCTAAGAAATAACGTACACTAATAAACCTTTTTCATCTAAGTATAGAATAATCTACCCCTTTACAATGAATAATAAACGCTTTTCATATAAGAGTAGAATAATCTACCCTATACATTGAATAATAAACCCTTGTTTATGTAAGCGTAGAATAATGTACCCTTACATATTGATTAATAAACCCCTCTTTATGTAAACGTAGAATAACATACCCCTACACATTGAATAATAAACCCTTTTCATTAAGCGTAGAATAATCTACCTCTACAAATTAAATAATAAACCGTTTTCATCTGAGCGTAGAATAATCTACCCCTATACATTGAATAATAAACCCTTTTCATGTAAATGTACAATAATATACCCTTACATATTGATTAATAAACCCCTCTTTATGTAAAAGTAGAATAATATACCCTTATACAATAAATAATAAACCCTTTTCATGTAAGCGTGGAATACTCTACCCCTACATATTAAATAGTATACCCTTTTCATGTAGGCGTAGTATAATATACGCTTATACGTAGAACAAAAAACCTTTTTCATGAAACCATGGAATAATGTACGCCTATGCGTAGAATAATAAACCTTTTTCTTGTAAACGTAGAATAATATTCGCTTATGTGGTAATCATAAACGCTTGTTATTTTCATATACCCTTACTTTCATAAACCCATCGGCTTCTAAACCCCTGAAGGATTTAAGAGACTGTGATAAACCCTTTTGGGGTTGATGAAGAATTTTAGATAGGCCAAGCATTTTATATTCTAGGTTTTTTTTACAGTGTATTCAAGCCTTTGAACCAAAAGGAAATGGAACCCATTAAAACAAAAAAAACACAATAATAATGTCACTCTCATAACAAAAAACAACAAAAACACTCGGAGAGAAAGAGCAGCCATCTGCCCCACCCAAATTGGGTTTTTGAATTTTAATATTTATGTTGATTTCGCAAAGGATGATGAGCAGCCACGATGACATGACCTTCTTTCCACCCTGGTTTCTGTTCTAACGTTGTCAACACTTGTTTCGTTGAATAAAACGGATGAAAGGCTTGCATAAATCCATGACCCAACGTAACCGCTTCCATGCCATTGATGCAAAGCAAAACATGAGAATGCTGCAAGACCACATTGAAAACACGATCCACGATCAAAGAGGAAGGCATCTCAGTATGATGAGCAGCCAGATCATCATTCACAGGAAATGACAGATCACAAGGTCGAACGAAAGAACCTTGTATTCGAATAGGATGCGTGGGTGTGAGAGCCAGACGGGAAAAGGGCAAAACAAGCAAATCAAAGCGTCCTTGAAATTCTACCAAGCAGAGGACGGGAGAAAAACCAACATGACCAGCAGCATCAACGACTTGCAAATAATCGCCAGAACGAACCTTGAGAAGAAAAAAAGAACACAATACAATGCAATGAAGACAAACAAACAAAAAACAAATCAACCAAACAAATAATCACTAACCTGAGAGAGCTGTTTCTCTCTGACCATTCCATCTTGTTGTTTGCATTGCACAACACTTTCCCCACTGAAGCAACCTCCACAGTTACCAGCATAATAATCATCAGCCACAGCCACAGCAGCAGCTCTAGCATTGTTGTTTCTGTTATTGTTGTTGCTGTTAGCATCACGATCAGAGTACTTTTTCAAAGGCAATCCTTTAAAAATCTCGCCACCAGAATCAACTAATTCGGAAAATAGAACACCGCCATAGACTTGAAGACCTGGGTCCACTGCAAAAGAGATCGAGTAAAAACAAGTAAAGAAAATGAAAATCAATGCCTTCCCCCTCCAAAAAAACATATACACAAACAAAAAACATACTGAAATTGGTCCTCATTTGATATTCATGCGATCTCAAAATCGCTCTCAAATAGTGCGCTCCCCATCGTTGGTATCGTTCCACAGTAGAAACGGCTTTGCTGATTCTTCCTTGCAAATCGCCTTTCAACAAAGCTGTAATACGAGCATCTTTCGCTGTCGCTTCCAATCCAATGAGTTGTCCAATCAGAGTTTTCAAGAGTTTAGGTCCGGCTGGGTCGGTAGCATCACACTTGTCGATGACTTTTTCCAACGAATGAACACTGGACATACGAGCAAAAGCAGCCAATGCATCGGTAGTCACTACGAAATCAGAACCAATCAAGGATTCTTTGTGGTTGTTGTTTTCAGAGTTCCATTCCACAGTGACTTTGAGAAACGGATGGTGATGGTCGTGAACATCGACGGGAATCTTCATAGGTACAATCAGATCTCGATGACTACCAAAGTGCAGTGGTCCTAAATCAAAGACCAAACCCCAAGGCACTCGCTGAAAGGAAGAATGCAATACAGGAGGGAAAATAGCCCCATTTTGTGGTTCCAAATGTACTTTGGCATCCAATGCTAGGTTGGTACAAGCATTGGCCACAAAATTCACGAAACAAGTACCCACAATTTTGGCATCAGGAATAAATGCAAAGGTGCCTTTGCCTTCTCTGGCCACATCCAATAGCATCTTGCTCTTGAGTTGATATCCAAATCCGAAAGTCGAGACACTGCAAGTGAATCCAGCATGAGCTTCAAAATAAGAGCGCAAAGCCATATTCTCTCCATCAGGAGGAGAGGTCGTGGGTTGACCATCCGTGAGAATCAAAATGAAACGACGTCGTGGAGAAGCACGAGCAGTGCGAAGAGATTCAAGACCAGCTTCCAGACCTGCCCTAGAACAAACAAAAACAAAAAAACAAAGACATGAATATCAATTTCACACAAACAAACAAGGAAACAAACAAAAAAGATTCATACCAAATATTGGTGGAGTTTTGTGGCTCCAACGCCTCCAGAGCATCAATGGCTTGCCTCTTTCCACCCTCATTCATTTCAGAAAGCGTAAAGACCGAACGCGCTTCATCATGAAAGGCCACTAAACTGAGACGATCTTTATCAGTCAATGTGTGAATGACTGCCTTGACAGAATGCTTGACAATGTCCAGTTGGTTCATACCTTCACTGACAAATTTGGAGTCATCCTTCGGATCCTGGAATTTGGCATCTTCCCCCATAGAGCCACTCACATCAATGACACAACAAATATCCACTTGTGAACGCTGACCCATGTCCGGAATAGCAATGGAAACGGCAATGGGGAGAGGGACTTGATCATTGACCCATTTGACAGCTGGAGCCATGGAGAGAGCAGGGCGGGCGGAGGACAAAGATGCACCAGCAAATGCAACAGACAGGGATTGCTGTGCCAAGGACCAATTTCCATCATCCTCATCCTGAATGAATATGAAAAATAAAAAAGATGAATGGAAGTAAACAATTGAGTCACAATGAACAATTCAAAACCCAACCACAAAAAAAAAATGCAAATAACCAACCTGTGCAGGCACAACCTCAGGTTGTTTTTGCTCCGCTTGCATGACTTCTTCCACAACTCCACTTTGGAATACTTTGACAACCGAGTTCATGTGTGCACGACAAATGGGACAATTGGCTCCACTGTTGAGCAACATCTTCAAGCAAGGCTCACAACCGCAGAGATGACCACATGGTAAGACCACTCCATCCGCTTCTTTGTCCATGCAAACAACACATAATGGTTTAGCAACTTTGTTGTTCGAATTGGGATTGGCAGGCATTGATGAAGGATCCGGATCTTTGTGAGTCTCAACGACGATGGGCTCAGACAAAATTTGCTGCAACGCGGACAACTCTTCCTCGATACTGACCGCCGAATTAAGAGCAAAGAGCTTGCCAGGGAAAACGGCCAGAATCGAAGCCAAATTCTGCTGGAAAAATTGAAGACGACCACGGATTTTTTTTTCGTCCAGATCAGTTTCGCGTCGAACGAGACGTGCTGCTACTTGAGCAGTCGGTGCAGGAATCAGTACCGTGTGATAACTGAGATGACTGACTGGATCAATGCGACGATGATTGATACGATCAATGCACAGCTCTTCTTCCGCTTGCAGGAGAACGACACGATCGACTGTAAGCATTTTGTTCAAGGCCTTGGCTTGATGCGGAGTGCGAGGAAAACCATCAAGAAGAATGGTAGACGAAGCCAAAGCATCGGGTTGCTGAAGACGATGGCTTAAGATGTTGAGTATAATATTGCCCGGGATGAGCTCGCCTCTGTGCACGAAAGGGGAAACACTCTTGCCAAATCGACTGTTCGGGTCTTGTATTTCATCACGAACGAAATCACCCAATGAAATATGGAGGATGTTGGGTAACTTGGCGGCAGCGGCGTGTCCCAAGGTACCTTTGCCACTGCCTGGAGGACCAATCAGAAGGACGACTTTTTGTGCTGGATTCGACATCTACAAAAAAACAAAACAAAAACTAGGGGTATACAACTCGCGCTCATGCTCATAACAGGTGGGTCAAAAGTTCTGAATCGATTTGTATAATCAATTTTTCTTTAACAAAACACATGGTTGAAAATCCGTCTCTACAAAGGAAAGATGCAGTAAAACACGCGCTACACAATGACTTTTGATTGATCCCGCTAGTTCATGTAGTAAGAAAGTTATAGGCTTAGAAATGTGCTTCACAAAAAATAAAAATTAACCGTGAACCCGGTTTCAGTATTTTTGCTCTTACTCCTGTTCCTTAGGTTCCCTAGAACAAATTCTTTTTTTAATAGAAGTGCTGTGAAATCCTCTACAAAATCATACCTAAACTTTAATTCCAGAACTTCATTCAATAAAACTGAGCAAATTATACGCGAGGCTAAAACGATAAAAACTTTGTAAATTTGGTATTGTTTTTACTGGAACGTTTCCTTTTCCTATTATTTCCACAAAACAGCATAGCAAAAGTGAGAACTCAGCTGACTTTGGTATTTTCAAATGTACTCTTTCTCGTGGTCTGTAAAACGAATATTTTTAGAGAACATGGTGTGCTCGAGATCCAAGTTTCAAAATTACATCAAAAATCTACAACCTAGCCAACTAGATAGAGAAAGGCAATCATTTCTGATCAAAACAAAAAAGAGCTGATCGAAAAACCTTTCGTTTTGATGAAGTTATGGAACTTTTACTGAAAGCACCCCCATATAGATCTGGTTCACGATTAATTTTTATTTTTTGTGAAGCACATTTCTAAGCCTATAACTTTCTTACTACATGAGCTAGCGGGATCAATCAAAAGTCATTTTGTAGCGCGTGTTTTACTGCATCTTTTCTTTATAGAGACGGATTTTCAACCATGTATTTTGTTAAAGAAAAATTGATTATACAAATCGACTCAGGATTTCTGGCCCACTCCTTATCATACAAAAAGATCACATAACACAAATTGATGTGCCGATTGGTCGAACTGTATACCTAAGGTGGCTAACGTATATGACTTTATTGATCAATTTCAGTGATGTTATATATCCATCATTGGGATCCAATTTTTATAGCTCTCTAGCGGAGGTAAAATCACTCAATTATATTTCCGATGTGAAGTAATCATTCTCTCACGGTCTTAGCAAGTTTTTCTGGTTAAGATTGACATGTGAAATCACAATCTCGAGCTCACATTTCTTGACCATTTTTCTTGGCCTTAGGGAAGCTTGTGATGTGAATCTAACAATGGATAGCTAACTCGTAGAGTAACGCATACGTCAAAATGGGTAGAAGCTTTCAAGGTGGCTAGGCCTACCCTAGAATCCTGCCAGATCCGATGGGATTTCTTCAGCAAGATAGCGTCTGACAGTAAGATGTCATAAGTTGAAGACTGCTACTTATCAGATACCGATAAAAGTTTTTACGTTAAATCCAGCACTATCTGATCCTTCAGAATTGCTGGAGTGATTACAGATACCGTGGTATACTTCTAGAGTACCTTACGCAATTGATGTACTGTCAAATGAAGCAACCTCTCTCCTCCTCAATTTCTCCGTATATAATCAGATTTTGGACGATCATATATCTTCAAACTGTACACGGAGAAATATAATCGTATACGACGAAATACAGAATAAAACGAAAGCTGTAAACGAGCTTTGTTGTTAATAAACGATCATATTTCTACACATACGATCACAGAGTTATATTATCACAATATTGGACAATATCAACACGCCGTATTTCTCCGATTACGACTGTGTCTGCTTGCCATCGGTTAATATTGATAACCGCTTGATGATACTTGGAAGGAATCAGATATGATGGAATACGATAGCAATAAACAGGGACACTCTTATCACCGAAAAATAGGGAGATCATGCAATCTATCCAATACAGATAAGTCGTTTTCTACGAAAGGCAAGAAGATGATCATATTTCACTGGGAAAAAACAAGCGTTTTCGATAGCACGGGATCAAACGATTCCTCACGAACTCGCTGTCTGGTACCTTTGGAATCAACATATTAATTTACGCTGGGAAACGGAAAAGTGAAGCTGACTTGCGAAAAATGATCAAAATCATGGAAGAATTGCTGAAAAGTTAAAAAAACAAAAAAACACCTTTCTCACATGCACAGCCATCCGGAAAAAGGAACAAAAAGCAAAAACGATATTTAATGAATTCTGACCGATTCTATTTCTATGTGCCTACTTAGTCAGACAGAGTAATACTATAGTTAGACACTACGCAAATAGAATAGGCTATTTTGTGAAACACGACCTGAAAGGAATGTTGAAGCTTTAGGGGTAGGGATTTGCACCCCCCCCCCCCTCGAGGGCTGGACAACATCCCCCAAAATCGTGAAATTGTTCCATTTTCAGCAGAAATGCTTTACCCCGACAAAGTCAAGAAGAAATGCTTCATTAAAACAATTCCAGAAATTAATGGTATTGTCTTTCACCTAAACAAGAATTTCAATCAGAATACCATACCACCTAAAAGCAGCTATAAAAATTCTAGTAGGACTCGAACATTCATTTCTGTCCTGACAAGCAGAAGTTTGAAAGACATAGTTA
>JAJEKB010020221.1:108425-152774 GCA_022393335.1 Macrotrachela quadricornifera
TCTTATTCAACAAAATGTATATCAATAAGTACGCTCACAGCTGATACTAAGTCATCAAATATTAGGTGAATGAATCAATACTTTTTCGTTTATTTTAAATTAATTATTTGGGTTGTTGAGAGAAAAATCGATTTTAATAGATTAAATAATGAGTCGATTAAAATCGGTTAAGATTTCATATGATTATTTGAATTATTGTTAGGCAAATCGATGTTAATAGATTAAATAGTAAATCGATTAAAATTTCATATGATTAATTGAATTATTGTTAGGAAAATCGATTTTAATAGATTAAAAAATGAATCGATTAAAATCGGTTAAGATTTCATATAATTAATTGAATTATTGTTAGGCAAATCGATGTTAATAGATTAAATAGTAAATCGATTAAAATTTCATATGATTAATTGAGTTATTGTTAGGTGAATCGATTTTAATAGATTAAATAGTACATGGATTAAAATTGATTAAGATTTCATATGATTATTTGAATTATTGTCAGGTAAATCGATTATAATAGATTAAATAGTACATGGATTAAAATCGATTAAGATTTCATACGATTATTTGAATTATTATTAGGTAAATCGATTTTAATAGATTAAATAATAAATCGATTAAAATTGAATAAGATTTCATATGATTATTGGAATTATTGTTAGGAAAATCGATTTTAATAGATGAATATTTGAATAATCAATGAAAATCGAAATTTTAGATAAAATTCATACAAAATAGTGACATTTAATCGATTTTTTGTGACTTTTCTGAGAAAATCGATTTTACTCCGATGATTATTAACGTTTTTTTTACATGGCCCACGAAAAAATTCTTAAAAAAAAACCGCGGTTTTAATAAACCGCGAAAGTCAGACCATTTATGCGTCTTTTAAAAACCGGTCAAAACCGCGGTTCGTAAATACCGCGGTGACGGTACAGAAAACCGCGGTCACACTTACAAAAACTTGGTACAAACCGCGGTTTTCTGTACCGTCACCGCGGTATTTACGAACCGCGGTTTTGACCGGTTTTTAACAGACGCATAAATGGTCTGACTTTCGCGGTTTATTAAAACCGCGGTATTTTTCGAAAAAAACCGCGGTTAACCGCGGTTTTTACTCGAAAATTTTTTTCGTGGGGGGTAAGTAATGTAACTGCAGTTTGAAAATGTGATAATATATAACTAATATCATCTTGATCAATTAATGCTTTTTGAAATATTAACAATATATGTTTCCAATGTTGTCGAAGAACCTATTTAAAAAAAAAATTTTTTATCAAATATTTTTCACTACATCATTTGCTCATCATTTTTGATAATAATCAATAAAGAATGATTTTATTATCGTCAAACGTTTTTTCCTTTTTTTCTTATCTAATAATCTGTATATGTCTATCAATACTGATGACAATAAAAATAGAATAATAAGCTCGATATATATCCATTGATAGTAAAGAAAAGAAACAACTCAAACAGTTGTCATCTTCTCTTTTTATTATTGAATAGAATCATATAGTCAGTTGTAAACGGAAAATAATAGTTACCGAGAAAAAAAAAGACATTATGACTCAACAGTTTTATATAATATATAGATTTAATTTTAGAGTACGTGTAGTAGTTTTTTCTTATTTTATTTTTAACCAATTAAGTTTATTTAATTTAATTTAATGAATAGATTAATGTTTATATATAATTAAAATAATTTTATTTTAATCATATATTTAATAAAGAATTATTAGTATTTAAATATTTTTTTAATAGATGTCGTTTGTTTATGTTAGAATTAAATTATTTTTAATAGTGTGTAATCATATCGATGTATTATTTTTGAATATGAATCTGGAGAATCTTCTACTATGGAGACCAATTAAATTTCCTCTTTGATATTTCCTGTTTTTATTACTAGTCTTTTTGTGTACGCAAAAAGTGAGTGCACTATAGAATCGATCTGTATGTCTGACCGTCCGACCGTTTACATAATAATTTTCAAGAGGAGAACCAGATAATGGTAATATTTTCTACACAGTTTAGTCTCATTAATATCTCGGCCGAGTTCGAAGATGAGCCTGATTGGATGGATCCTACCTGAATTATTGCAAAAATACTGATTTTTTCCTATGGTTTTCTTTCTATAGGAAGATCGATACATCGCCGTTCTCGTAGAAAACTTTTGTATCAGAGTCGAACAAAATTCCATTTGTTATATACCATTTGATAGAGAATTTTACGAGCTACAAAATGGTACATAATATATAAAGACATAAGAAGCGTAAGTTTCCTATATGGCAAACATAATTATGCAGGAAGTGGTTCCAGTGTTGTCAACGATCTCATTGACTCACAATTATGGCTCTATCCTCCGATCGCAGATATGTTATTTCGAGATTTTCTGGGTCGGAGAACTCGAATCTGTACTTTATTTGCCTCGAAACTCCATTGGTTGATCCAGAGGTATAAGTAAGGTACCAAAGTAGAGGGACGTAACCTCAGTTTTCCTATTTTGGCGACCAGAAAAAACAAGATTCTCTAAAGCAGGGGGTAAATCTTTTTTTTTCTATTAATTTTTTGTAAGTGGGGCGGACGTTCTGCCTCATTCGCCCCCCTTATTTACGCTCCTGGGTGGAGCAGTAACCAATAAAAACCAAGTTATGAGAAAAATGGTTTTTCCTAAGATCAATGAAAACGGAGAGCTCATATATGAGCTGTATTCGATCCAGAATCCTTTCGGATGAGTAACAGTCAACAGAAATCGTGCTCATAAAGACAATTTGTCATGATAATTTTCACGTCCAAAAACTATAACGATTCATCTGGCTCATACACTTTTCGCAGTACATATAACTTTCGGATAAAATTCGAAGTTTCCGTATTTTTTTGAATAATCTCAGTCATGGTTCATTCTTGCTCCATTATTATTTAAATTGTGTGCTTTTTTAAAAGTGCCTGAAAAACTAAATATCCTCTTCAAAAAGCAACTACAAGTCAGACAAACCATAGCACAACATGATCAGGCGTTCTAGCCCACAACTAAAGGCAAAACGCATGTAGCATTCTGAGTTAAGCTCAAAGTTTTGATCACGATGGGGTGTACCTGACCAGACTTTATCGCTTCTATCCATTTGCCTTCAAGTGGGCCGATGGGAAAGAGAATATTAATCTCTATGTGGGATAACGCTGCTCATTGGCTCGCCTGTCGTCCGGATATGTCTCGCTGGCTACTGAAGTGCAGATAAGTTATATCAATCGGTTTCAATTTTAGAGCTGTCGGCTACGTTAAAGCCTATCGAACGAAAGATGCCTGCAATTCGTTTCCAGATTTGCATCACAGAATGTAGGCTTCCAGGTGAGTTTGCACGGTCGCGCAGACTGATATTTATGCCTCCTTTGGAGTAATTCTTGGGCCAACAGAGCGCTCTTAATAATTTGGTTACGGGTTTGTAAATCAGCTCCAATGGCATGGCTTAATCAGTTGATAAAAGCGACTTGAGTGCATTTTTCGTCTAGAGGCAGTTGAGACAAGCTACTCATCAATTTGGTGATGATATCTTGTTTACAAATGTGTTTAGATTTGGCTTAGTATAGATCGTTCAACTGTTGAGGAATATAAAAGGCCTGACTAGCTTCCTGGTGAATGTCTCATAGGGTCTAGAGCACGTTGGATAAATCATTTTTGGCGTTTATAAATCAAACTCAAAGAATAGTACAAAAATACTCTATTTTAGAGAGAAATAAGGTCTTTGCAAAAATCAAACATCTGATTTAGACGTCAACAGATTGATCTCTATGTTGATTCAACCAGGGTTGCCAGATGCGAAACTCGAAAATCCGGAAAATTCCGGAATTTTTTTTTCGAAATCTGGAAAAAATCCGGAGAGATTTTCGAAGGTCATTTTTGACTTGTTAAAATACGTTTTTGTCTTTCAGATTATCAACAAAGTTATTCTTTATGTGTAGAAAATATGTTTCAATTTCAATAATAGAAAAAAATACACATCAAAACATAATTAACTGAACAAATAAGAAATTGCCAATTATACATTGTACTGCTAACCCTCATACTATCACCTGCCAACGCTTAACTTTTTCTTGATTGGGGTCGTTACGGACCCCATCTCAATTTTGAATTAGAAAGAGAGAGCAATATTTCTATCAAGCTGTTGAGTAAGTGTGATACTTACATATGGAGGAGCATTATAGACTAGATCGAAAGAAAAAGATCTTATCGTGCCATTTTCTAGTAGTTTTTACTCTTTATTACTTGTTTTTTTCTTATCTTCACTAAAAGACCCTAAGCACATATCACAAATTATTTTACGATGATTCGAACAACAAGAAAAGTAACACGTTGAGCATTGTGTAGCGACTTTTTTTATCATGTGACTTTGAACAGAGTTGACAACGTCGTCTTCCGCCTGCTTTCGATCCGGCATTCGTCGGGTGGGCCACTGAAAGCCCGAGATTCTGCATAGCTAATCGAACACTTTGCTGAACTGCTCTGGGATTTTGGCAACGTTGATTCAGATGAGCATCAGCAAGACTCTGACCTAGTTGTAGGAGAAATAATCGTCGACGAAACAGCTTGTCATGATTCCACTGAGGATTTTTCGTGGTCTATATTACTACACATTTTAGGGATGACACGAACTGTTTCAAAAAAATCGATCAAAATGATATCAAATTCAACTTCAATGTATTATTACACACTCATAATATAAGTGATAATTGCCTAAAATATTTTTTACAAGTAAATAAGTCTATCAAGGATTCACTACTAATAATATCACATCAATAATTTATGTATAATCAACTCTACTCTCTGGGGTCTATTGAGACCCCAATCGATAATAACACGTTGATACGTATTTCGATATATTTTATTGTATTAACGATACTCAAAAAGAACAAACAAATATCATCAATGAGTGAGACTGACATCTATCAACGCATATCTAGAAGCAGAGGTTTTTATCCATTATGCTGTGAGAATAAGGTACAATGGAAGTGGTCTGGGGTCCGAAAAGACCACAGGTGGTAGTATGAGGGTTAAGCCTCTGCCCAATTGATAATGATTTGTTTTGGATGTTACGAAATAAGCGAAACATATTTGAACTAAAAGATATCCAAAATCCGGAAAAAAACCGGAAACCCGGAAAAATCCGGAAAAACTTACAAAATCCGGAATTTTTCCGGAAGATCTGGCAACCCTGATGTTGATGGTCGTCAGAAATCTGGATTTTGGCTTGTGTACTGACGTCTCTGTAAAGAGTATCTATAATTAGGTCAAATTTCCTAATATTCTGGCTGTGTGCAACTTCTAGAATGTAGGCAACGGTAAAATCAACGGTTTTAGAAATGTTAACCAGTTGAACAGTTCCATGTGCTTCAATCAATACTTGGCAGGCTTGTAAGTCCATTCCAATAGTGGTTTCTACTCCATCCATACCAAAGGTAAGTGTAGAAAAAAACACTCTGCGTTGTTGTGGATGGCTATGTTTTCTAATTTGATCTGAAAAGTAGTGTTTGATGTGGTCCGCAGAAAAGCTGATCATGGAATCGTTCTGTGGGTTCTGGATGTCATAAAACAGATAAGTGATGTTGTGTGTGTCTGATACATCGAGTAAATGTTTAAGCAGGTAATAGTTACAAACAAGGTTTTTATGCGTTGATTTGTTAATTTGATTGATCGTTGTTTCTGTCAATGTAACACTCACTTTTAATAGTCGTTCTTCAAGTTCTTTAACATCAATCTCTGCTTTTAGTTGTGCCACCTCTGCCTCTAGTCTGATTTTTTCAGGACTCATGGTGTGTTTTAGCTGTGTTTCTTTTTCATGTAAGCTGACCCTTTTTGGTTCTAATACTTTATACATTTGATTAAATTGACTTCTGACTTTTTCATATCTTGCGGTTAGGAAACTTTGTTGATCTTTTGGATTGATGCTTTCAATTTCGAGGTTGATACGAGCTTCAATTTGTGGATCATTCAGCAGCTCAAAAAAATCTAAACGCTTGATCCGTGAATAAAACCAAAGATCCATGAGCAATAGATGGTCCTTTCGTTCTAAGCTCGGTAGTAATGGATGGGGATTGCGGTAAAACTCTGGGATGGGCTGAGTAAATCGTTGTAATTTTCCTCCAAACGTTTTGAGTAAATTGTCCATCATGTGAATTATTCTTTTCTTTTGTTTTTTATCGAATGAATGAATATAAAGATTGACAGAATAGTATATTGTTTTTCATTGGATGTGTATGATTCCTTTTGATGATATAAACTTGATTAATTATGAAACATATCTAAAGAAATATCGATAAAATCTGCAAAACCTTCTCATATTATTTTTGCTAATTCAGAAGAACATAAACTTTTTTATTGGAGAAGAGTCATGAAGATAAGGATTCAACCGCTTTGGCAATAGGGCTGATGCGGTGTTGGATAGTTTCACAACACCTTCCTAACACATTCACGAAACTAGCTTTAGGAAACGTCTCTAACAAGCCTATGCTACTGGATGGAGTTTTGTCAAACTCTGCTTTGATAATAGGGAGTAGTCCCTCATTCGTAAAAATACAGATATAGGTATTTGATTTTTCAACAAGCTTTTCAATATAAGAGCCTATCATAAAGGAATCTAATGCACAATTTAAACCAACGGCATTGGAGTTATCAGTAATCGACAGTGTGCAAAGTTGCTATTTCGATTTATCCTGGTAGGGATGTGACCAGACACATCTATTACGGTGCCAGAAATCATGACGAGAAGTTCTCATAGCCTTGTTTGAAAGCAGTATTGTGTGGCAAAAATAACTGATTTGACATTGGCAGTATCAAAATTAGATTAACTCTAGCATCTATTGAGGCATCAACCTCTTCAAAATAGCTGGCTTCTAGGAACTCAAATTGAACATTTCGACTGACTGGATTCTTGATGCAGGTGAAATAGAAGCACTGTTTTGAGGGAAACTTAAAGCACCTACAATGAACAGGGTCTTTGAAATGTGCAGCTGTTATAGAGCTTCTTCTCTGACTCATTCTGTGGTCATTACGGTGGTGATGTTTTGTTCTTTGTCTTAATGTTAGGTTTCATAATCTCCTTCGGAAATTGAATTAATACAAAAGACATTGGTTTCAACCACATCCACACCTGCTAAAAAATAACAAACATGTATGTAGAGCTGTATATGTTTTGAAAATTTCAGATTTGTATCATCTATCTTTTGCTGAGGAGAATCATTGCAAAATTGGATTTTTATGGAAATGGTGACTTTCACACAGGGTTTTTTCTCATGAAACCAGATTGTATGAAGACTTACTCCTATAGTGTGGAAGAGTCATCTGAATCCTACAACTCGATAATAAAATTGGCATGGGTTCTCTGGAAAGGCCCCATAGTGCAGCTAATTTTTAGGAGGTCTAATAAGATATTTACTGTATTTCGTAGCACTCGAGGAAAAATTGTCGATGCATATTTGCCGACTTTTATTCGAGGTAGAAAGCTGAAATTTTTACCAGATACATATTTCATGAAGAGCTTGAATTTTTGTTGGTTTTGTGTGCAGTATGTGTGGGTAATTCTGAATTACTCACGTGACATTGTAATAATTGAAAACTGTCTAGTAGTGATATAAAAGGAATTGCGAAAAGATACTTTTTATAATTTCGTTTAAGATAGAAAGCTAAAGACACTGTCAGAGGTATGGCTTATTAGTGGACGGAAGTTATAGTTTCTTATGTTAGTGAATGAAGAGTGCCGGTCGTTTGCAAATCAGAGAAGGAAACGATAGAAATTTTTGCTGTAGATAAGTTTCAGCAAAAAGCTACGAGTAGTAGCAATTTCATTTATCTTTAATTCTTAAAGCCAATAGTTATCGATCAAATTTCTGTAATTATGGAATTTCTTAAAAAATTCTTCCACTACCATCTGATGCCGGCGGTGTAGTGTGATCTACTAGAAGATGTTGCAATAAGATAGCAAGCCTCTACGGAGGCTGTTCACCTTAGAATCAGTTAGCATTTGAGCAGGCATGCATCGTAAAACGCTCGACTTTTGAAGCAACATAAAAGGAAATGTTGCTGTTACGAAACTACATCTTTGATGAAATTTAGACAAATATAACCGTTGCATAAAGACAGATTTTGAAATCAGAGGAAGGAATATATATGATGAAAAATAATTTGTTTGAATTTTTATCATAAAGCCGACTAGTGTTGTAGAATTGACTATTTCCATTTCACTCTGTCATAGTAATATCATTGGATGAGAAAGTCATTATTCTAGTGAAAACGTTGTTTTTTTGACTTTTTTCTCATAGATGATATGAATTTTTTGACAATTTTCATGAAAAATTCAGTAATGAAACACATTTAGATGAGTAGATGAATGCTGTGACATTTTCCGACGACATTTCTGACGGTTTACAGTATTTCTGAGTGTCAATCTGAGATTTAACCTGCTTTTACGCCTCATTTTTCTTGGTTATGTCTTTCTTAAAACTTTTTCAATCGAAGGATGACTGTGCCGTTTAGGAAATGGATGGTGAGCAATGATTGATTACTATTATACAGTAAGATAATATACTGTCTGGCAATGATCAATCACTATGCTCTGCGAAACGATAACAACGCTATAGTGTTATCAGTTCATCAAAGAGAAGAACGAATATTCAGATATGATTTAATTAAAATCATATGTTTCGGTAGTATATGTAATACCAGAAAATGTCATGAGCAGGTCGAACTCTCGTATCATTAATCGACGCAAGTGGTTACGCAACTATCTTGCTAAATAAAGTTGTATAATGTTTGAGATTTTGGTTATTTTTAACTGTTCTCTGGTACTATTTGTTATCCCATCTAACAATGCCTGAAGCTATTGAGTGCATATTTCCGAGATACTTCGTTGCTTGTAAATACACGCATGGTAGACAAGATATATGATTGTTTATTGCTTCGTAAACGCATCGATTCCTCGAAGCTTAAGTTTAACTCATTAGAACAGAAATCAAGAGTGAATGATTAGAACTATCACGAATACACGACCAAAAAGTGGAATGCTGTCATATTTACTCGATCGAGACTATGATGAATCAAGCATCGAGAGTAATGGCGCATCAAGAATTGTTATTGACACTAGTCCAACTATAACAAATGCAAAGGACACCGATCTATCGAACACTTCAGATATATCTTATAGGTTTTCCTCTAGCATATTTCATCTGCCCTTCAATCAAATGATTCGAGTTCGAGATCTGAAATAAGCGTCTTTCAACAAACACTAGGTGTAATTCAGAATTACCTATAGATACAGCGCATAAAACCAACAAAAACTCAAGCTCTTTATGAGATATGTATCTGGTAAAAATTTCAGCTTTCTACTTCGAATCAAAGTTGGCAAATATGCATCAACCATTTTTCCTCTAGTGCTACGAAATACAGTAGATATCTCATTTAGACCTTCTAAAGATTAGCTGTAGTTTCTAAATTTTATGCTGAGTCGACAGTCTTATTCTCAGTGAGTTACAAAAGTTCTTGTATTGTTGAAGTGAAATTTTTCATTTTTAGATTGCCGACATTTAATCAAAAATTTAAATCGTTTTATTTTGAATAAAATACCTTTATTGATAAGAATTAATACATTTGAAATACACTCGTTTAATAAAGAAACGAAACAATCGATACTAACCTCTAGACAGTTTGATATTGCTATGTTGCTCTGTTTACTTGATGCGTTGGAAAAAGTGACGTATTTATTGATCAGTTGTTTCGCAATTCTCCATTTACTCTTTCTTCCGAATTGAAAAATTCGTGAGCAATGTTGACATTTCATTCTCCACAAAAATCATGCAAGCACACATACCATTGAGAGGCAATCAAAAAAAACAAAATGAAATTCGTACAGGGGTCGCAGTTGCATATGTTCCAAAATCAGGAATTGTAAATTTTATTCTAATATTACTTTTTATAGTCAAATCTGCGTAAAAGTGAGTACCAAAATCTTGGCCAGTTACAATTAAAACGTAGGTTGCTCAGTAATCACTGAAGCTAGTTAAAACAGAATAGATTATGGAAGAACTTATTATTTTATTCAGGTACGCACACTTTTCTTTCTGTACTATGTATATCTTTTTGTTCTTTTCCATTATCATGCTTTTTAATTTGTTATTCTCTCTCCATATGTCAAACAAATGATCATATTATAGCGATTGAATTTTGAGAAATGTACCCCATTCAGTTAGACGCTTTCAAATGGTGAAAAGATAGCGTTTTGTTCATAGTAGTTGTACAAATTAAATAATACTGATGCCGTGTCCTCGACAGCTTAAAAAAGGTAAAACTGCCAGTTTTTTCTAATGCATTGCATGCCGCAGAGATGATCTCAGTTGTGCTAATGAAGAATGGGTTGACGTAAAAAGACATTTCAATACATTGACTGTTTCCATGAGAAAAAAAGTACTTGTTCTACGTCCACTTTTTATTTTCTTTTTAATGCTAAAATATATTATTTTTGAAGTGTATTACTTTTATACTCTATAAAATAAGTTTTAAATATATCTCCAATGCTTTTATTGCAACAGATACGATTCAACTGTCTCTCTTAGATCAAGTGCTTCTTTTATTTTCTCTGGACATCTTTCTCGCCAAAATAATCTATTTTATAACGTTTATCAATACTTGATTTAGCTCGACTGTAAAGGGGTGATTGATCTGTTAGATCAATACTGAACTAACTTTATTGGAGAAATGGTGATTATATATATAAACGAGTTAGGAAGTACCAAATATGACGAAGAGGAAATATGCCTGAACAGCATAAAAAGAGGGGAAATGTCCAGGTGAAGAAAAGGAGAGAAAAGAAAAAAAATATTGTGTATATGTCTTGCTTGTCATCTGTGCGGCATCGTAGAAGCGAAGAAAGAAAGAAAAAATATATATAAATGAGTCAACTATAACTGCGACGAAAACAAGTGCAGTTTTTCTATTTTACTTATTTCGAGGTGATTTATACACATTAACAATCAAGTAAAGAGTGAAATATTTTCTTGTAGCATGTTGTAAATGTAATAATTACTTAGAAAAGAATGGCTTCTTCGAAAAAACCTTTTATTGAAGGAAAACTAGTACGATATGCAGAAGATATTATGGATGAAAATAGTTATGACAGAGGTCAGAATTCAAGTTTTGAATTAATGGATGGCGAAGATAAAAGTGAATTTTCGGATAATTTTGAATCTGAACTAAATGTAGAGAGCACAGAAAATGATTGTATTATGGGTATGGACATTTCTAATCTAAATTGGATTTCTAAAGTTGAAAATCTGAGTAGATTAGTGTTTACTGGAAGTGAAGGTATACAGTTTCAATTTACTGCCACCATCCCGAAGGAAAAATTACACCATCTTATATATTTTTTACCATAGTTGATGATAATGTTATACAATTAATGGTAATAGAAATAAATCATTACGCCAATTTGTATGAGAAGTTCTAAGAAATTTAAACAATCAAGTAGAATAAATAGATGGAATGATATAGATAGCAGCACAATGAAAAGATTCTTGGGAATTATACTATTTATTGGTTTAATAAGGTATTCAAAGGTTGAATACTACTGGAAGAAAAATGATATTTATTATCATCCATTGTTGCATAAGATTGACATGAGTTACAACAAGTTCTCTGCAATATTACGATGTTGGCATTTCGTTGATAATTCTCTTCCTAGAGAAGACACAAACCGTTTATTTAAAATAAATCCGCTGATCAATCTTATAATGGAAAATATTAGGAAATTATACATTCCAGGTGATACAGTTGTTATTGATGAGACTATGATCTTATTTCGTGAAAGACTGAAATTCAGGCAGTACAATCCTTCAAAAACCCATAAGTATGGAATAAAAGTATACAAATTATTTACTCCAAAAGGATTTGTTTGATCATTCCAAGTTTACTCTAGACAGGATCCACGTATAGATGGACTAGATAAGCCTGGTTCTATTGTCGTTAATTTGGGAAAAGAACTTTTAAAAGAACATAAAACCGATCTATGTGGAACATTGAGAAAAAATCGAAAGGATATTTCAAAAGAAATAATAAACTGCAAATTAAAGAAAGGTGAAGTAATAGCTAAGCAAGCATGCAATATAACAGTAATCAAATGGTGCGATAAACGAAATGTTTTAATGCTATCGATATGTCATGGGAACGATCTAATTGAAACTAAATAAGACAGAGCCGAAAATCCGGTAATGAAACCAAAAATAATTGAAGACTACAACAAAGGCAAGTAAGGGATTGACTTGTCTGATCAGATGAGTAGCTATTACACTCCACTAAGAAAATCACTTACATGGTACAAAAAATGAGCTGTAGAATTAATTTTTGGTACTGTATTAGTAAATAATGGTATTATATACAACGAATTGTATCCCGAAAAACCTTTACTACAATTACAATTTCTTGAACATTTAATTAATTATTTGATAGTACAACGGCATGCTGAAACTTCTACCGGCAGCAATAAAACTCATCAATTAAAAGAAATTCCAAGAAAACAGAATGGGATTATAAGTAGAAAAAGATGTCATGGATGTTATCAAAAACTAAGGAAATCGTATAATGCTTTTTATGCAAGAAAAAAATGCAAACAAATCTCAACAGAATGTAGACAATGCAAGAAACCATTCTGTTTAGCTTGCTTTAATGAGTGTCACTAAGCATCATTACTGAAATCTGTGTCTATTCTTTTATTTTCATTTAAATTGTTAAAGAAGAAATATTTGTTTTATATTGAAACACTTTTTTGTAATAAAAACATCTGGAATTGAGCATTCATTTCTGTTTTCAAATAAAAGCAAATCGCTATGTTTTTTGGAATTTTATTATGTCTAGTGCATCATATGTGATTTAACCTAGAACTAGAATACTTCTTTACATCGTACCGATACGTTCCAATAGTTCAAATGCAGTCAGTTAGTTGTGTCTAGAAAATTCTAGCTTCAAATATCATATATTGCGCATGCATCATATGTGATGCACTGGCTCGCAATGTGTTAATTATGTAGAATTATATTCCGAACTTACCTGATGAGTCCCTTAAGCAAGGACGAAAACATCGTAAGAAGCTTGAAATAATTTTTATATTTTTTAATAAACTCATTCTCACCCTCACGCTCAGATACTTAAAAAGTATATAAATCGAGTCAATTTTCGTTCTTGAGTCCGAATTGGAAATAAAGTTTTTTGACTAAAATTGAAGTTTTCTCTATAAAAAAGACTCCACTATGAGTCAAAAATGGACAGAAACATGACAAATCTATATCCTGAATACAAGGTGACTAGGAGTTTTCCTAGTGGCCATATTTGTTAGTCTTTAGAAAATATACAGTTTTGTAGCTTTCGAAAAGAGCTATCCGATGAACAATACTAAAATCTTAGTCTTTTCAACTGTAATGAAAAAATATTTGTTGAAAGATAAAAGTTAATGATTGATATAGAACCTATATTAACAGTGTCCATATATAGAATTGCAGTTCTATTAAATAGCGATGAAATATTTCATTTTATAACTATTTTTTCTGATCAATCTGCGCTAAACTGAATTCACCATGATAGGATTGATTATTTCATTAATGATTAAAAATAAGTTACATTATTGATAACTTTTTGTTTCAAAAATTTGATCAAATTGATGAATATTACATCATCAAGGTATGCTTTTCTTTTTTTACTTCGATGTTATTTCTCTTTTGATATTTTGTTTTTTATTGGAAATCATTCAAGCGAAATTTTATATATATTTTCATGATGAAATCGTATTTTTCCTTTTCCTTTTCTTTTTCATAAGTTTGGGTTTTTGCTTTTTTCCCATTCCTTACATTTTTTTAATTGGATAATAATTAAAAGATAAGTAAGAATACGATAGATACAAAAAAACAAAAACATGTAGTTTTGTCAATGCATCGTAGAGTTAAAGCCTATGAACTTATATCAAATCTTCACAGATCATTACTTTTTGCATGACCTTTTATTGAGATCAACTTATGATCAATTATTAATTAAAAATTTTAAAAATATATAATAATTAGTTGGATAAAATTATAGTATAAGTATTAGAATACAGAGCTAGTTCTCAAAAGAATGCGATTATTTGATTAATTATTGAATGATCTTCTAACGGAAGTGAATATATATTGAGTAGAAGGAGAATTATTGAATATTGTGGCAAGGAAATGTTCGATTTATATTATATGAAGTTCATAGGATATTTTATGTTGTTGTTTCAATTGTATCTAATTAAATATTCGAAAATGACAAATAATTTAGTTAAATATTTTTTACAAAATTTAATATTAACAAAACAATATTTGTCTATTTTTCAATTTGTATCTCATCAAAACCCATAAAATTGGGAAAAAAACAAAAACCCACACCTATGATGAGAAATAATAAACGTTACGATTGAATCATTAGAATGTATTATTTTGCGTCGATGTTATTTACCTTATTCTACTTTATTTCTCATTTGGCGCGATATAGGCAAAAATGTAAGGTGTAGCCAGCGCAAAAATCAAGTAAATATTTTTTTGCATCATCTGATCGAGTCTGATCGAAAAATACGAAATATTCGAAGGATGTCGTTTTTCGAAAAAACACATTTTTTTAAAAATATGCAAGATTATCTATTTTGCTCTTATTTTCGGCTTCTGAAAATATTTTTTTCAGATTCAGCATGAAAAACTGAGTATAAAATAGTTGTTAAATCGACTATAGATCCAAAACTCTACTAGTGGTAGCGCTTCGACTGCCGTCGAATCTACAATGTATACATCAGTTTTGTAACCCTATCTTGTTTTTTTTCTTTTTCCATTCCTGTGTCAAGAAAAAGTCGTTTTCACCGATACTAAAGCCTATTTTAGGCGATATTCAATGATTTTCGAATTCAAACAAGATTTTTAGTCACAAACTAAATGCAGATTTGAAATCAGTACAAAAAATTGAGTCAAATGAACTATCTTTCAAGTTAGTTTGATAACTTTCATTTTTTGATCCGTATACAGCAAATTCAGCCCTCGAACAATATCTAAAAAAATGAGTAAAAATGAAAGTTGTCGAACTAACTTGAAAGATAGTTCATCTGACTCAATTTTTTGTGCTGATTTCAAATCTGCATTTAGTTTGTGACTAAAAATCTTGTTTGAATTCGAAAATCATTGAATATCGCCTAAAATAGGCTTTAGTATCGGTGAAAGCGACTTTTTCTCGACACAGGAATGGAAAAAGAAAAAAAACAAGATAGGATTACAAAACTGATGTATACAGCGTAGATTCGACGGCAGTCGAAGTGCTACCACTAGTAGAGTTTTGGATGTATAGTCGATTTAACAACTATTCTATACTCAATTTTTCATGCTGAATTTGAAAAAAATATTTTCAGAAGCCGAAAATAAGAACAAAATAGAAAATCTTGCATATTTTTAAAAAAATGTATTTTTCCGAAAAACGACATCCTTCGAGTATTTCGTATTTTTTGGATCAGACTCTATCAGATGATGCAAAAAAATATTTACTTGATTTTTGCGCTGGCTACACCTTATATACACACAATATGACTATCAAGGTAGGATATAAATATCGACTTTGTTTTCAAGAGTAATATTAATATGATGGTCATCTGTTCGTGTTATTTTCCTCATAAATAAACTATCTTGTGTATAAATTTTTCAATTTATATGGAACACTATCATTTCGTTAGTTTTCTTAAGGGTTGATTCCAAAAAAAACATGAACTAGTCCTATATCTAATAGCTGGACAATGATTATCTTATGAAATCTTTCTTTCGGCGTATCAGTTTATTCTAATCTAGAAGGCAAAATGAATGTCCACATGTTTTCCTCTTTTTGGTATGCACCTAGTTTTATTGAATGAGCACTGCAGATAGTGGTAAAAAGTAAAACTATTGATTATTGAATTTTTTTGTTGATAAAAATATCGAATCATTTTTGGTTGAAACAGAAAAAAATCTTTTCTCGGAAAGTTTTGGCTAAAAGTGTCTCATTGTCTCAGCTTTTACTGTCTTTGAGGGTGAGGGTTGATCTGTGCTTGATGAAATTTAAATTCGAATTTGAAAGTTTTGATTATGAAAAAAAGAATGCACAACAGGAGACTTTCAAATATGCAACTAAAAGTGAAAGAAATCTATATAAACGATCTAAAAAATAACATTAACTGAAGTTTTTTACCAAATGCTCTTGGAAAAATATTTTGATAACCTTTTTTGACACTTTAACTTTTAACAAAATGTTATTAATTTGCTATATATCGTTTTTGATGAGTTGAAAGAATATATAATATTGTTTGAATCTTGAATCTGAATCGAATTCGTGTAAATTATTTGTTGTTTTTGAGCAATTCTCTTATTTATGTTTTCATTATTCGATAATAGATGAAAGTTTTCATCTTTACATAATCGTTTCTTGAAAGAATCTATTATGAGTTATTCATATTTTAGATTAAAAAAAGCCGCAAGTCGTCTCTTCACGATTAGATACATTTAAGCATCACCCACCAAATCAATAGTTTGATAGTATGAGTGAAATAAGTGATTCACAGACTCGAACTAGCAGATATCGTCCACTAATCTCAGATTTGGATGATTCAAAAATGCTAGATCCTATTATTGACTATGCTCAAGAGCCAATTGTTTCACTTTTTGAATCATGCGAATCATTGGTTCCAATTGTCTATAATATATTAGACTATGTTACAATTGCTCTGAAAAATACTCCGGATTATCCTGCTGATGGTCTAACTCACGATGAATCAGCTGCGATTCGTCTCTATACCATGGAATGGACTGGTGAATACAAAAGTCTCTATTCCATTCTTAACAATACTCTTCAGACAGCTGATCGTGAAAAATTACGACCATGGCATAAGTATCTTAAACTTTTTCTCACTGCCTTAGTTAAATTACCATGCATGCCTCCACAAACCGTCTGGCGTGGAATACGAAAAAATGTTAGCAAATCATTTTCAAGTGGACTTGAAGTGACATGGTGGAGTTTCTCATCATGTACAAAAACATTGGCCGTATTAGATAACGATATTTATCTTGGTACGAACGATGATAGAACTCTCTTCTCAATCGAAGTTATCAATGGTAGAAATGTATCTGCCCATTCGCATTTTGATATTGAAGATGAAATTTTGTTGCTGCCTGGAACATGCATGGAAGTACAATCACAAACCAGTCCAGCACCTGATCTCCACATCATTCATTTAAAACAAACGATACCAAAACAAATACTTTTACAACCTCCATTCAAAGGTATTTTATATATTTATATATGACTAATTTTGACTCCCATTGTCTATGTTTTAGATGGATGTCTTTATATGGAAACTGAGTAAGTCTCATCTTGTCTTTGTATTTGTATATTTTTGAAACGATTGTGAAATAGGTTGTTAGAATTTCCTTGGTATCGAAAGAAAAAATTCACTATTTCAATATGCTTATTGACCATTGTATGCTTATTGGCAATTCTTCTTGGACTTATTTTAGGATTAAGATCTAATATCAACATAACAACCACAAGCACAACAGGTATAGTTTTAAATATCCTTGTGAAGTTAGAGACGAATGATAATTGATTTAATAAGTTCCGATTGTTTCATTTTCCATTCGCTTAATAACATAATTGAACAATAACCTTCTCATCGTTTCTGTGCTATGATCGATATTTGTACTATACTATACCAATTTTCATGATATTTTTCTAAATATGATGAGAAGAAACGATATCAACAGGAAGCCATAGATATACAGGACAAAGCAAAGATAGAGAAATTGATTGATAAACATCACAGTATAGATGTACGACAATGGGTATAAGACTAGAAACTTTTCACTCTTTCACCAATAAAAAGTTGAAACTGATGGCTGTCGTGGAATTTCCCCGAAGACTTCTGCCTACTATACGACATTCAAGTCGCGTGAAAAGTTTTCTGTTTCTCTGTTCAATAAACACAGTTTCTAAGACAGATTTAAACTATCGATTCTTTTTAGCTGTTACGTTTGTTAAAACCGACAGAATTTTAATATTAACGACGATTTCTACTTCTATTCTCTACCATGATTTCACTTTTTAATCATTGAATCAATAAATATCCATCAAAAGCAAGAGATATACTCAAACACAAGGCAAAATTGTTGCATAAACTTGTATTTTTTACTTATGCGATACTTGTGGCTGGCATTAATGATTGAAATCTACTACCAAATTTGTTCGATTCATATAAACTACAAAAGTGATATCATAATTTTCATCAAGAGTCATAGATTGATAAAGTATTTTCGAATACTTTCTAGAAAATGTAATTAGTTTTTTATAATAAAAACTAGATAATCATTCTTGATAGGTTCATTTAATTTCATTAGGTGTGTTGTATATCTTATGTAGATATGAACAGTTTCAATATTTCTCGCATCAATTCTATTTCCACAATTTCGTAGTATTTTATCTTCTTTGAACTGTGAAGATTCTTCAAACGCCTTTTTAACACGATAGTTTTTATTTCTACAATTTTCATTTGAAAGAGCACTCGCGTTTTTTTCCTCGTTTATAACTTCAAAGACCAATTGATCAGAAAATGCTGTTAGCGATTCCTGCGAGATTATTATGTTAAACACTGTACAATTGCTACTGCTGATTATAAACTTATAGATATTCTCTCATGAGAATAGACGACCATGTTCAATATAAGATCATATCCGAATAAAAGTTTATTGATCATATTAGAAGGATATGCACCAATTAATTAATTAGTTAAATATCGCTGTTTTTCTACTGTTTTCTTATAAATCATTTTGGATTATACGATACATAGCATATTTTTATACAAAAACAGAAATAGTCTATCTGGGAAAAATACTCAAAAAATATTAATTAAAGTTATTGATTGACTATGATTTATTAATTTTATAGAAGGAAATTATTGAGTAGGGTGAGAAGAAATTCTAAATTTCTACTTTTATACACTTCAATATTTTTCTTAGATTATTTTTCATAAAAAAATTACTTAACAAATTCGTCTTTTCGTAAATACTTAATCTTCATTTTTCTGATATACTTCGATTACTTATGGATGTAACAGACATATTCACTGCTATGAATCATTTTTCGCATTCGAAAATCATTATCTAATATTGCATCATTCTCAAAATTGAACTAAACATTATTGAGAAATAAATGTTATTATTCTAGTGATGCAATATTTTCATATTTTCTAATGTCTATTTCTAGCTAAACCAACAACGAGTTTATGTCCAATGGATACAAAGAATATTTGTGATTTTTGGACAACCTATACAATGATAGCAGAGGGATATTATGGCACTGAATTTCTTCATATAAACTGTAGTCAAATATTATCGAATGTGACTATTGTAATTACAGTTCAAAGGACAGTCGGTGCTGAATTTACAAAACAATATAATACATTTCTCGATAATTCTGTCAATCAAAGTTATGAACAAACAGATTCAGAAATTCACTACATTTGGTATACTAATAATGGACAAACAATTGTGCCTACTTACTTTACATATTATGTAGAAGGACAATTTCAATTACAAGGTATAAATCAAACAGTAACTAATGATACCTATTATTTTAGCGCAAGAGTCAAGTGTAATGGTCAAATAATTACAAAAACTGGACATTTTTAACATACGATTTAACAGATTGAAATTCAATATGTATTTAAAATAAAATCTTTATCACAATGTTTGACAAATTGAGACTGTCTATGTTTAATAATTTCTTTTATTTTTTGCGCCAACCGATTGAAAATAGTAAGGCTTCTACTTCATATATATAATATATATAAAATAAATTGGTAATATATGATCTCAACTCTTTTTCGGACACCTAATTATATATATGTACAACGAATTCGACACTTTTTTTTATTCATGTCATTCATAATAAACATCAGTATGTGAATTGAGATATGTCAATGACAAATATCGTATTCCAAATCAATGTAATGTTAATTACCTTCTGTGCATAGAGCTTACCACACAATCATTACAATGAATGTGAGAAACTTTTTTCCATTCGAATACATCAGATATTTGTCATTAAAATATTGAATCAGATATTTAATGAAGAGAAAAGTAATCAAAATATAGTCATATTAGGTTTAATAAAAAATGGTTGTTTTATCGTCATAAATAACATCATTGTGTTTTAGTTTTCACTATTATTTCCCAAGTAGACGTAAAAAAGATAACGATGAGTGTGATGAATGGTCGGATCTTGAAATTATATATTTTTTTTCTATTCTGTCCGAATTTCGAACCGTCGGAAGCTTCGCCTCATCGCATACTCATTTTCGACTCCACGGATACACTTTATGTGTTGAGTTTAAGTCTCAAATATTTGACTGAGAATTAAGTTTTTAGAATAAAGATTTTGGGAATCTTAGGATAATTTTTAATTCGTCTGTTTATTGAATTATTAATTGTAGTAGTGATAGTATTTTTAAGAGTATGTCTTTTGACGTTGTTGGAATGTAAAATTTTAGGTTATGTTCAAAATCGTAAAGGATCAACTAAGGTTTATTGCGACCTGTAATTGATGGAGGTAAGTTAATTTTAAAAAGAATGCTTGTAGAAAAAGTGTATTATTTTTTTAATTCCTTTTCTTTCTATTGTAATTATAAGATTTTTAAGTTTAAGTATATGATTTATTAGAGTTAGGGTAATAATAAATAATGATATTTTTTTAATTTTATTAATAAGTTCATTGGTAGTTTATGTATTATTTATATTAGGTTGAAGAAGAGAAAATGTTTATGGGGTATTAGGAGGTTTACGAAAATCTTCTCAAATAGTTGCTTATGAAATTATTATATTTTTTGTTATAATTTTACTTTCTATTTATTTTTTAAGTTGAAATTTATTGAATTTTAAATTTTCTTTAATTTATATTTTGGATTTATTTGTTATTTGATTATTAATTTTATTAGTAGAAACTAATCGTAGTCCTTATGATTTTGCGGAAGGTGAAAGAGAATTAGTTTCAGGTTATAATATTGAGTATATAGGAGTTTTATTTGCTTATATATTTATTGCTGAATATGGTATTTTTTAGATGGGTAACTAGAGCTTTATTTTCTTATTGATTTGACTAGGCCTAGGAATTTATTAAGATTTTGAAATTTTGGATTTATATTAGGAATCTCTATAGTGATTCAAGTTTTAAGTGGTTTTTTATTATCTTTATATTACAATGATTCTGTTAATTATGCATTTTATTCTGTGAATTATTTAATGTTAGAAGTTGAAAATGGTTATGAATTTCGATTTATTCATTCTAGAGGAGCTAGATTGTTATTTTTTTTAATTTTAATGGGTGTGTCAGTTTTAGGATACGTGTTACCTTGAGGTCAAATATCTTTTTGAGCTGCTACGGTTATTACTAATTTGTTGTATGTAATTCCGTATGTTGGAGGAGCTGTTTCTACTTTATCTCGATTTTTCATTCTTCATTATATTCTTCCTTTTGTTATTTTAGTTTTGAGGTTAGTACATTTAATATTTTTACATGTAAATGGAAGAAGAAATTCTTTAGGTGTATTTTTATTATTTTGAAAATAATATTATATATTAATTTATGTTTTTGAGTGTAGTGATTTTAGGTATAATTATTATATATTTTTATTTATGAGGGGATTATATGAAAATTTTGATTTTTTTAGAATTACTTAGATTAGTATTTATTATAGTGATTTTATTAGGGTTAAAAATAGATTATTTTTTTCTTGTTTGTGAGTCTAGAATGGGATTTTTGTTATTTATTTTATATATTAGAATAGAAAGTGAAGTAATACAAAAAATAAATTTCGCTCAATTTTAGGAATATTATTATTTATTAATTTAGAAATTATTAGAGTTTATATTTTAATGATAATCATATTAAATTTAATGTTTATAGATGAAGAATATAATTTTATTTTTAAAAATTCTGATTTAAATTTTTGAATAATAATATTAATTGTAGTTTTATTCCTAATAATATCAATAGTTGAAATATCTTATAAAAAGAGATTAAATTTTCTTTTTTTAATCTTATTTTATATTATAAGAGTTAGAAATATAATTTCTTTTTTTTTTTGATGTATTAAATGGTATTTATTATGATTATATTTGTAATTGTACTGTGAGGATATAGATATGAGCGTTTAATAGCTGCTTTTTTAATAATATTTTATTCTTTTATATTTTCTAGGTCTGCTTTAATAATATTATTAATGTTTGACAAAAGTTTTTTTCTTAAAGAATGACTGAATTATAGAATAGTGATTAATTATTTTCTAATTGGTTCTTTTATAGTAAAATTTTCTATTTTTGGATTTCATTATTGACTTCCTATAGCTCATGTTGAAGCTTCAACAGTAGAATCAATATTATTAGCAGGAATTTTATTGAAACTTGGTTCTGTAGGATTAGTTTATATGGTTATATATATGAATTTTATAGTAAAATTTCATTGATTGAGATTAGGAGTATTAATATTAATATTAACAATTTTGAATTAAAGTGATTTAAAAATGATAATTGCTTATTCTTCTGTGGCTCATATAAGAATGATATTTTATGTATTAATATTAGGTTCAATTATTGAAAAAAAGGGAAGAATTTTAATAATATTTTATCATGGGTTTATTTCACCATTAATATTATGAGTTGTAGGAATATTAGCTTGATGAAAAACTCGTTCTCTATTAGTAATTAAATATATTTCTTTTTAATTTGTTTGTTCGTTTTATTAATTTTAAATATAGAATTTCCTCTTTTTATGCGATTTTTGAGAGAGGTAATAATATTTAAATCTATAATAATAAATAAATGAATTTTATATGTAATAATTTTTAGAATTTTATTTAGATGTTTTAATAGTTTTATAGGAGTAGTATTTAAATTAAATTTTTTTAGAATTGATTTATTTGTATTTATTATTTTTAGACTGTTATTAAATATTGTTTAATTAATTAAGTGATTAGTCATGACATATTGTGGTTATATTTGTTGGAGAAGTATTTTTTAGAGATTTTGAATTGATTTTAAGAATTTGAAGAGTTATATTTATGTTAATAGTAGTTTTAATTAGAAGAAGAGTAATAATATTTTCTTTTTCTTATTTTTCTGGATTGTGGATAAGAAATTTTGTTTTTTTATATTTTAGTTTTATTGTTAGAATATTATGATTAACTTTAAATAATAATTTTTATTGAATAATATTTGACTGAGATGGTTTAGGTGTTGTTTCTTTTCTTTTAATTGTATATTATATAAATCATAAAAGAATTAATAATGGATTATTTACTTTATTCAAAAATCGTATTATGGATTTATTTTTTAATTTATTTATAATTGGAATTATTGATTTATTTATATCTAATATATTATGATTAAAATGAGGGATAATTTTTTTAATTCTAGGAAGATCTGTTAAAAGAGCTCAATTTCCTTTTAATTCTTGACTTTTATTAGCTATAAGAGCTCCTACATAGATATACATTAGGGATAGTCTTGAATATTTAAAATATATTAGATTTATTAAAAGATTTGGGTTATTAAATGAAATAGATATAAAAAAAAACTTATTGCTTATTGGACTATAAATCATGTTTCATTAATAATATTTATATTAAGATATAAATTGTTTAAAGTAACATATTTTCATTTAAATCTTTAATGTTTATGTATTTTGGTTTTGTAATATTATCTTCTTATCATAGTCAAGATAAACGCTTGATTTTTTTGGGTAATTTAAATCCTGTAATTAAAATAATTTATTATTATTCTTGTTTATGTTTAGCCGGGTTACCTTTTTTAAGAGCTTTTTTTTCTAAAGATTTAATTATTGAAAAATTTATAGAAAATAATGTGGAAATTCATTTTATTGTTATGTTATTAATATTTTTAAGGTTAAGAATTTATTTTCGTTGATAAGGTTTAGATAAGGATTTTACAGTAGATTTTCAAAATTTAAAATTATTCTGTAGAAATAAGCTAATAAAGCTGTGGGATTCATACTCCTAATATTTTTTCTATAGTTTTAGATAAAATAAAAATTATTAAACAATAAATATAAATAATTTTATTTTAATTTGACTAATAGCGTGCCAGCAATTGCGGTTATACGAATAAAATTTAAAAAAAGAATTTAAGGTTAAATTTATTTTTTTTGAATTTTGTGTTAGAATAAAATAGGATTAGATACCCTAGTATAAATAAATAGAGTAACAAATCATCGGTCAATTGTAGTAGTATCATTACATATATAGCTTCTCGAAAAGAGATACATTATCGGGATAAATTAAAGCATAGAATTAATTGTATGTTATAATCATATTGAATAATACATTTAATGAAGAATGTTAAGATCTGTTCAAAAAAATATTTTCTTCTTAACTAAATAAAAAAATTGTTGGAAACATTTTTATGTTTCAAATTTTGCGGAAGACATTTTACTGATTATTTGAAAATCAAATTTAACTCATTTTTTTTGACAAAAGAATGAGCAAAAAGAATTTCAGAAACTCTTCAAGGTGAAACCATTCCATGACACTTTTCTCGTTTTGCTAATTGACAACCTACACAAGAAGGTTGTACGTCAATTATATATATTATATTCCATATTTAATATTTTTTGTATTGTAAGGATAAAACATGGTATTGTTCGGATCAATTCAGAGTTATCGATGATTCTCTCTTATATAATCCGAACAACGACATGTTTTATTTTTACAATACAAAAAATATTAATGAGACATCCGGCCAGACTGAGTAACCCCATATATATTCTATTTTAATGCTTTCATTAATATAATTTGTTGAAAACATTTTCTATTTCTCATTTTTAGTTTTTTTACGACTGGCTAGGCTTTTCAACTGACAGCCTTTTTTTTATTATTTGATGTCAAACTCAGACAATTATTATGATTTATTAAGGAAGACCTTTAAAGATAATTATTTTTTCATGCATTCATAATTGCATCAACCATGTCATATAGTATTACATTTATTCAGTTGTTCATTTTATCTTTTCTCAAAGAAGCTCTGAAACAAATAGAAACTACAATGGCGAATATTCCTTTACTAGTTCGTGCTTGGATATTCACCATTCTTTTGATTTCGACTGTCCCCTGCTGTATTTTTGTTCTCTATCATACACTCGGCAATCGAACAGCTCGGGATGCACTCAACAACCATGTGATTATTGCCATTGTATCATTCGATCTTTTTTATTCGCTCACTGATACCATATGGACAACGTATTATCGTTTTACAAGAACTGCGCTATCAGAAACACCTGCATTTTGTTATACATGGACAATAGTTGATGCTGCATTATTAACAATAATATTTTATTTAGGAGCATGGGCAACAATAGAACGACATATTTTAATATTTCATACTAATTGGCTGTCATCATGGAGAAAACGTCTTTTCATTCATTATCTTCCTTTAATTTTCATCTCTTTGTACCCATTCGCATTCAATATTTATACTTTTCTCTCTTTACCATGCGGAGATCTCATCGATTATACAAGTCCACTTTGTGGTCTTAATAACTGCATTTATTTTAGTCCATTTTTGGGAACATGGGATGCACTTGCTCATTATGTGATACCTATGTTTATGATTGTGATTTTTGGTATGGCTCTTTTAGTGCGTGTCATATGTGTCAGATATCGAGCAGGTCAACGTATTCACTGGAAAAAGTATCGCAAATTGGCCAGTCAAGTGCTATCTATGTCTGCTGTTTATATTCTTTTTACTGGTCCATGTATTTTTCTGTACCTTATTTATACAGCGGGTGTATCAATGACTGTTGGTGAAGATGTTTTCCCAGCTACAGTAACTCTGGCTTTATTTATTATACATATTGTTCCTTTTATTTGTGCTGCTCAACTTCCTGATTTGAGAATAAAACTGAAAGAACTTATTCGATTTGGTCGACGACAACGAACTGCTGTTGCTCCAACATCAGTTGGAATAAACATATTAAGAACTGATCGTTTAGTTATAATGCAGCCCACTACCAGAACTCATGTCCAACAGAAGTAATACTCAATAATTATTATTTCTCTAATAAACCCTTTTAATATAGCTTGATGTTGTATGTTTGCTCATTGCTTTCATATTAGCGATTATAATTGTCATGAACAATTAATATTTTATTTTTCATTAAAATAAAATTAAAATGAGACGAAAGACTTTGCTGCGACTTGAAAAATGTTCGGATAAAATAGAACAATCAATTAGTATTCATCAGGCGCCAAATTACTTTCAACTCGTTAATATACATAGAGTTAACCAAAAGTCCTGATCCCAACTTTTAAAGTATTCTGTCGAATAAGAAAAACTACTCGAAATTGAGAAACCAAATATACCATTTTGTAGAACAAGTCAAGGCGCGTCGAATGGCATATATTAAATCTGATTTTCGTAAGACTTTAGTGGAATTATAGTCAATTTACTATTGGACGGTCATGTACTCAAAAATACCATCAGTTATTGATCATTACGGATCTTGATGTCACTGAAAGGTATTTATAGGACAATATTTTTATATACAGTTTTGTAGAGTTTTTCACGGGCTACTAGTTGATATACGTGACATCTCCGATTGTTCTACCTCTCATAGAAAAAAATACGATTTTTCAATGATCTACGATTGTTTTTGTATGTTCTAGAACTTTTTGGATACATGGTCCTCTACTAGTAAATTGACTCTAGTTCCACTAAAGTCTTATGAAGATCAGATTCAATATATGTCATTCGACATGCTTTGATTTACTTTACAAAATAGTGTATTTGGCTTTTCAATTTCGAATAGGTCTTCTTATCCGACAGGGTCTTTTAACTGGGCTCAGAACTTTTAGTTAATCCTAAGTAGCAGTGGATGTACTGGTTCCGCAATGACTTCAAAGAAATATCGACGCGAATAAATGAGCATACCACGCCAAGTTAGAGTATGAAATTAGAAGAAGAGGTCTTTCTGATTTTCAATTTTTGTGTACGACTATTTCTTGTTAAAGATGTTGACTTAAAGTCGAGAAAATCAATTATCCACTTTAGTTTCTATTATTTGGATTTTTTACTTGTTCACTATTTTTCCTCTCTATATATTGCTTGACTATTACTATTCGTTGTTGTTATTAGGAAATAAATTTAGAAAAAAGATTAAAGGTTATATTTTTCTGCTTTTGAACATTTTTGTTATAGTTTTGATAGAATAGTAATTCCAATACGAAATCCAGCCAGTAGCATCTTACTACAAATCATACTAGCTGTTTTTAAGTTACGATGGCTCTGTAAGAGCGATAGAAAAGTCATTAAAAACAGAACTTTCGTAACCAATCGTCACAAATCGTTACCTTCTCAAGATAATTATCTTTTTCAATTAATGATAAACAAAATCGTGAATATTTTGAAAGGCAATAACGATACATATTTAAGATTTTACAATTTGACAACAACGATTATATGTTATAACTTGTAACTGTTCATTTTACATGAATATTAAATATTATGATTAAAATAGCCTTATGAACATAATGAAATAAATATATATTTGATACATGACAAAAGCATATTCACTTTCTTTCTCTCTTTTTTTCTCTTATAATAGTGAACAAACACAACACAATATTTACAGGTGAACCAACGTACCGCATCGTCTACTAATGCACGTGTTTGTGTCTCTCACTGTCTATAGGAAGAAGAAAATCATGAATAATATGCATGCGTTATATTGTATCACAAATCTACGTTCTTTTTATTAATAGGTTAAAAAAACTGTTTAATTGACGAAGCGTGATCATAAAAAAAGCAAGACAAAGAAGGTAAATTTTTCGATGAAAAGGAAATTTCTGTGCATCCTGTCTTGTCTCGTTGTACTGTCTTATTTTTCATAAGAAATCATTCATCATCAAGTAAGTAGAGTATTTAAGATTATCATCAAAATCTGCTTAAGTAATAATAGGTAATTTCCTCATTGATTGATTCTGACAACTCTTTGTAACATTATATAGTGACCATAGAACCAATCAATATTATCATTTATATTCGTTACACATTATGGAGAAACAGAGGCTACCAACATCTGAGAATACTATCGACGTAGAAAAGAATAAAGAAATTGTCAACTGCTTAAAAACCATACTTGAAGCATTTTTAACTAAGCATAAGAACGTAAGACGATCTCAAAGACCTTATGTTCGTATACTTCAGAACTACCTCGTCGTCTGGCTGAATGAGAACATCGACAAAGAAAATAACATTAATTGTGAAAATACAATTAATAAGCTACGACAAATAGTAAATACAGTGAATACATTCACCGATGTCGATGAATGTATTGATTTTATCACTGATATCAAGGTCGAAAAGGTTTTTATGATTTGTTCCGATGACCTTGGTCGAGCAATGATTCCGATCGTTCACGATATGCCACAGATGAATATCATTTACATTTTTACTGACGATAAAACTCGGCATGAACAATGGATGCGACAATGGCCTAAAATCAAAGATGTCTTCGTAGACATTAAACCGATCTGTGAAGCATTAAATAAAGCCGTCCATGAATGTGATCAAAACACCATTTCAATGAGCTTCGTAGAAACAGATGACGATATGACAAAAAAAAATCTGAACGAGCTCAATCAATCCTTTATGTACACACAGATACTGAAGGAAATTTTATTAACAATTAAGTTTGAAACAGAACATTTTCAAGAATTTATTATTTATTGCCGAGAACAATTTAATGAGAATCCTATAGAATTAAACAATGTTGACGAATTTGAGCGAGAATATCGTCAACATACACCCATTTGGTGGTATACCTACCAGTGTTTTCTTTATTCCATGTTGAATCGTGCATTACGTATTATGGAGGTCGATCTCATCATCAAATTGGGTTTCTTCATTTCTGATCTTCACCAGCATATCGTTCGGCTTCACTCTGAACAATATGCCATTCATACGCATTCACACACATTCATTGTCTACCGTGGTCAAGGATTGTCACAAACAGACTTTGAACAATTGGCTAGGGCAAAAGGCGGTCTTTTATCATTTAATAATTTTTTATCAACTAGTCTTGATCAAAAAGTTTCTCGTGCTTTCGCTGAAAGTAATCAAGATGATCCGGATTTGATTGGCGTTCTCTTTGAAATCACTATTAATTTATCTAACTCAGTGCCTCCTTTCGCAAACGTTCAAGCGGTTGGTTATTATGAAGGAGCAGAAGAAGAAATTCTCTTTTCCATGCATTCCATATTTCGCATTGGGAAAATGAAACAAATCGATGGTAACAATCGTCTTTGGCAAGTGGAATTGACACTGACGGGAGATCATGATCCACAATTGCAGACACTAACTGAATACATACGAGAAGAGACATTTCCAAACGCCAAAGGATGGGATCGTTTGGGTTATTTACTAATTAAACTCGGAGAATTCGGCAAAGCACAGCAAGTATACGATGTACTGCTCGCTGAAACATCTGACGATTATGAGATAGCAGCCATTTATCACCAGCTCGGATGGATTAAGAATCGTCAAGGAGAATATACAGAAGCAATTGCGTTTTATGAAAAGTTACTGGAAACCAATAAAAGAATACTTCCTGCAAATCATCCTAATTTGGCTACTTCTTATAGCAACATTGGTAATTTGTGTTATCGTATAGGTGACTATTGGAAAGCACTTGCACTTCATGAAAAAGCACTTGAAATTTATCAAAAAGTTCTTCCTCGAAATTATTCTGATTTGAGTACTTCTTACAACAATATCGGTTTAGTATATTCCAAGATAGGCGACTACTCGAAAGCACTTGCATCTTACGAAAAAGCATTTGAAATTCAACAAAAAACTCTTCCTCCAAATCATCCGAATTTGGCTTGTTCTTACAACAACATCGGTCAGGTGTATGATAAATTGGCTAAATACTTGAAAGCACTGTCATACTATGAAAAAGCACTTGCGATTCGACAAAAAATTCTTCCTCCAAATCATCCTGATTTAGCTAATTCTTTTAACAACATCGGTGAGATATATGACGCCATGGGTGAATACTCAAAAGCGTTTTCATACCACGAAAAAGCGCTTACAATCCGACAACAAGTATTTTCTGAAAATCATCCAGACTTGGCCGCTTCTTACAACAAGATCGGTGGAGTCTATGAACAGATGGGCGAATACGTGAGAGCTCTTTTATACTGCGAAAAAGCACTTCCAATTCAACAAAAAACACTTCCTGAAAATCATCCTGATTTGGCTAGATCTCATAATATCATCGGTTCGTTGTATGACGATACGGGCGAATATTCGAAGGCACTTTTTCACTATGAAAAAGCACTTCAAATCCAACAAAAAATACTTCCTGAAAATGTTCCTGATTTGGCTAGATCTTACAACAACATAGGTTCCGCATATGAGAATATGGGCGAATATTCTCAGGCACTTTTGCACTATGAAAAAGCACTCGAAATCCGACTAAAAAATCTTTCTTCCAATCACCCGAGTTTGGCTACTTCTTACAATAACATAGGTTCCGTGTATGAGAATATGGGCAAGTACTTGAAAGCACTTTCATATTACGAAAAAACACATGAAATCTTCGATGAAACTCTTTCTTCAAATCATCCACATTTTGCTATCTTATATTCCAACATCGGTGAGGTCTATAACAAAATGGATGAGCATTCGAAAGCACTTTCATATCATGAAAAAGCGCTTACAATCCGACAAAATACTCTTCCATCGAATCATGCGAAGTTTGCTGTTTCTTACAACAATATTGGTTTGGTGTATGAGAAGATGGGCGAGCACTCAAAAGCGCTTTCGTCTCATGAAAAAGCACTTGAAATATACCAAAAAACTCTTCCTCCAAATCACCCTCATTTGGCGACTTCGTACTGCAATATCGGTAAAGTCTTTAATAAAATTGGAGACTATTCGAAGGCACTTTCATATCAAGAAAAAGCACTTGAAATTGATCAAAAAGCTCTCCATGAAAATCATCCTGATTTTGCTATTACATATAATGAGATCGGTTTAGTATATGAAAACATCGGCGACTATTCGAAAGCACTTTCATTTTATGAACGTGCTGTTGAAATTGGACAACTTTCATTATCTGCAGATCATCCTCGTCTGCAACAATGGAAAGAAAACCTTGAAAATGTAAAAAAGAAATTGTAGTATGACTTTGTTCATAAATACTTTGAATAAAAAGAGTATTTTAAAATGTAAGAGACATGCGTGAGCATACAGAGAAACTGTGATCTTATTAATAACATGAAGAGAGCACAATCAGTGATAAGGGAATCAACACACGTCCAGATGATCGAACATGCATGATAACAAAGATCTTCATGGTATACTTCGATTTCAACGAGTTCTTCATCTCAAATAAACAGTCAATCAATATGTGTCTTACAATAGAAGGAATATTTCTTTTTGTTACTGCAACAATGAACTGTTGTCACTATTTCAGTATAACTATAGTTCATTATGTGATTGAGTAGGAAAAAGTTCAGAGAACAAAAGTCATTCATGTTGAGTACGAAAAAATAAAATGCAGTTTACCCTTTCACGAACGAGTTTTGAATAGAAAAGTATAAGAATGTGTGGAAGAGAAAAAGAAGAAAAAAGTGGGATATAAGCGCCACCGTCTACGAAAAGATTGATTGCTGAACAAATAATCATTCGAAATGATGCATTGACAAAGGCTATAAAGATACATTATCCAAATCATATTCGTTTTACCGTTCATTAATATGTGAACATTGGTGAATCGAATATTTAAAGTTTTCTTCGCATACTTTAGCACAACATCTTACGAAGGAATGTTTTCAACTGTTAAATCGCTTTTGAGTTCGGACTGAGTGCATAACGTAGATCGCAATGAATTACAATGAAACCTCCAAAAGGACAGATCTCCTTAACCCTTCTATCCAAAATTATAGGCATTTTACTGAAGTTTTAGCGTATAGTAAGATATATACCAACAAAGCGAAAGATGCTATTTCGATTTGAGTTTTTGTTCATACACCGTTGGAAATAATACTATTCCAGGAGAGTATCACTATAATTTCAAGCAGAAAACGTAATGAATTTTATATCAAAAGAAAGCTTAACAAAAATAAAGTTTATTGATACTAGGTAGTAAGAGTTATGAAAACTTTTTAATATCGAACTTAAGAAACTTGAAGAAATTTTATACTTTTTGGCAGTGGAAAAGCAAGATGTCACTGATTGAAAAATGGAGTAAAATGTTTTTCTTTGGATATTTTTACATGGTTTGATAGACCTCGTCGAGCGCTCCAAGCAGAGATGTAGAATCTGCCGTAAAATCAAAAACTTTCCCCGCTCGCGCAATAATTCTCGAAAAATTTCCCCCACTATAAAAATAGAGTGAATTATCTTTTTTCAACTAAATCTTTAACTAAATATGTAAAAAAAGGAAATAAAAATAATCTTAGTATCAACTGGAAAGATAGTTATTTTAAACAAAATGATTTTCATTTATTGTTAATTAACTGTGGTAGTCTTGGCACTTGTTCACTTCGGAAATGATTCAATACAAGCAAACTAGAAGACAATAATTTCCATGGTTGATATTGTTCACTTTTTCGGTACAATAACCAAGTTTTATCCTTTTTGTTTAAAAAGTAATTATTTATTGATTGTTCAATAAATTTGTCCACTAAATGAAACGGTGGCGCGTTCCAGTGAAGAAATACTTCATCATCCAAAAAATGATGTTGTAGCGAACGGTTTTTGTGAATATGACTTTTTAATATCGATGCTACTGATTCACAAATAGCTTTACTTCTAATTTTCAATGTCATCAATAAATAAAAATGAAGAAAATTATTTATTTCTCTCGATAAATCTGTATTCATGTAAAATGTTTTCATCACTTTGGATATTAATATTTTTCCGTTAGTTGATCACACAGTAAACGTATTTTTATCTTGCATTTCATTTAAACAACGCTGTTTCCATTCTAAGTATTGATCTTGAATGACAATCACATTTAATTAATCGTACTGATTATTTCCTACGGAAAAACAACTTCAAAATCTGTGCTTTAAAATCATACTATACTTCGTGTAAAAGACTTCCCCAATTTTTCTCGAGAATCTTCCTACAACCGACATTTTTCAAAAATTTAGCTGCTGTCAATGATTCCTCAAACATTTCCCCCAACACAAAAATTTTCCCCGCATGCGCGTGCGCGCAGATAGGCAGATTCTACACCTCTAGCTCCAAGACTGACTATATTTAAAAAAATGTATAAAAAAACCGCATTTTTTACAGGCTTTATAAAGGGAAAAAGTGATCTTTTTTTACACTTAATTCAGCTGTTTTTCATTAATATTCTTACGTGAGACGTTGAAAACACATTCATTCAATGTAGTTTTATACGTTGCATCGAATGAGTACGTTTCGAAATGCCTGAAAGAGTGAAAATAATCAAAAAAGGCCAATCTTTTGAAGACTCGAATGTTTTTCTTCGACATAAAAATTCTTACTTTTTAAAATGTTTTTAGGGATTTTTCAAACAGTTTTGTGAATTTTTTATTAGAAAAAAATGATTCAGAAAATTTTTCATATATAAAGTTTTGTAGCGCTCGACAAACTCTAACGAACCATGTAAAAATGGCCAAAGAAAAACATTTTACTCCATTTTTGAATCACTGCCACCTAGCTTTTCCACTACCAAAAAGCATAAAATTTCTTCAAGTGTCTTAAGTTCGATATTAAAAAGTTTTCATAATCCTTACTGTTTAGTATCAATAAGCTCCATTTTTGACGGGCTTTCTTTTGATACAAAAATTCATTATGTTGTCTATTTAACATTATAGTGGTATCCCACCTTGAATAATATTATTTTCAACTGTGTACATGAATCAAAAGAAAATATTCCGAGATTTTTAATATCTTTTTATGTTTTAAAAAAATTATATTTTCATAAAACAAAGAATATTTGTAGGTAATTATCGGAAACAAGATTATTTTCTTAATAGAATTTATCGCTAAAAGGTAGTTTCAAGATTATTGTTGCTGAAATTCAGTTATTTTATAAACACTTGAAAGAAAATAAAAATTTATTTTTATGACTAGTGGTACAGCTTTTCACACTATCTTTTCGTTTTTTTAATACAGTAAAGTAAGTAATGAAAATTTGGAATACAAAATATGGGGATTCACTATGCGTAACTAGTTTGAAAGTGAAGCATTTTATACGATATTATTGTTTATTTTCTTTTAATATTTTTAAAGTAGGTCTTTATTTTGAAAGTATATGTTTTTGTAGAGAATTTCAAGCTCCATCTTTTGGTAAAAAAGATTTATTTATCGTAAGAGAAAATAAGAACGAAATCTCTAAAATACTAAAACCATCATTTTATCTGGGCCATCCGTTATTTCTGGATTTCCGTACGCTGTAAATATTGTTCATCTCAATATTTATTATATATTCTTTTCTTAAATTTAGATACAGGTAAAATGATGAAACTGTGTATTTCATACAGAGACTCTATAAAACAACTTTTCTCAATCAATTCAATTTGATCTAATTCACTTGTATTACATATTTTTAAGAAATCTAATGCTATTAGTTGCATATGAATAGAATTTTTAGTAAAAAGCATTTGAACGCGTTTCCTGTTTATACGGGTATGTTATAGACGTTCAATCGACGGTTAAAAATAAGTTGAACGTGAAAGAAAAGTTTCAGAAATAGTTTGATATTTATTTCCACCTTAAAATATATAGTTTCTGAAGAGTGAAAATGAGTGCTTCTCTTAATTTTGCACTAGTTCAAATCAGAGAAATTTTTTATTGAAAAAAAGTAACCACGGAAAGATTGTTGTATTCAAAGATTATCTTGTCGATGTTGACCTTTATGTATCCTTCAAGCAAGCTTTAGTTTATTATTTTCAAATGAAATTCCAAACGAACAATCAATAACTGAAAAAAAAATGAAAGTTATTTGTTAGTTAGTTTTGCTAATTCGATGGTATTTCAATTTTAAATTGTTGAACTCTATTGTTGTCCCGATCGGCAACGTAGAGGTGACCATATCGATCGAATGACAATCCTATGGGCGAATTGAATTGATTTGCGAGTGATCCACGATGATTTCCACCAGCAATAACATATCCCTGTTTTGCCCCTTTATGCCAACGCACAATTCTATAATTATATTCATCAGCTACATAAATATTACCTAATTGATCAACTAAGACACCTTGAGGATAATACAATTGTGTCAAACGATTTCCTCGTCCTTGACCACCAGCAACAACAATACCTTCTTTCGCACCTTTTACCCACTTCATTACACGATGATTATGAGAATCAGACACGAACAGTGAATGTTCTCGATCGATAAATACATAAGAAGGTTCATCGAATTGATTGAGATGTTTTCCTCTTCCATTTCCACCTGCTACTACAATACCCTTTGATTCACCTTTTCGGTATCGTCTCACTTCACTGACTAGAGAATCAATGACATAGAGAGATTCATTTTCATCCATTGTTAAACCTATGCAAGAAATATTCGAAATAATCGTTTCTCCATTTGTCACATTTCGACGAAACCATCTAACTACTCTTTTGTTTCCTGAATCACAGATAACAACACTGTCTGTGTCTTTGTCTACAATAACATCTCGGGGATCATTCAACTGATGAGAACCATTTCCTTGGCCATATCCGCCGGCGACCAATTGTCCATTCATCGCACCCCGTTTCCATGCTAAAATACGGTGTCTATAACGATCAGCAATGTAAACAGTTTGATCATCATCCACATATAAATCTGAAGGACTAGAGAGTGATGAATTTGATCCTATTACCGTATAAGCATCTTTATTCCATTTGGCATTTAAAGGAATATCTGTCAAACTTGAACGTAGTGGGACTAAAATAAGGAGAAAATATCATCATTAAAATGAATCGTTTATGTTATTTGACTTGTTAGAAAAAAATTGGAAACAGAACAGAGAAAGAAAAATTTTCATGATGTTGTATTTTCTTCCTTAGAATAACCGAGAATAAATTATCAATAAACATTTTCTTGACGAAGATACTAGAAGGTTGCAGTTTCCATAAGTGTCAAAAAATAAATACATTGTCCATTTCACTTAACCCTTTGACAGTCTTTGATTAACCGACCAAAGGAACTCTTTTAAGCCTTTAGTTTAAAATTGCTAACATGTAGTATGCATACTTTTATCGAAATCTTTAAAATCATTTTTGCCCTTGTGTTTCTATCAGAGATGTTCAGGTGACTTTTTTCGTCATCCCATGGGGTGCATGGGTTTCCCATACTCATGGTTCCCTGCAGGCTAACTTTAAAAAAAACAGCTTCTCTCATTGTTAGAAGAACTGAGTTTTTGAAATTCGCTTCATCCTCACCCATGGGTTGAACATAAAAGATAATTTGGAGAATCCATGGAGATCCTACCATTTTTTGGAAAGAATTTTTCTTTCGATTTCTTTTTTCATCCAAAATGTCGGTGTGGTCTAGAAAACACTTTTGATGAAAAAAAAATAGACCCTTCCTCTTGGAGATTTCGAGTTCTCGATCATTTTCTCGGAACTCCTTTGGTATATTTTCAAAGATAGAGAAAATGTCAGGAAAAAGCCTAGAAATTTTTCAAAAGTTACTTTTTAAGTTTTGCTGGTTCTGGACACATGAAAGACAACTACAGGTCGCGAAAAAAGTTCTGGGACATTTTCTCTGAATACAATGGTGATAGTAGTTCACTAGCATAAATGACGACTAGTTAATTTGAAGGATATTCTTCTTTCTCAAAGAATGCAGCGACTGTATATCACAGTATGCTCTCAGGACAGTGTCGAGCTAATGACTTTGCCCCAATAACTAGGAGAAGTTTCAATAGGTCGTCGCGCAGAAATCACATTGTAGGATCAAAGGAAGCAACACTATGAATTGATAAATTTTCGATCTCGCTATAAGGACAACTTGAGAGGTGAAGTCTTCTGTACAAGCATCGTGATTTCAAATGAATAAGATTACGAGATGAATCACCGAACATTGGAAAAGATCAGTTGCTCATTGCTACTTCTCCTTATTTCTTTTTTTTTTAAATTGTATTTATTGACCCTGCAATGTAACTTGTGCGTGACGAACTATCGAAATTTCTTCTAGTTGTTTGGGCAAAGTCATTAGCTCGGCACTGTCCTGAGCGCATACTGTGATATACAGTCGCTGCATTCTTTGAGAAAGAAGAATATCCTTCAAATTAATTAGTCGTCATTTATGCTAGTGAACTACTATCACCATTGTATTCAGTGAAAATGTCCCAGAACTAAGGACTTTCAATAGAAAGGGTATGATTTCTTTTCTGGCATAAGTGTTTATAGTCGTCGTTCATACGTCCAGAACCAGCAAAACTTAAAAAGTAACTTTTAAAGAATTTCTAGGCTTTTTCCTGACATTTTCTCTATCTTTGAAAATATAGCAAAGGAATTCCGAGAGAATGATCGAGAACTCGAAATCTTCAATAGAAACGGTCTAGTTTGTTTTTCATCAAAAGTGTTTTCTAGACCACACCGACATTTTGGATGAAAAAAGAAATCGAAAGAAAAACTCTTTCCAAAAAATGGTAGGATCTTCATGGATTTACCCATAATTTTGAATCTCCTCACCTATTTTTTTCAAACGATTTCATAAATGATAAAAGTTCATTTAGACCATGGGTTTTCCGTGGGTCCCACCCACACGGGTGCCCCAATGGACATCTCTGGTTTTTAGTTCTTCATACTTTCGTAAGTTTCTGTCTCTTAGAAAATCCAAATACTATCAAAAACACTTCTGAAACCTTATTATAAAGACTTATAATAAGGTTTCATATTTCTCCGAGTGTTTTAGAAAATACTGAACACATCTTGTCGCACTCAATGAGCTGTATCGATACTAAAAAATGTTCGTACTTATGACTAGTTTATGAGAAGATCGAGAAGTTGGTGAGTTTTATTGTAGGCTCATAGTTTTACAGCAGCAGTAGATTTTCGAATTTTGACCTAAAACTTTGTTCAAATAAAGATCTTAATTAAACTAACTTGCATCACAGCTTTTAGAATTTTCAAACGTGTAAATTTTGAAAGCTTCACTTCGTGATGGAACTCCGCTAAAAAGTTTAGCAATTTGTATTTCAACCTAATCTAATCGATATCGTTCGTTATTTGATCAACGCTTCAGATCGAAATTCGAAAATATGATCTTACTACAAAACTGGACTCCTATGGTGAAAATTCACTAAAAACGTATATGCTCCTCAGAAGCAAGCCACAAGTGTAAGCTTTTTTACCATAAGTACAACTCCTAAGGCCCACAAGATACACTAAGTTCCGACTTGAGAGCATTCGGACATCTGCAAACGTCTTATAGTTAGACCATTTGTTTTACGTTTTGCTATTCCGTATTCAAATATTTGTGAACAAATTGTTACACTGGAATATTGACCATATGCTCTATCTTTTATCAGTATCACTTAATGTATGTGGTGGAAAAATGTGACTTAACTAACTATGTAAAAGGGAGAAACAGAAAATTTCTATGTTTTTTCACTTTGTTTCCTTATTTCAAGTTTACCTTGCATATATACGTAGAATAGCCAGAAGGTTCTTACAATAGCAGTTTACAAGTCTATTTTTATTACCTTTATTCTTTACGTGGCTTTATTTTAATAAATACAACTGTTATGTAATAAACAATCATTCCAAATTTTCTCAAGCCTTTATCATAGCAAGTTCACAATAAATGTTTCCTATATCCCTGTCTTTGATAGGATAAACAATGTATATGAAACGATAAATATAGCACTAGAACTCTTCTAAAGTATTTTGTTTTTATAATACCATTCAAACTTCTTTGACAACGGTATCCAGCAAATTCTTTTGGGCATTCACATTGGTTTTCTGCACGGCATATACCATGATTTTGACATATTGGTTGACACACAGCTAAAGCAAAATTAAATTAATAATATTCCTAAATATTACTGAACTACGTAAAGGAATAGAAAAACTGATGAAACACAAATGATAATATTACTCTTGAATTTTCAACAAGCCAACATGAATACATACGTGTTTCACACCGATATCCAGTAAATTCTTTTAAGCATTCACATTGGTTTCCTGCAAGGCATAAGCCATCGTTTTCGCAAATTGGTTGACAAACAGCTAAAACAACAATAAATTAATAATGTTTATAAATATTGTAGAACTGGCTTAATAAGATTCTGAATAGGTTATAAATACGAATGTTCAAAGAAAGATCTTAACAGAGTCCTTATGCTTTTTTTTCATTAAGATATGGATTATACATACATTATTTTATGAGGATTCAAAATATCTTATTATTGCACACAATAACAATGAGTAAATATTCTAACAAGATCCTGATCAAAAGTTTGCAAGATTTATTAGTTTAAATTCAGATTATTCTTATTTTATTCTCATTACGATTTCTTTCTAACAGAAATATAACTATTGAGAAAATCTACGTGATAGGATGTCGAACTGATTGTCAGTAAAATCTGATCAAATCTTGAGAAAACTGTTTAATACTCCTATTAAAGGTAAGAATTGTAATTTATATAAGTCTCTGTAATGTCACCAATCGCACATTTCGCCAATAAAATGGATTTTTTGACTTACAGATTCGCCTATTGGTGAATTTCGTCACGAATTTTGCCAATTACACTTGAGGGCGAGGGTGTGCATGCCCTTTTCCCTCTTGACTTTTTCTCTTTTGAAGTTGATGATAGTAGATCTGTTAGTTCTTTCGTCGGTGTTCCTGTGGCGTTATGTAGAAGTAAACGATACTTTGATCTAATTTCCACCATCAGGATAGTTTTAGATGTACTGAATGAAATATCAGGTAATCCACAAATACATAAGCATAGATGAACTCAATAACAAAGATTTCTCTTTAATAAAAATGTGAGCAATCGCATACTGTCAACTGCTGCATATATGTAATGTTCAAAGACCTCAGGATAGAGAGTGTTCTTTCCCAGTTAATTCTATACACCCACAGATAACGCAAAGTACATATTGCGCCCAAGTAGAAGTTGTAACATTATTCATCTTTTCTTTTTCACCAATGTACAATTGATTCAATTCAGTTTTGTTAGTAGAAACATCAAGCACGGTAGTTGGATTACAACGCAACTCAGTATAATTGGCGAAGTTACTGTTAGCGAAACGAAGAATTGGCGACAAGATTTTACCACATCTATATATAGTTTCAATTTAATTTATGCATATTTAAATTGTCATTAATTAAAATTATCTTGAGTTAAATTTATTAAATCAAAAATCATATTGGACTATACGGCCTTTGTAATATTTCATATAATAAATGTATCCTATTTTTAACATTAAACTTATTTATATATCAAATGTTACAAGATTAAATGAGTGAAAGAGCTGATTAAACAGAGCAAATTCTACCAAAAAAACTAGTCGAACCGTTCTTTCAACGAAAACTGATCTGTTTGAACTATTTAGTTGTACGAACTACTTGATTTGAGGTTAACAATCTATCTACCAGTGATTATTATCATTTTTTAAGGTCTGTCTAGGTAGGGATGTTATCTTTCACAGAACTTTTTCCGCCGTGCATAATGCGACTTCAGTGGGACTCTTCTCATCGAGTTCAAGCTGACACCCTTACTCGCATCCACTTTGGACACGATCACTCTCAAATTTGCATTGAACCACGCCATTTGATTATAAAGTGGATAAAATCACAATCTCTTACGAATTAGATGAAGTTTCACGCACGCCTTCCTTTGGAGCAGTCATCCTATTCCGCGATGTTGAACATTAGGGTACTAGTTCCGCCTAGGGAACTAATTCCACCGATTCCGGAATTACATGAAGTTTGAGAAGCGATTCCGGAATCGGTACTAGTTCCATCTATTCCGGAATTGGAAGGAATTCCATGTGATCCCGTCTGATTCCGGATCCGGAATCACTCGTTTATGTTGAAGATTAACCTGAAATCACAATAGGAAACATGAGGGTGAAGGCGACAAGCGATTCCGGAAACGGTACTAGTTCCATCAATTCCAGAATAAGAAGGAATTCCTAGGAATTCCTTCTGATGGCGGAATTGAATCGTCTTATGTTAATATCTGTTTCCGAAACCGGATGTAACTAGATCCTAGGCGGAACTGGTTCCGCTAATGTTCAACATCACGGAATAGGATGTATTCTCTTCCTTTCTCACTCTCAATCACTCTGCCAACTTTCATTAGCGCACTCAAGGAACTGATGCAGATAGTTACGTGACCCCTATCTCTCACGATGATTAAATACATAGCGAACAGACTCATCAGAATCTCGATCTGTATTGATCGCGATGAAATTTCACCCCGCCTCTTCTACGCACCCCGTTTCGTGGTTCCAACCTCAAGATGACTTTCCTCAGAAGCTTAGGAAATGGTGTCGAAACTTTTGTGACGCTAGCTATCACACGGACCGAATCCAAAGCGAACAGATACACGTTCTTCTTTAAATATATAGATACGTCATCGTTATGAATCGAGAAAAACAACAAATACGTTGTTTCTGTGCGTCATAGAAAACTAATGGATACACCATAGTTGTGAATCAAGGAAACACTTGTATACATTTTCTTTCTCTTATAACCTATTAGAAGCATTCCAATTACACATTTAAACCAAAGAACCATTGATACAAAATGATTCATCTTAGAATCATAACAAAATTCGCTAAATTTCTGAAAAATTCGTGCAAATTTCATTGCCATATAATTTGGGTGAACTTTCATCGAAACACTATCATACTACTCCTAATAATGGTAACAGCACTCTATAAAACCACCACTGGACTCAGAAAACCACCGCGGAAAGTTTGTTAGTGTTACTTACCACAATACTATCTGAGTGAGATTCCACCCACACTCACATCCTCGGCAGGTGACCCCGCTATGACCTTCCTCTGGGCCTGGGGAGGCACCATGGAAAGTTTGGTGGTCGTAGCTTTTACAGGGACTGAATGCATAGCGAACAAACAAACAAACAGACAGACATTCTTCTTTATATATATAGATAAATTTCTTTGTCTCGTTATAGCTTGGCGCTCCCGATTCAACAAGAGGGCCGAAAAGAAACATCCACATGTGTGGGCATTCATAAACTTACTGAAAGATAATGAAGTTCATTTTCAGCAACTATTTATACAGATTAATTCTGACAAGTTGAAAAAACGATTCACAGAAAACGTGTGTAATGAAAAATAAACTCAATTACTTACGAAAGCGTTACGACGATGAAATAGTTCAATTGTCTGAATATCATCATCAGTTATCAGTATTTATCAACGCGAAATCAAAATAACTTTAACGTATGATATACTAGTACACCAGAGAAAGAAATGATTGAGATAAATTTTCTTCGTATTTATTTATGCTCTTTTTCCATTTACGTATATTAAAATATAATTAAATAAATAGCATATAAATTGAAAAATAATTCTATTTTATGTTTTTCAATTTTCGACATTTTGCTACTTCACATTTATGCCCAAGTCGAACACAGGAAATCGGATCCTGTCGGATCTATATAATTTCTGTCGGAACCCATATGGTTTTTGATGAAAGATATCGGATTCCGATCGAAAACGATCGGATCTACAGGTCGGATTGAATGTCCTGGGTGATTGATAATAATTATGTAAAATAATATAGTAATGTCGAAAGCAAAAATAAATCGTACTTTACTTACGACAGATGTTGAAATCATTGATCATTCTTTTGAAAGAAATTTTCTCTTCATATGTTGATTTTTCTAAATTGCAAATCTTTTTAAACGATTTTTCTCGTAATTGACTAACTAAATATTGAAATAAATTGGAATCATAATCAAGAAATGCATTATTTGTATCGTCGAATTTTGTTGTTTTAGAAGATGAAACAATGTTCTCTAAAGTAGAATTTGATATTTGATTAAATGTTTTATATTGATTTGTCATAATTTGACCGCCCACATTAAAAGTAATAATTTTATTTTCTAATGGTAAAAATTGATTAAAATTTAATTTTTTAAGCATCTTTTTAAATGGTTCAATGAGTGAAGGTTGAGGAGGAAGATAAAAATGAATTATTGTATTATCATCTAACATTTGTAACTGATCAAGTAAATGACGAAAAAGAATTGGATTAAAATCTAAATATATATTTCCATTTTTATCCATTGGTAATTTCTGTTCCCAATCACCATTAAACATCATTGAAAGAATTGATTTTGAACAACGAGTAAGAGTTTGACGAGTGGTCATCATTATTTCACCACCAACATTAAGTTGAATAACATCTGTATCTTTAACACATTCTTCCAAATCTCCTTGACTTAAAATTCGATCTTCATCGCATTTCAGACGATGCTGTGGTTTTACAACACCCACAGGATCTTCTTCATGTATTGGTTGACTTCTATTTGTGTGAATAGTAATTGTAGAAGTATTGTTGTAATTTACCCATATTATAAAAAACAATATCAACTAATTTATACGTTCATATTTTAAATCTACATTCTTACCGAATGATTAAATACTTACTATACGTTGAAGAAACGGCATATTTTTTTTCAGAAAGACAATATACTGTACTTTCTTTTCTTAGTATTTATAGAAGAAAAGACATGTGCTATCTCTTTTCTGTCTTAGTTGAGACTGTTACTGATGTCATAAATTATTCTTAGATATGATGACAAGGAGGTAAACAAGACATCGACGAGAGAGAAAAGACAAGAAAAGAATCTTTATTCTCTTTCTCGTAGAGAAGAGTCTTGGAAAAAAAAATTGTCTGCTTGTCTGTCCGCACAAGATCAAGAAAAACATTTTATTAATATTTTCTAAAAAACTTAACCGAAGGGTAATTGGGCTCGAGGAATCCAAATTTGGTGTTAGTTTTTTTTAACACGTTCACGGCGATGGGGCCCACCGGTGGGCCTCACCTTGCATATCATATTTTAATCTCTAAATACGTTTTATTAAAAAGCAGAACATACTATCAGACTCAGCGTGAAAAGGTCTACAATTCCTATAGTAAAGCTTATTTTGATTGTGTAATTTCTGTTTTCAAACAAAGTAAAACTCTGTGTGACTAGCTTTAAGGTTGTGAAACGATCGTTTTTTTCTATATGAATCTGAACTTCCATTTTTCTTATTTCATCTTTTTAT
>JAJEKB010020221.1:199908-247324 GCA_022393335.1 Macrotrachela quadricornifera
AACAGTGCTTACAAACCCAACAACAACTCAAACAACTTCAACAGTGCCCACAAATCCAATAACAACTACAACTTCAAGTGTCACAGTATCAGCTACTACTACTAGATCACTAGCTTCAGTGAATCTTTGTTCACAATGGTTGTTCATTATTTACTGTGTTATATTCATTTATTAAATCTAGTGATTCTTACTTTTTTTTTGATAATAGTTTGTCGTAAAATTGTTGTAAATTGTGATTGTCATAATATTTCATTGATTGATGTCGTTGTTAATCAAGCAGTTCAACTTATTTTTCCCATCAATAAACGTTCTCTTAATATATTTTCATCATTACTTAGGGCATACAAAAAGTAGTAAGGAAGGTATTTTTTTTTCTTTAAGTAGGGTTCTAAAAAAGTTTTTTTTTACCAAGAGATAGAGCGTACTTCACTCTATCTTTCTATGCCATTGGATAATTCCACGCCTTCTACCAAGTTAATGAAATTTCGAGAAAACCTTGTTTTTTGCGTACAACTTTCTGGTAGCAGAAGCTTATATTTTCGTCTATACATCGTTCCTTTTCGTTTTTCATTCTTTTCTTCTTGTCATTTTTTACAGATTGATTTCATACATACATAAGAAGAAATGCATCTGACTTATTGTCTGCATTATTACGGATCATCGTATATTTTCTTTTCTCCTCTTTGACTTTCGCTGACCACTGACAGTTTTCGCTTTTACATAAAAGTGCCTACTGTGCAATTAGTATTCCAGCAAGAGTTATTGATGATGAATTGAAGTCTGTTTATGGTAATGAAGCCTCTGGTTTAAGCATAGTCGAACGATGGTCAAAATTGTTTCGTGATAATTGAGAGGAAATTAAAGATAAAACGTGAGCTGGCAGACCTATTACTGAAACAACAACTGAAAATATCGAACAGATTCGTCTTCTCATCGAAGATGTCCAAGAATAAACTGATTTGAGTTATGGGATGGTTCAACAAGTAACCACTGATCATTTAATGCTTCGGAAGATAACCGCATGTTACAAATACCTAAAAATCTCACTGATCTTCAGCGAGTTGAACGAGTTTCAATATGCAAGCATAATTTAGCAAGATTTCACCAGGAAACGTAGCTTTTATGCGATATAATTACTGGTGAAGAGTCCTAATGACGTTACCAACGGATCGGTTGAAAGATATAAAAAAAGGCATGGGTAGGTATAGGAGATCCTCCATCTACTACTGTCCAAGAAAGTTGATATGCACCAAAAACCTTGTTTTCGACCTTTTTTCAAAATGACCGAAATTACGTTAATCCACTATATCGAATTTGATCAGATCGTTGACCGTCATTATTATATCAACCAGAGTTGACGACCTCTGATCGACGAGATTAAATGTCAACGATCTTTGTATGAGACTCGTGGTATCAAAATTCATTATGATGATGGCAGACGATATGCGCATGGAGATGTATTCGATTATCTTGAATCTGATGGTCTTACAACAATACCATATCCACCTTATTCTCCATACTGATCACCTTGTGACTTCTGGTTATTCGGCCTAATCAGAGATAATCTGCCCAATCAAGATGATTGAGAGTCATTACATGATGCTGTGATCGAGTTCGTGAACTTCTCAAATCTAGAGGAGTAGAAAAAGACCTTTTAGAAATGGATCGAAAGGATGCAGGTGTGCAGATAACCATGGTGATTAGTTTGACCATTTAATTTACACATTCAATGCGACTGGTCCCACAGATAGGATCCGCTATATTTTAGGAAGAAAATGATTAGAAAAGCACTTTTTTTACTTTTTGTGTTCGGGTGAAAGGTTGTGTGTGATTTATCATATATTTTCTCGAGCTCCTCTCTAATCATTTATTATACACAATGATATTTCTCGTTAAAGCTACGAAGACAATAGAATTTGTCACAATCGAAACAAAAAGTCTTTACTTTCTTTGCGGTTGCATTACTTGTTTCTGTTGATTGCTGTTGCCTTATTTTCTTGTAGCAGCCGGCACAGCGTCTCCGGACATCGCAAGAAGATTCTTCTCTCTCTTCTAGCTTGTGATGAGTAAGTTTGCGCTTGCTTTGACTTGTTTACCGTTGTCTCGCCCCAGGCTTCAGATTCTCAAATGGTAAACCGAGCCGTAAAGATCTCACAAGACTTTCACGAAATATACCAAATAACTATACACTATAGCCATCCTAAAAATCAATTCAAATGTCACCTTTCGGTACCATTTTAAAGATTGTCTGAGGCATGTATAATAGGCTGATAGCTAATCAAATAAGTCAGTGCCTTGGCTTCATTATTGGTTCATTTGAAAAATTTGTTTTCCCAATGTCAACTACACGTGCTGAATGCGAAGGTCTTGTGAAAATCATTAAAACGTCTTTTTTGCCTTTCCACATGATCAGTTTTATGCCTTTCTGATTTTGAAGTCCGTATGCTTGAACTTTTTTTGAAGAAATTCTTTTCTAGATGCGACACAATTCCTTCTCAATGTTCCAATAAGGTATGTATCGTGTGTCAACAAACTTTTTGCTAGGGAAATACTAGTAAAGAAGTTATCGGTTACCACAGTCCGATAGCATCCCCAAAGACTTTCCAATAAGTTCATCATTATTGTCTCAGCATGTCCAAGACCTGTCATTGGATCTCGCTCACCAGTATAGATCAAATAATTCCACGTGTATTCGTTAGTAGCCGCTAGCTTGTACATCTTTACCCCATATTTGTGCGCTTTGCCAGGCATATATTATTTGAACAAAAGTCTGTCTCGCCCTGGTATCATTGTTTCGTCGCTTGTAACAACTGCACTAGGAATATGTTCAGCACAATACCATATCGATTTTTACCCATACTCTTGCTTTCACGCTCAGTCTGATTTATCATCATAAAGAAAACTATCAGAAGGTTGTTGACATATTTGAACTAGATAGATAGATACATTGTAATTCTTTTGTGTAACGTTTATTTTGACACTGTTCAACAAAATAATACAGGCTCATCAGAATGAAGAAACAATTGACTAAAAAGGTTTATGTCTTATTTTCCATGATACTTAGTGATTTTTATAACTTTATGTTAGTAGAACTATGCCTCTTTACATGTTAGTTATGTATCCAAAAGATGAGTTCAATTGCTTGAGTATTCGAGTAGCTAGACCTATCACAACATCTAGAATTTGAACATAGTGCCATTTCTCTCTAGTAAATAATATAAGGCTAAAAATCTTATAAAACAGTAAGGATCTGTGAGGCAACCTTTCCTCTAAGTTTGGAGTTCATCTGTTAAATTTTCACTGATTTATGAAGTACACAATGGGATAGATTGACTTTATCATATATCGATAGTTACAATAAAATAATTCTAGCTTCACAACAACTCATTCAATTTCCATGAAACTTGTATCACAGATAGCTAAAGTGTAGACCTACAAAATGAAACCAAGCCCGACTCCTAAAATCGTTTTATTCCTCAGCTATGAAGTCCACAGTGGAGATAGACTGTATATATTATAACTTTCTTATACTTCAGACAATCGGGCTACGGGTGATGTCATTGATCGACATTCATCAAGAACTATATACACACTAGTTTTCAGATCTACAGCTCATATTGTGACTGAAATCCGAGGGGAGGGAGATATTTTTGGTCAGTAGTGTATATTGTTATGTGTTTAACTCTAGATCGTCGAGATGAGATGAATGTAGATGTATATCGTTTTGGTTTATTCATGAAAAGTCGCATGCTATATATAGGCAAGAAGATCACACATCTCTAGGAAGTGTCCATCAGATGATGGTGGAAACGATCCATCGAATATAATACATATGAGAAGATGACATATATAAGACGAAAGGAAAAGACCACATATATGTAATAGACAGGAAAGGAAAAATCCATACATGTGATATATAGAAAGGAAGAAGAAAGAACAAAAGGAATACATCTCTATAGACAAGAGATGCAGGAGAGCTACATCTAAAGAGGTATCGGTACCACTTCCTAACAATATGCTAAGTTTAATAATTAGTATACAAGTAAAATCATTTTTCATTAGGTTAATAAATTTGAATCATAGTTATAAAATAAACTTGGTAAGTAGGAATTATAATTACTAAGTAATTAATGATTAAGATAAAGTGAGATTATCAGGAATCAGATGGATATTTTTTCTTCTGGTAGTATAGAATATACATTTTCTCTCTTATTTTCCTTTTGTTAGTGTTGACGTGATATTGTTACATATGTATATTCCATCCATTTTTTCTTTCATTTTGTCGGGTATTTTGCCTTATTGTTTTCTTTTGTTTTTTTATGCTGAGGTTTTTCATGTTAAATCTAGCACTTTAGGTATTTTCCAAGATATCATACATATTTTATCGTGGAATATTACACAAATCCTAGCCTATAAACATCTACTACGTAGTAATATACATACCGTTGAAAATTTGTTTCGATTTTAAATCCAATGGCAATTTTTTTCACAACACAACAATATGAATGCTTATATCAAAATCGATAAACGAAATGAAAATAATTCGTCGTAAATTTTCGTGGTTAAAAGACAAAAGCTTTTCGGATGATGGACAAGTTCAAATGGAAATTAAACGAGGGCACACTGGGACATCTTTTTTTGGGATTTATAAGTATTTATTTATGTGTGTCAGTATTTTGCACATCCACACTAGAGATATGTGTATGTATGAGATTTATTCCAAAATGACGTACGGATTTATTTAAAAATGGAAAAATGGAATTTGTAATTATCGAAGTCTCTAGGATATACCATTGGGTCAAAAAAAATGAGGACAACCGCGGAAAGCAGCCAAAGCTTAATTGATATACTATCTGTACAATTAAATTTTTTATTTAGTTTTTATTAAAAGTTACTTAGCATTTAAATGGAATCCTTTTAGAAAATAATTCGTATTCTTATTCTAATAAATATCATACGAGACATCATACATTTAGCTATACATTTCTAAATAAAAGAAAATGAGAAGCAATAATAGATGAAAATTGACGCAGTCACCGTTAAAAAAAAATTTTTTTTTTTTTGTACTTGTGCAGATTCTGTAAGACATGAAAGTGTAGTAGAATGTGTGACATTGATTCATAACCCCGGAAGGCATGTATAATTAGAAAAAAAGATAAAGTGATGGAAAGGAAAGAAAAAAAAAGACCACATGATGAGCAAGCATGACAAGGCCACATTCTATATTCTATACATTTCATCTTGTTTGTTGTAAAAAAAAAATAGTATGCGAAACTAATTATTTAACGATTATAGACATTGACATGCAATAAATCCTCACAAGTTCGAATCAAACAAACATCAATATATTAAAATATTTAGTAGCACAGTAAGTTAAAATCATTTTCTCATTTTCATCTACAGAGAATACGGAATGTTACTTATTACTAATCTAAAACTTTTATGAAAAAGTAATTGGTAATGCAACTTAATGTGTTTCTAGGGAGGAAGACTATGAAATGAACGAAAGATCGATTATATCGAGCATAAACACATTAAAGTAAATAGAATAGAAAGCAATATATACTATTATCTTGCTATAATATTAATGCGATGTGCTACAATTTTTTTTTTGCGTGACATCACAAGACATGATAGTATAATAGCATATATCATTTAATTTTTCTTTTCTTTTAGCATTTATTCAAATGTTTATTGATCCAGCCTCAACACCATTATGTCACAATAACAATGGTGAGTAAAAAAAAAACGTTTATTAGCAAATTTATTAATCAGTTTTATAGTTAAAATATGATTTCACCTTTTTATTAGCATACAACAATTATAGATGTATTAAAATACATCAAGAAAGTGACGGATCTTGAGTTTGTTAATCGATTAGAATTTCAAAATAGTTTTCATCTTCGATCAATTTTTAGATAAGACATGTGTAAAAAACAACGATAATGAATTGCATTCATCTGTCGATACTATAACACTTCCAATGCGACATTATCTGGACGAAAATACACATACATACAACCGAAAAAATGAATCTATCACAAAAAAGAAGAGAAAATTTTTATGTATTATTTTAATTATTATCGTATTTTTAATTGTTGTTATTGGTATGATATTATGGATAATTTACAAATCAAATATAAAACCACCTGAATATGATAATAAATATACAACAAGTCAACCATTAAATACTGAATATTCATCAAGTAGATCTTCTTCTTCTTTTTCTATAAATAACATCTGTAGAATTTTATTTTTATAGATTTATATCAGACAACTGAAATTGATATTTCACAAATGGTAAAAAAAGTTTTATTTATTGTTGCTGATGGTATTCCAGCAGATGTTATAGAAAATTCTTCAGTTATTAATATGAAACATATTGAAGAAATAGGAGGATATACAAGAGCTTTTGTTGGAGGTGAAAAAGGTACATATAGTGAAACAGCTACGATATCATCACCTGGTTATATGAGTTTATTAACTGGTACATGGGGTAATAAACATAATGTATATAATAATTATGTTAAAAGTCCAAATTATAATTATAAAAATATATTTCGTTTAATTAAAGAAGAACAACCAAAGAAAAAAATCGGAATATTTTCAACATGGACAACTAATCGTATTAAATTAATTGGTGAAGGTTTATTCGAAGCTGGTAATATAACATTTGATTATAAATTTGATGGATATGAATTAGATGAAATATCATATCCTCATGATAAGAAAAGTATTTATATATATAATATTGATAAACGTGTAACTAATGAAACTTCAAAATGTATTAGAGAATATGCACCAGATCTCTCATGGGTTTATTTACAATATACAGATGATATAGGACATTTTTTTGGTGATAGTCAACAATTTAGTCAATCAATTATTTATCTTGATGAACAAATAGGAGAAATTTGGAATGCTATTGATTATAGAATAAAATATTATAAAGAAAATTGGTTATTTATAATTACAACAGATCATGGAAGAGATTCTAAAAAAGGTAAACATCATGCTGGACAATCAATCAGAGAACGAACTATTTGGATTCTAACCAATAGTAAAGAAACTAATAATTATTTTCATAATTATCAACCTGCTATTGTTGATATATATCCTACGATTGCTAAATTTATCGATTTAAATATTCCAATTGATTATCAAAGAGAACTTGATGGAATATCTTTAATAGGAAATATATCGATAATTAAACCTTATGTTAATTTAAATGATGATAAATTAAATATTAGTTGGACAGTTATACAAAATACTGGATTTGTTAAAATATGGATTTCAACCAGCAATTTATTTAAAAAGGGTATCAATGATAATTATCAATTAATTGATACAGTTTCAATTGATAAAAAGATGGTTATTATTGATATTAAACAATATCCATCACAATTCTATAAAATAGTACTTGAAGGAAAATATAATATGGTAAACAAATGGGTTTATAGAAAGTCACCTCGAAATAAAACATAATGAAGAACGTCAAATTCTTCTAAATTTTCAGAGACATTTCGAGAAAGACTTTCGCAATAGAATCTCATCATGAAATTCTTTAGATTATTATTCTATTTAAATAATAATAATATACGAACGCATTTAACTATTGTGTCGCTTTTTTGTGCATACAATAATTTAATTCGATCATTCTTCTTTTTTGTTGTAATAGATAGAGCTGAACAGAAAAACTCCTCAAGTATGGGTCTGAATTTTCAATGAAATATATATACATCAGTTTGTAGAGTTCGACGAACTGATTCTCGTACTATATTTTATTCTTTCCATCAGAGTCTCATTTAATAAACCAATTATTTCAGAATTTCATAGGAAAAAATACTCATGGATAAAATTTCTGCGAAAAAAACGCGTTTCTGAAAAGCAATTCACCAGCACTGCGAAATGCGTTCTACATCTTCTAAGACGAACTTTGGCAAACGGCATTTTTCCAGTAAAACAGCTGAATCGTAGTGATGGAAATATTCACTGCACTAGAACTGTCGAATATTTGAACTATCCATTCCATTCTTATTCCCACCTATTAGGAATTGTCATATTGACTCATGTCAAGCAGTTTTTCATATTGTATCGAGGTCAATAAAAACTTCTTGTTGGCCCGTTGTTTTTAACTTAATATAACTATATTAATGGACAGAAGAAAATGATCTTTCGTACTAAATCTAACTCATATTGACAGTCAATTGTACTTAGTTAACTGTATATTTATCACTGATGAACTCCAATGACGCCCCTTATGCGTCAGATATTCTAACTTGCTGATGATTTAAAAAGTTCTTTTTCGCTATCATATATTGATGTAAACTTCATTAACATCCAAGTTACTTTATGAAAGGAATTGACCTAAAAAACATCAAAATCTTGACTCCAATACAATCTTGATTTAGCATTGCGAGAGATTCTTTTAGAAAAAAACCGCCACAAAATGCGTTTTATTTGACAAACACCCTTGCGAAATGTCTTTTGTGACGTTAATTACAAAAAAGTTTGAAACACATATGTTTTAACACAGCGTTTCACATCAGCTCTTATATGTACGTTGCAAAACTAGTTTGGAAACATCCAAACTAAGATATCCATTACACCTGAAACGTTGTTAAACGTGTTGGAAAGAAATGCGTTTCCCTTAAATTTTTAACCCATCGACATCGTTTAAGACGGAATTTCTAGCAAAAAGTCAGATAAGTTCTTCAATTTATCATAGAACTTCAGGTCTTCCGTCAAATATTTATGAAAATATCTCACAGAGATTCTTTATAAATTCCAAAACTAGTCCAACAACTTAAAAGTTCAAAATGACGAAGGAAAATGAAGAAACAATCGAATTTATTAAAATATTACGATAATTATTTAAGATAAAAAATTTCGATGAATAAAATATTTTGCAGTAGAGAATAAAAAAAGCAAAATTCGAGAACATTTATTTTCGTTTAAGGTCCCCCCCCCCCCCCCCTCAGAAATGATTTCCCACTTAGAATTGATCTTTTGAACTGAACTTTTCAGGGATGAGTAATCCTGGTGAGATACGCTTCTGGTAAAGATTTCAGCCCGATCAGCCGTACTAGACCAGAGTTTCGGCTGCGTCGCAGGTCATTTTTGGCCTTCAGGAGAATTGGCAAAACTCCGTCGTAGCAAAAGGTATCGGGGTCAGGCTTATCTTAAATTAAAGCTAATGTCAGGACGCAACTTTTGTCCGAACAGAATTTTTAAATTCAATCTTGTTGATTTTTATGATCATTTTACTGAAAAGATCTAAAATTCAGCAGAAAAAATGGTGGTTTAACGACAGTAAATTTCACTTTCTCAGTCCAGGAATCGACGTTTAAAGAACTGGTCAGAGAAAAGTTTGCTCTCGTTGAGACCTTTAAAAGAAAAAAAAATATTCATTATAGCTCAAAACAGGAAAAAGTAGTTCCAATTTTTCTGATTGAAAACTATGTTTGGAGAAAAGCGCAAAAACAAGTTTCAGAAATGGAGTTTTACAGTCAAATTACAAAAGAAACATGTTTAAATGGTATATTTTCAATACATGTCAATGAACTTTTTTAAAGCGTGTAACAAGTGAATAAGCTAACGCCATCTATTATATTTAATACAAAACATAATGTTATCTGCAATGCTGTTATATGGAACAATAAGCAATTTTCAAAACTGAAAAAATTCCTAAGAAAATAGGGTAGTAGGATGGAAATTTTTTACGATAAGTCTTTCGAAACCTAGTCATTTTTCAAAAAGCCATACATATTCTGAAAGAGGAAATTTCGGCGCATCTTCTTATGCTAAAAACTCAATATTGATTTATTTTCAGAAAAGTCATTTTTCTGAGGGGGGCCCTATGGCGTAACCACCGGGGGTGCAATGTCCTCTCTGTAAATGGTTTTACACCCCCCCCCCTGTAAATTTTTATCGAAATAAGACGGAGTTTCCTATTTATCCACTGTAAAATGGTATGTATATGACCTTAGAGAACATCAAATTTTACGCGCATGAGAGATAACAACTTTTCTTAAATAATTTTTGTGAACGTAGCCGCCTTCGACTTCAAAAATATTGAAACTATTGATTCTCAGAAGCGATTCTGAGAGTTCATTTGATTTCAGAAAGTTCCCTTGAAAAATTCGTGTTTTGACTCATTGTGTCGTGTTGAAACCTAACTGTTTTCTAAAATATAATGGATTGAGATTTTGACGAAATCTTATCCGATGAAAATGAAAGTACAATTAGTTCTCATGAATTTGAAAGTAGTACTTCTGAAGATAATGATTCTTTAATCAAAAAACAAAACCAAAATTCAATGGATGATTAGGGAGAATAGAAAGTTGACAACTCGCGTTTCTGTACTTCTTTCAACTGTTTTAATGGGCATGCATTAGGAAACAATATAGATCGACAAAATCGATTCCTTTTTCAAGTTTATAAGAATATTTTTTCATTTCCTTGGTATGTCATTGGTAAATTTATTTATCTATTATAGACATCTTTCTAATAGTAATATTAGTATTATAGAATATATATCATCTATTAGCAGTGCACTGATAGGTAATTATTATAGTAGAAAAAGGCTATGAAGACCATTGGCAATGAGTAATCAGAAGAAAGTATGCTTCGAAAAGAACATTAGTAATACGGAAATTCTAAAACACCACAACTGTTAGCTCATATGCCAGAAGTTATTTCAACTTGTCGTAGATGTGCTTATTGTAGTACGAAAGAAAGAGAAAAAAGAACGGATGTGATGTGTACCTATTGCGGTGTTTGTTTATTTGTAAAAAATTATTTTTCTTTGTATTATCAAAACTATGTATATCAACATTGAAATGAATAAATATATAATCACATAATCACACAATTTTTTGTTTTAACTTAACCAGAGGTTTTGTAATATCATCTAGTTACTTAATAGTATATTTTATCAAACTTAAATTTGGTAGAAAAAAGTCAGGACTCATAGGATTAAAAGAGAAATCTACTTAGAAACATTGACCCTGTCAAAATAGTGATGTTTCAAAATAAATCAAATTTGAGACCACGAAAGAATAGAAGTTCTGTTCTAAGCTTGCAAAAAGCCTTCATTTTATGAGAAATTGTTCTGACTTTTCCACAGCTTAGTGGAGTTTTTCGAACATCAACACTTCAATGAAAATCAGTTAGAAACAAGATTTTCGTACACTTCAAACTGCACAAATGAACACTTGTCCTGATGCAACAAACTTGTAACTCTCCTTTCTACCTTCTCGCCGATCTTGTGAACTTTGGACACTCCCGCTTTGATGAGAAATTTTTCACTTAGTGTGCAAAACACTTGAAAGGGCATTGTCCCCTCTGTAATTTTTTTCTGGTTACGCCACTAGGGAGCCCCTTAATAATGTCTCGTTCGTTCTATCCTGAAATTGTTAGAGTTGTCTCGGTCACGAGAAATTTTCGAGACATTCACGATATTTTTAGATTCGAGGCTGTTCTGCACATCTGAAAGATGAAAACCTTTTTTTATCATACTGACAAACTATTTATTTACTAAATAAACTTATAAGAGAAAAATAGTTTAACATAGGTATATTTATTCAGTATCATACTTATGTGCTTATAACAAATATGTGCGGCATGGCATTAATGGAGAAGCATATTAAGTAAGAGTCTAAATAAAATGTTATGTATGAAAGAGTGTTACATTAAGAAATTGTGCTTTTAAAAAGAATACTTTTTCTACTATTTAATTTATTTTTCGTACAATAAACATTCTTTTTTATTCATGGTTATGTCAATAATACTGTTTTAAATATATACAGAATAAGTTATGTATGATTTTGAGATAAACAAAAACAGTTATTTTTGCCCTTAGCTATACTATTTATAATCATTACATAAATAAAATCATCTGAAATAATTATTAAATAATATAAGATTGGAAAAATAGTAAAAATATTGTATTTTTATTTTTCAAAGAATATTTATCAATTTAATCACACAATGAAACTGTCAGATGATTAATGAGGGATAATGGAAGTTGAATTCTATCTGCGAAGAAGAAGAGACAAGCAGAAGAAAACATACACACACACACTTGAAGAGTCTAGAAAAAATAATGTTTGTAGACTTTTAGGTCAATCGAAACTTGACAATGATAGCTGCAAGGCTTAATACCAACAAAATGGACGCTTGATAGTTGTCACGTACTCCATTACAAAGATCTTTTTGACAGCATGCTGTACCTGAACTTAAACCCGCAATACTAGTGAATGATATAGGAGTGCATGCCAATGAACCAAAGCGATCGACATTACCGAGTACTACTAATTTCTTAATATAAGCCAGATGATAATTCAATAAAGAAGGAATAGAAGATACATACCACACAATAAGTATTGGAAGAGATAGGCCCTGTCGTACTAACACCTGATCCTCCTGCATTGAATGGATCATTACAACCCGCATCACCAGACGAACATGAATAACAATTGAGAGTCATACATATAGGCAACAAAGCTAAGATAGTAACAGATCTCTTCACATCAATATTAAACTCGATACTTACCAAACAGACAAACAGCTATGAATAGATTCATTTTCTATACGTCAACAATTGAGAAATTATGAATGAAAATAGTCATTGCTCTTTTCTTCCACTTTTTATAATGTTTGGTAACTATTGATTGTATATGTTAGTGACAGATATTTGTTTGCTTGATGGAACTCATTGATAACCAAAACTATTTTCTTTCATTTTTCTTTTTTTCTTGACGACGGCGTTATTTTTTTTTGTTTTTTTTATCCATCTCTTATTCGTATCGATTTAATGAATCGTATTTAAAGAAAAAAAATGCCAAGAATAAATATTCACACTGATTTCATAAAAACGTTTATAATATCTTTCATATCATCATTAAGAAATGACATTTGTAGCAGAGAAAAAAATTCATGATCAGACATTCACTCAAATTTATACTTCAAAACTTTATGTTTATAGCAGAATAGTAACATTCAAATGTTTTAGTTTGCAATTTTATTGTCAATTCGACTCTGAACTGAAAAAATGATTATTATTTAATAGAAAAATAATTCAAAAGTCTTCTTTTTATTGAATCAAGATGAGAATGTATGTTCAATACTTTGGGTGCAATGGTTCATTCAGCAAAAACTTTCGTAATAGAGAGCTGCGATTTTCATTGTTCGAACGAGCAGATGAAAATGCATCAAAATTTATAAGATATTAACTTTTTAGATTAGAATTGTCGAATAAAATATGCAGAACTTTCAAAACAGTAAAGCTTTGACTGAAGCCTTATATATAGTTTTGTAGCTCGTCAGCTCTCGATTTTAATCCACTCGTTACAGTTTAAGATTGCTTTTATTTTCATAGAGTAACAATCTATTCTTTCAAGAGGGTGAGGGTGTGAGTTCAGAGATTTTAGTAAACAAGCGTTTGAATGAGAAATAATCAAGAATAACCAATAAAGGCAATTATCTTATATCAGAAAACACCAGTTAATACGTTGATAGATGTATAAAAGTTTATTCTCTATTAATCATCGATACATTCAGTATATATCATTAACTAATTATGTAGTTCTATTGATTATTGCTCATTAAAATGTGATTTCATGAAAATATTAAAGTGTTGCACATGTTCTATCAAGATATATTTGATAAAAGTCTACATGCATTATAATATCATTTTAACAATATTTCGACACTTATCATATATTATAGTAACAGGAACATATACTTACACTAGAAAAATCTTGAAAACATAACTTTACAACCAATCTGTCAGTTTGCTTCATTTTTGTGAAAGATCTAGGAAAAAATAGTGCTACTAAAACGCTGTTTAAAATTCTTCACACATATTTTCAATATCATTGATCTGTTGAGGATTTAAATAAATTTAACCTTTTTCACCGATTACAAGACCATGACGAAGAAACTAAAAACTTAATATGAGCATTAGTGTACCATTGGAGTAAGTGCTAGAAATACAGATCTTCAATTGAAAATATATGATAAGTGTCGAAATATTGTTAAAATGATATTATAATGCATGTAGACTTTTATCAAATATATCTTGATAGAACATGTACGCCAATTTAATATTCTCATGAAATCACATTTTAATAAGCAATAATCAATAAAACTACATAATTAGTTAATGAAATATACAAATTATACAAATATATATATATATATATTGAATGTATCGATGATTAATAGAGAATAAACTTTTATACATCTATCAACGTGTTAACTGGTGTTTTCTGATATAAGATAATTGCCTTTATTGGTTATTCTTGATTATTTCTCATTCAAATGCTTGTTTACTAAAATCTCTGAAGTCAATAACTTATTGTAATAATAGGTTACTATATAGGAAAAAAGTTTATGCTTATATTTCGGTCATTTCGAGTTAGGCTGAAATTCTGAATATAGGATTTGATAGAGCAAAGTTTGCTCTACAAATCCCACTATGTCACCACATCTGGGAATATAGCTTTAAAAAGTTCCTAGGGATCAAGTTTGTCTACTATCATTTTTCTCATAGTTTATAATATCGCTCAACATGAAGTTTTATTGGAGAAACCAAAAATAATAATTCACATATGGGAATGTGCACCAGATCTTGCGAAACAAGAATATATAATTAGAATTGTTTTTTTGTCCAGGCGAAGCTAAAATTGTAACTTTTATATCTCCTCACAGACATGTTTGTCAAAGCTGATTTTTTTTACCATAAATATAACTCATGAAGCTCTACAAAATAAAAGCATTATCGGCCGATTTAAAGCTAGCTGTGTGTTTTGTGGGAGAAACCCTATGGAACAGGTCAGATATTCCCTTTAAGGGGCTGGTCGCCCATGCCGAAAATGCTTCAACTCTCACTAGAATCATCCTTTATCCTTCAATGTTATGTCATTTTATTCGTCGTATAATGGGGGAAAAAGTTATGTGTCCGTTTAAAAAACCACTGGACTATTGATGAAAATAAGCCTTTTTTTCCTATCAACGGGCTAATATCGAGAAAAATGGGACTGTATTTCAAGGTTTTGTTTCCAAAAAGTTTGTGTTTGTCGGAAACAAACATCATATTCGGAATCAGCGCATCGAAATACACAAAAAACTCTGAATGTCATCGAAAAAAAAATCCTAACGAAATTTCACCTGTACTACCCTCCGGCGGTTTTTTCATCAATTTTATCCTGAGGTCCCCCACGGGTCAAATTTCGTTAGGATTTTTTTCGATGACATCCAGAGTTTTTTGTGTATTTCGATGCGCTGATTCCGAATATGATGTTTATTTCCGACAAACGCAAACTTTTTTGGAAACAAAATCTTGAAATACAGTCCCATTTTTCTCGACATTAGCCCGTTGATAGGAAAAAAAGGCTTATTTTCATCAATAGTTCAGTGGTTTTTTAAACGGACACATAACTTTTTCTCCCATCATAGAACGAATAAAATGACATAACATTGAAGGATAAAGGATGATTCTAGTGAGAGTTGAAGCATTTTCGGCATGGGTGACCAGCCTCCTAAGGGGAATATCTTCTTAGGCTCAATAATTATCCGAGAATATTGTGTATGAACACTTTGAAATCTATATCCTTCGATGCAATTCTTCACACCGCATCGAATGAGCATGTTTTCAAACTCTTTACATAATAATATTGATAAGAAATCGCTGAATTTTTTCAAGAAATCGACAATTTTTCCCATTTAAAAAATTTTTAAACTATACCATTTTGTAGAGCTCGACGAGCTCGATCGAATCATGTAAAAATATCATTAAAAAAAATTTTAGTGGATCTTTGCGTTTGGTGCACCTTATGAAAGAGTGAATATGTACGACATGGCATTAATTGAGAAGCCTACAAAATAAGAATCTGAATAAAATGTTACGTATGAAAGTGTTACATGAAGAAATTGTACTTTTAAAAAGAATACTTTTCCTGCTATTTAATTTATTTTTCGTACAATAAATATTTTTTTTTGCTCATGGTTATGTCAATAATACTGTTTTAAATATATACAGAATAAGTTATGATTTTGAGATAAACAAAAATAGTTAGTTTTGCCCTTAGCTATATTATTTATAATCATTACATAAATAAAAGCATCTGAAATAATTATTAAATAATATAAGATTGTAAAGATAATAAAAATATTGTATTTTTATTTTTCAAAGAATATTTATCAGTTTAATCACACAATGAAACTGTCAGATGATTAATGAGGGATAATGAAAGTTGAATTCTATTTGCGAAGAAGAAGAGACAAGCAGAAGAAAACACACACACATTTGAAGAGCCTAGGAAAAATAATGTTTGTAAACTTTTAGGCTAATCGAAACTTGACAATGATAGCTGCAAGGCTAAACACCAACAGAATGGACGCTTGATAGTTGTCACGCACTCCATTACAAAGATCTTTTTGACAGCATGCTGTACCTGTATTAAAACCCAGAACATTACCAAATGAAATAGGAATACATTCTGATGAACCATAGCGTGAGGTAGCACCAAGTAATACTGTTTTCTTAACATAAACCAGATGATAATTTAATAAAGAACGAATAAAAGATACATACCACACAATAAGTATTGGATGAGATAGGTCCTGTTGTACTAACACCTGATCCTGCTTCATTGAATGGATCATCGCAACCTGCAGCACCAGACGAACATGAATAACAATTGAGAGTTGTGCATAGAGGCAACAAAGCTATGAGAGTAAAACGGATCTCTCCATGTCAATATCAAATTTGTCACTTACCAAACAGACAAACAGCAATGAATAGATTCATTTTCTATACGTCAAGAATTGAGAAGTTATGAATGAAAATAGTCATTGCTCTTTTTTGTCTACTTTTTATAGTGTTTGGTAACTATTGATTGTATATGTTAGTGACAAGTATTTGTTTTCTCAATAGAAGTCATTGACAACCAAAACCATTTTCTTTCATTTTTCTTTTTTTATCCATCTCTTATTCGTATCGATTTAATGAATCGTATTTAAAGAAAAAAGAAGGCCAAGAATAAATATTCACACTGATGTCATAAAATGTTTTAAATATCTTTCATGTCATCATAAAGAAATGATATTTGTATCAGAGATAAAATTTATAATAAGACATTCATTCAAATTTATACTTCAAACTTTTATGTTTATAGCAGAATAGTAACATTCAAGTGTTTTTAGTTTGTAATTTTATTGTCAATTCGACTCTGAACTGAAGAAATGATTATTATTTAATAGAAAAATAATTCAAAAATGTTCTTCTTATTGAATCAAGATGATAATGTATGTTCAATACTTCGGGTGCAATAGTTCATTCAGCAAAAAATTTCGTAATAGAGAGCTGCAGTTTTCATTGTTCGAACGAGCAAATAAAAATGCATCAAAATTTATAAGATGCTAACTTTTTAGATTAGAATTGTCGAATATAATATGCCGAACTTCCAAAACAATAAAGCTTTGACTGAAGCCTTATATATAGTTTTGTAGCTCGTCAGCTGTCGATTTTAATCCACTCGTTACAGTTTAAGATTGCTTTTATTTTCATAGAGTAACAATCTATTCTTTCAAGATGATCACAGATTAATATTTATTCATTAAATAAATCTGAACAATTTTGTATTTAAAACCTACCCACCCGCCTTGTATTTTAAAATGGGCATTAGATATATCCAGATACAGCATTGTGTATTTCTCACGAAATTTCTCGCAAAGGAAATAAATTGAAATTGTACAAATCTTCGTTGATACTTGATTCAGATTTCTATAAACTCCTCTAGCAAATTCTGTAAATTTTTAAATAACTCTACAATAATTATTCAATAGACATTGTTCAAATTCATCAAACAACTATACATTTGTAACTTCTGTCTTTTTTTAACTAATGAAACAAGAGCAGAATGTCGTCTAATGTAAAAAAATCTTTGAATATTCTAGTTTTATATTATCATAATGATCGATTATCAAAAAAAATATTTTTTTAACATCGGAAGATATTACATCATGAATAAATATTTATTAATCATTGAGATTATCACTTTAGAATAAGAAGATTATGCAGCGATTTAAGTAATACAGGATTAAGAAATTAATCTATGGCTGTATGTAATAGGCAATAGTTTAACATGTAAGCAATTTTAGAAGCTTTTGATTTGTTTGTATTTTTTAGATTATTAAACTTTATCATATTTGATAAACTAGAATTATACAATAATACAAATTGTTAAAAATTTTGAAATGAAGTTTACTAATTTTATGTCTAAGATTTTGTTTATATACAATTCAATTAGCTAAAGCAGTTAGTGCTTATGTTGTTGTTACATGTTTACAAAGAAATTTTAGTTTCATAAAAAAAATTTGATATCTATTCTAACATTTATTTTTTCTAAGATATACAATAACGCAAATAATTGTTGAGGCAAATAATAATCAAAATTAATTACCTATTATTGATTATAATGAAAAAGGTTTTGTAGAAGAACTTTATTGTTGACGATGATGATACTTTATCTATTCTTTCATTGAAAACATTGGTTAAAACTGGTTTAAGAATTTTAAATAGAAAATTTTCAATATCTTGATGATATTCAAACAAGATATATTGAAATAGGAAAAGTTAAACTATTAATTGATACAGTATTTGATTGGCAAAAAGATCGTGTAGAAGCTTTTATATACACTTTATGAAAAATTAAAGAAATGGAAAAGCATAAAAAAATTCATTTGATATTTTGAATTTAAATTATCTTAAATCTAATTATTTCAAAGAGATAATGAATTTGTTTTTTGATAACAGAAACTTTGCGGAAATTCATGATCAATATAATTATTACCGAAAGAAATATATGATATTTTCCAGGAAAATCTTTATCCTAGATCAATCAAACAATCCGACTATTAGATCTTGTACAATTTTGACAAGATAATATAGGAATTCATTGTATGATCTTCTATGATAATTAATATGATTTAAAACAGAAGAAATGTATAAATTAAAAGACTAATTTCTTTTGACAAATCGTAAGACAGACCATTGAGGAGGTACTTGTGAAAAAAATGTTTTTTATCTTTTGTTTTGATTTTGTTCAGTATCATCAAAAACTTTCAAATTCAAATTTTTAATGCATTTAGTTAATCTGATGAAAACTTAGTGAACTTTTACTGTCAAATACTCACGATAATATTTGAAAAATCTCATTTGGATGTTCGTCGCAATGGACAGAGTTTTACTGAGAAATTGATCAGCTGAAACGTTCAATATAGCACCGATAGTCTTAATTAAGTGTAACTGAAAATGAGAAGAGTGTTCACAGTTAATTCATCTGAATTCATATTATGAAAACGAGAATTTTTTACGCTGATATCGATATTTTTGTACCTGAAAAGACAATTTTTCTTTTCTTCAATGGATCATAGAAACAAAAGAAAAAATCGAAAGAAGAAAGGGGGAAATGCTTTTTTCAACCGTGTGGTTATTTCTGATGATAGTCAGTCGAAATAGCTGATTTTTTTTGATGAAAAATAGTTGAATTACTCTGATTTTTTTTGAAAAGTGATCCGAATTATTCCATATGACCGTAATATATAAATAGATGGCTTTGCTCAGCCTTCGATACTCTACCTTTTGGTATAATACATGAAAAATTTTGTTCATTAAGTGTGATTGAAAAAATCTCCACTTTATACAAATGATTTTTAATGAAACTTTTCAAATATTATCATGAGCGTTTGACAGTCAAATTTCACTAAATTGTCATCAGTTTAACCAAATGCATTAAAAATTTGGATTTGAAAGTTTTTGATGAAGCTGAACAAAATGAAAACAGAAGATGAAAAAAAGAAAATTTTTTTTCGTGAATATTTCGATTCTTCAATGGTTTCATGGGTGTTCTCTTGATATAATCGATTATTGATTAATTATAATAATTTATTTATAAATATATTTAATTACTTTATTTTTATTTAATAATCGTAAATTATATTCTCATAATAAAAGAAAAATCTTTTTATTAAATTAATTTTTAAATATAACTATAAAAAGTTATCAGGAGCGGTGCGAACAGGCTTGGGGGTGAGGGTACTCTTCAGTTCTTAAAAATAGAGGACAGCTTTCTCTCATTTTTGAGGAACTTTGGACTGACTTGGACACCTCCCGATAGATTTTAAAAAATTGAGAACATATTCCTCTGATTTTAGAGAAGTTTCGAACGAATTTTATCATCTCAGTTGGAAGCGTAGCCGGCTTTGGCGGTTGAATATAAAGTTAGGATTATGTATTGGCTTTCTAATTCTACAAAACTACCTAGTTTCTATTTTATTGAATAATACATACATCAACGGAACATTTGTAATAGTCAGAGCCGTCGGCATCAAGGAGAGGACGGAGTATAACTTCCACCTCCCCTATCTTTACAGATTTTCACCTTTTCTGCTCGATGTTATTTAGAAGTTTTTAGGAAATTCTCAAAAAAAGGTCTTTCAATTTTTTTTTCAATATTCCGATAATTTATAGAAGCTTTTAAAAATTTTCAACCATCCTACCAATCTGTAACGTTCGCAACAGCTCTGGTAAGAGTATTCTAGAAAACTGTCTCTTTTGGTGGTGTGTGCTTTTAAAACAAATCCTGAAATGATATTTCTCGTAGAATAATTTTATTATTAGAAAATTATGCCTTTAGGAAGTAAAAAACATTTGCTATGTGACACTTCAACATTTATGCATGGAAAACGCAAAGCAAAACGAGATTCTTACTTGTAACGAAAAAGTTTTACTATCTGTCCTTCTTCTGGCAATTTTCCGTTGTGCAGATATCTCTTGATACTGTTAAGCAGACTTTCACACTCTCTCTTACAATTCTAGACAACTTGCGTGACCACTGATTTCAAATGACAAACCCGAAGGAGGCTGCCCGTCCAATCTTGGGAAATATTGTTTTTTGCTCAACAGTTTACAAAATATTTTAACCAATTTTTAAAAAATTTTGAGGAAATCGCTCTCATATTTTCCACTGCTAAACATCTGTACTGCTCCTGGCTTTGAATAACTGAGGACAATTTTCTTCCATTTCTTAAAAGCTTCGGATGCCTTTTACTCCAATTTTTTGCATTTTCTTCGAATTTTGAAAATATCTCTGGCCCAGTTTTGACTTCTTTTCGCTGCCCTTGATAATTAATTTTATTTAAGTTAGTAATAAAAAAATATTTTGAATTGACAAGATTGAATTTATTCTGAATGCAATAAATATTTTTATAATAAAATAAACTAATTCAAAAAATGAATTATTAATGACATATCTCAAACAAAAGATATTTAAATTTTCAGTAATATTATATAAAAATATAAATAATAAAAAAATTATTTGTATTTTCATATTTCTTATTGATTAATTTTATTCTTCAGATAATCAATATTTTCATTTTTACATCAACAATGACATAATGGTTTAGATATTTTATTAACCTTTTATCCTCTAAGGCGGTTCCACAAGAGCCACCTATAAAATCACCAGATAAATAGAATATCGACCTCTGCAATATGCCAACGATATTGGTAGATCGATCGGGCACGCTATTATTAGTAAAGGGTAATTTGATAATTATAGCGACCATTGAGGCAGAGAAGGGGTTGAAAAGACTTCAAAAGCCCTGTTTCTTTTCATTTTTATGATAATGATAATTAGGCAAAGGTGTCATCTATTCCTTTTTATTTGACTAAAATCAAAAAAGAAAAGCTATGTATATAAAAAGTTATTCTTAAATATCGCATGTATTTTTGATACAGATTGTTAAAAATACACATTTTTCTTTAAATAATTATATCATCAATGAAAACATTTAATCGATGATAAATATTTTTTCACCTATTATTCTCATAAGATTTACAAGTAACATATTTATAATATGCATCATCCTCCTCTTCCTGTTCAACAGTCGTTCTAGAATTCATCTTGCGTTTTACTATTCCTTAGCTGTTAGACTCTTGTGAAATTTTTTAAACGTATTCAGTTCAATGGTATGCATTTTCACCGATCTATATCACATAACGCATCCCCGAAATCTCAATTGCCTATAAGTAAGAAAAGATTCTGTTTTCAAAATTTCGATTTTGTAAGTCGTATATCTCGAAGACAGCAACGAAACAGAATACTTTATTATCAATCTGAAGCGTATGAAATTCCCTACAAATATTATTCTGCGAGTTTTTCAATCCCATACCTTCTTTATCTCCTGCAAATCTTCTACGAATAGATTGAAAATGACCCAGCCGGAGATAAAAGATTAAGATTTTGTGTAATATTTTTGTAGAAATAAATTGATATTCATCATTATAGTTTATAAATTTAAAAAAAAAATTATTTCTATACTTAGAAACTCTACAAAAATTATCCAAATATTATAAATAAAACATATTTTCATGTTACAAGTTTATTTCAATATTACATTATATTTTTTTGATTCGTAGGAATTCAAATGTTAATAGTTTGTTTTTGGTAAGAGAATTAAGAAAAGTTCATAGATAATATTTTTTATACTTCGAAATTATTATCGACTATTAAGAATTATTTTTCTTTATATCATATCTATAAAATATTCATTTTCTAATTTTACTACGTCATCGTGCATTGAAATAGAATACCCTAGTGAAACATCTTGTTTCGTAAGATCTTGGTCAAGACCTTGGATACAGACAAGTTAACAGATCTTGAAAATTTAGGTACAAGATAATACGACTATCTTGTAGTAAGATCTGACTTACAGATCTTGGGTACAGATGTGTAAGATCTTAGATGCATTCTATGATAAAGCGTGCTACACGGGTCACGATTTGCGATCCAATATCTGCCGCATTCTGGAAGCATGGTTCAAACCTATCATACAGCGCATTTTAATTTATTTCTGTAACAGCATGCTCGCATATTATTCTCTATTTTTTTTCATTTTAATTATTTCTGCCTCGGATAACTCAAACAAGTCAGATGTTGGGATCTGACTGGTTTTGAGTTGGTCAGGTCTCTGTCAGACCACTTCAAGGTAGTCCTCCCTCAATCCTCGATCGAGATTAGTATTTTCTAGGATAATCAAAAGCCGAGAAGTATCTAGGAAAAAAATTTATTTTGAAAATTTATTTCTTGCATGTCCAAACATGTTGTTTATATATAGCTGGATACACGTAAAAAAACGGTGAATGACTAGACAGCATACTAATGATGTCGCTTTTTTGTTTTACTCAAGATCTTGCGACAAGATAATAATAAACGTTTTCTTTTTCATGATCTTAACAAGATCTTAAGTACAACCTGGCTGGTTAATGCTCCTCCTTTTCCTCCTTTTTTTCAAAATATATCCTCCTGCTCCTCTTTTTACTATGATTCTCCTCCTTTTCCTCCTTTTTCATTTTGATTACGAAGTCATTAAGTTTTCGACATTATAAGCTTAAAAATTTTTCAGATTATTATATTTCAACAATAAATGCCTCTTTACCCAACCAAATTCCACAGTTGTTGGTTAGAAAAATTGGATTCAGATGGTAATCCTGTTAAACGATGGCTTAAACAAGGTACAAATCCATCAACATTTATTTGCAGCATATGCAAAACTGATGAATTATCTTGTGGAAATAAAGGATGGCAATCAATTGAACAACATATGAATAATAAAAAACATCGTGATAATTTAAAATTGATTCAACAAAATTCTACATTTACTATTCGAAATGAATTATCCGTTACTCAACAAGGTTCATTATCATCAACTGTTTCAACAGTAACACTTACTCGTCCAAATAAAAATATGATCTTTACAGATCAAGTGACACGTGCGGAAGCATTATGGGCTATTAATGCAGCACGGCATGGATATAGTTATCGTTCATGTGACGACCTAGGTGATTTATTTAGGAGCATGTTTCCGGATTCTCGTATTGCAGAAAATTATAAAATGGAACGAATTAAATTATCGTATGTTATATCACACGGACTTGGACCATTTTTTCATCGTAATCTTGTACAAGATATAAAAAAATGTGAACGATTTGTTTTATGCTTTGATGAGCAAAAGAATCATCAAAATAGTAAGCAATTGGACCTATTATTAAAATATTGGAGTGTTGAAAAACAGGGTGTAGTTACTCGTTACTATAAATCTATTTTTCTTGGTCATGCTCCAGCTGAAACAGTTCGAGATGTTATTATCGATTCATTTCGAACAGACGGACTTGATATTAAACGTTTATTAATGATTGGTCGTGATAATCCTAATGTAAATAAAGCAATTGAAAAACTTCTTGATGCAGAATTAAAACAAGTTGGTGGAGAACTACTCAAGTTAGGTTCATGCAATATCCATGTGATTCATAATGCTTTTAAATCAGGTGCGAAAATATTAAATAATTTTTTACTATGAATAACTCTCCTGTTTTTTAAGGTACAAAAGCATCATGTTGGCATGTTGAAGACATTTGTATCGACTTATGGTCTTGGTTTCATTGTTCACCAGTACGAAAAGAAGATTTTATTAAAATAGCTGATGATCTTAATGAAGCAGTTGAAAAAAATATTCTTTACTTTGTTGCTACTCGTTGGGTATTACTTGGTAAAGTCATTGATCGAGTTCTAGGTAAATCAATATCGTTAATATCTTTTAATATATATTAAAAGTATTTCTTTTTTTATAGTTCAATGGGAAATTTTAAACGAGTACTTTCTTGTGTATTTACCTGCAAATGATAAAACTCAAATCAAAAAAAATAAAAAGTATAATTCAATCAAATCATGTTTAACATCACATGTTTCAAAAATTCGATTATTATTTATTTCATATTTATGTCGTTCAATTTTTGATAAATTTTTAACAATATTTCAAAAGTCTAGTCCAATGATTCATTTGTTATTTGAAGAATTATCGAATGTATATCGAATGGTTTTATTGTCGTTTTTAGTATTCGATCATGTTGGTAATAAACAAGGTGCAGAGTTATTATTAATTGATCATAAATTAGCTGGAAAACAATTGAACGATAAAGAAATAAAAATTGGTGAGAGAGCGTTGAAGTTAAGAATTGTCAATAAATTGTTTTCATTTCAGGTGAAGAAACTCGAAAATCATTATCTTTCTTGTCCAAAGATGAAAAGGAAATGTTCTTTCAAGATGTACGGAGTATTTTTCATTCAATTGCTTTATATTTAAAATTAAATCTTCCATTGAATAATTCGTTCTTACGTGATGTACATATATTGGCAGTTCCTCATCGTTGTGATGGCGATGGAAATGATGCCATTGTTCGTATTGGTCGATGTATACCTGGTTTATTATCATCAAATGAAATTGATCTTCTCAGTGATGAATGGTTAATGTATTCCTTGGAAACTATTGATGATTCATGGGTAATTAAAAGAAAATTTAATGACTTTGAAGGAACAGAACGTATTGAATATCATGAAATTGATTATTATTGGAATAAAGTACTTTCGATTGTTCAAAATAATGGATATCCAAAATATCCAACACTCTCCAAACTTATCAAGAATATACTTATTGTATCACATAGTAATAGTGATGTAGAACGTGGTTTTAGCATCAATAATAATCTTCTTACCGAAGAACGTAGTCTTTTATCTGAAAAATCAATCAATGGACTTCGTGGTATTGTTGATGCTGTTGATTTTTTTGGTAATGGATTGGTACATAAGGTAACAATTAATATAATTATATCAACGTTTTTTATGAAGATTGAATTCTTTCTTTCAGATGGATACTAGTAACGATATGATTCGTGCATTTCAAAAGTCAGCATCATTATACAAGGAAGAATTGATAAAAATTAAAGCATTAGCTGTTGCTCAAGAAAAAGAAAGTGAATATCGTGTAAAAATTGATGTTGAAAAAATGAAATCATCGGAACAGGAGAGAGAACTTATGTTGAAATATAAAAATCTTCAAACAGAACAAAAAGCAGCTCAAATGTTACTTGACGAAGGAAATCAACGATTAGAAAATTCATTGAAAAAAGGTGATTTTAGTGATATACAAGCTGCTTATGCACTAAGCAAAAGTGGCACGGAAAAAATAAAATCTATTGATGAAGAAATGACAAAAATCATGGAAAATGTATCCATCATTCAACAAAAACGAGCTCGTGCTGAACATGAACAATTAAAAAAGAAAAACAAATTAGTTGATGAACAGTCAAAAAATGAAAACGATCAGATGTTCTGATAAATAATTCTCACTATTATGAAACAATCAGATAAGATTGTTGTTGTGATTTATTAGATGTTTCTATTTTGATTTATTATTGTTTTTTTTCTAGGTGATTACTTTTCATTATATTTTTTGAAAGATATGAATAAACATTGTGAAACCGAGAAAAACTTCTTATTAGACTTCATCCTAAGCGAATATCCGTACGCAAAAACTTCATAGACGTCATTTTTTATGATAAAAAATAGCTCCTCCATTTATCCTCCGATTTTGCGGCACATCCTCCAAAAAATTTTTGATTTAATCCTCCCTTTTCCTCTTTTTTGTCAGATCAGCGTTAACATGCCAGAGTACAACTTTACCTGATACAACCAAGATATATACATGCACATTATCTTTTCAAGATCTTGCTTACAAGGTGTTTCACTAGGATAGATCCTTTTGTTTAATAAAATAGATTCAGTTTTGAATATAAATAAATAAACAAAATACTTGATTTCAAGAATCGTTCTAATTTAGCTTTTATCAATTTCAATTTTGTCAAAATCATTTTAAAAAATGATCTATGTGATAAAAAAATGTTCAATTTTAGTCAAGAAAATTTGTTCATCATTTTCATTACTATTTGTTTCAGATTTATAAATTTGTATTATGATATTCAAAAATATAATTAAAACCTTTTTTTTTTCTTTATTAAATAAAGTAAATCTCTTTCTTCTTTTCAGCAAAATAAATTCTATATATAAAGTAATTGATTTAATCACAAAATAATGCATTAATCACTTGAAGTTGTTCAATCGTCGAAATGAACCCTTTTCAAAATACATAGTCAATCTATTTATATTAAAATAATGTCAGACTCGGCAAGATATTAAAAACAATGTAGCATCATCGTTGTGAAAAATTCATAAAAGATCTATAGTCACATTATTTGCAAAATTAACCCATCATATAAAAATGAACCAGCATGAAAAATTCGTCACTTTACATTTCTGTATTTTACATACATTAAAATTCATCTATTTAGAGCATAGATTCACCATAAGTAGCTCGTATATTCACGTAATCAATTAGAATATCACAACATTCATGTCTTTGATATATTTAATATTATCAAATTACAATATAAAATTTAATTTTATCAACATAATTCACGAAGCACATTTTAACAAAAGCGTACAATAATACATTTCTACTAAAAAAATATGAAATTCAACATAATAAAAATGATATATCATACACAATTTCATATCGAATACATGAACAAAAATAAATCTTATTCAAAATTAAAAAAAAAAGGATGGGAAACGTGCTCAATGAATGCAAAACAAACACAATCAACACTATTTAAACAAAACTATACTAGCTGGTACTAAGTTTTCGCTTTCTCTCCAACTTCTTGTTCATGTCTGAACAATAATTTTTTATTTTTGCTCCAAGCTCTTCAAAGACTCGAATCAATCTTTCACGAACTACCGAATCCTGAATCTGTAACTCAATCTTCTTCCTTTCTCGATATACAATTATATTTTCCTTCATGACAACAATCGCATTACCCTCCACAAGCATAACAAAACGACACATAAAAAGCCAAACATCATCTTTTGATTCAATAAAAGCTCCTAGAAGTTGCATACATGGACCACGGTTACCATTCAAACATCGATCAATCGTAATATCATCATTCGTTGACGACACTCTCTTATTTACTATTCCGTTTCTTCTCAATAATACGCTTAGAAGCGATCGAAATGTTTCATAGGCATCCGACCTGACATAATCATTACTATCTCCAAGTGCAATGAGCAGTCGATTGATCACCTCATTTGTTACTGCCTTTTCACCTATCTTACCGAGGGCTAGACATGCACTTGACCTGATTCTCCAATCCCTATCTTCAATTGCAATGATCAGTCGATTGATCACCTCATTTGTTGCTGCCCTTCCACCTATCTTACTGAGAGCTAGACATGCATTCCACCTAACATGCGCATCACTATCCTCAAGTGCAATGATCAGTCGATTGATCACCTCATTGGTTGCTGCCATTTCACCTATCTTACCGAAAGCTCGACATACACTCAACCTGACATCCTCATCACTATCCCCAAGTGCAATGATCAATCGGTTGATTACCTCATTTGTTGCTGCCTTTTCACCTATATTACTGAGAGTTTCGCATGCACTCAGCCTGACATGTGCATCACTATCTCCGAGTGCAATAGCCAGTCGATTGATCACCTCATTTGTTGCTGCCTTTCCCCCTATCTTACCGAGAGCTAGACATGCATTCCACCTAACATGCGCATCACTATCTCCAAGTGCAATGATCCATCGATTGATTACCTCATTCGTTGCTGCTTTTTCACCTATATTACCGAGAGCTAGACATGCATTCCACCTAACATTCGACTCATCATCTTGAAGTGCAATGATTAATCGATTGATTACTTCATTTGTTGCTGCCTTTTCACCTATATTACCGAGAGTTTCACACGCACTCAACCTGACATGTGCATCACTATCTCCGAGTGCAATAATCAGTCGATTGATCACCTCATTTGTTGATGCCTTTCCAGCTATATTACTAAGAGCTAGACATGCATTCCATCTGACATTCGACTCCTTATCTCCAAATGCAATGATCAGTCGATTGATTACCTCGTTTGTTGCTGCCTTTTCACCTATATTACCAAGAGCTAGACATGCATTCCATCTGACATTCGACTCCCTATCTCCAAGTGCAATGATCAGTCGATTGATGACCTCATTTGTTGCTGCCTTTTCACCCATCTTACCAAGAGCTTCACATCCACTCGATCTGACATTCCAATTACTATCTCCAAGTGCAATGATCAATCGATCGATCACCTCAGTTGTTGCTGCCTTTTCACCTATCTTACCGAGAGTTTCACATGCACTCAACCTGATATTCAAATCACTAACTCCAAGTGCCATAATCAATTGATTGATCACCTCATTTGTTGATGCATTTTCACCTATATTACTGAGAGTTTCACATGCACTTGACCTGATTCTCCAATCCCTATCCCCAATTGCAATGATTAGTCGATTGACCACCTCATTTGTTGCTGCCTTTTCACCTATCTTACCGAGAGCTAGACATGCATTCCACCTAACATGCGCATCACTATCTCCAAATGCAATGATCAATCGATTGATCATCTCATTTGTTGCTGCCTTTTCACCTATCTTACCGAGAGCTTCACATGAACTTTTTCTAATTCGGGGATTGTCGTCCTCAAGATGTGTTAGGAGTAAATGAATCAATGACATATGTGGGTGTGAAATGTCTAAGTTTGAGATCAATGAGATAACGTTGTGTTTGATATCGAGGTCTTGATTTTGTAACAACTGAATCAGCGTAGTTTGTATAAGAGGTTCTTCTATTAATGTTGTGCATGATTGCATGATACTTTGAATCCTTTCTGGTAGAATGGAATTCTTCATTGACGAAGAATATGTAATCCAACTGGTGATGTAGTCAATAACTTGTTTTCGTTTATGTAGTGTATTGCTACAGTTGGATTCGTCAAAACATGAAACTAGAATTTGGAGATGTCGGAGTCCAACAATATCGCGCGGTTCGCCCATTATAGTGTCCCAAAATGTGTTTATGCTCTCTTTATCATTAATTATAGCCAATAGACCTGATACAAAAGTAAAAACTAAAGCAAAACGTTGATTGTACTTATGGTTTTTAATAAAGTCAATGGCTTTGTAACGTTCAGAAGTGCTGAGTGCGTTAACGAGGTAGCGTGCAGCAAAATGTTCTTGAAAACTGAGATGAACAAAATAATGTTGTTTTTCTGTTTCAATACGATGGCCGATTGGCCCCAAATCGAATGATTTTAGGATTCCAGTATTGAGTAAGTGCGGTGTGATTTCCATAGAGGACGCAGTTTGTTTCATAACTTTTTGTAGCAGCTCTTTTTTTAGTATTATAGTGTTTTCTACCATTGCTTCAAAGCCCAACACTTGTAAGAATGTTAATTCTTGATGACATTTCGCATAAATTTCCTCACTCGTTTGAATTGTTATGCTCAGTCGCGTTAAGTGTCGTAGACACAGCCATTTGATCATACTATCGTAGATTTCTGTCATAGTCAAATTTTTCTTTTCTTGCCAATCAGTCTCACTCCAAACACTACATATTAGTTCTAGGTTTATAGGAATGTGCGAAATACCCCAAATACGAATGTTCGATTTTAAGAATTCTAGAAGTTTTTCACCTTCAGCTGATACGTGGTTTAATTCATCCATTATCTCGCGAAAGAATTGTTTCACATAATTAGAAATATTATTATCTGTAAATCCTGTAATTTCCATTTGCACAGTATGAGGCAAAGTATTGAAATATGGACGAGATGTTACGATATGATGCGAAGTCTTCAATAATTGTTCGAATAAATACTGCAGATGTGGTGGTATACTCTGCACAATTTCATCGTATCCATCCAAAAGCCATAGAACTTTACTTTTATCCAATTTATTTCTCAAAAGATTTTTGTCTATTCCAGAGAGATCATCAGAAAAATATTCTTTCTGTACAATATCGATGAGAGAATAGCTGTTGCCTAATGACAATAGTGGATAACGAGTCTCTGTTAACGAACGTAAAGGAAACAGAATAACCAGATCATATTCTGACCAAATGACACCTGTTGCCCATTGATGTGCAGCATATCGACAAAATGTACTCTTACCAATTCCAGCTCGACCAAATACAAGTATTTGTCTTGATGGATGCTGGCATTTTTGAAAAATATCCTTGATATCTATTGGTGTCTTAGTGCCATAGATCTCTTCATATGCATTTATTATTGTATCATTACGAGTGTTATCACGAAGTTTCTTTTCTTTTTCTCGTTGTTCTTTGTTTTCTACAATGGTCAAATTGATATAGCTTTCTTCAATTGGAAATGATTTAGCCGGATTCATAAAACGTTCAATACGACTATTTTGTATATACTGATGTCTAATCAATTCAAATAAATAGTTTGATTCTTCAACTGGTTGTATTTGCGAATATCGAAGTACTGTGGTTGTTTCTTGTATGCGATCAATTAGTTCTCTTGTTTTTATATAAATATTGGATTCACAAATATGCTGAAAGTCAATGTACACAAGTTCTCTAGTTATCAGTGCCAACCAACCAGAGGGATTCCACTGATCTGCATGACTGAGCATACATGGAATAATTAGTTTGCATCGTTTGTGTGCATACTGTAATTCGAGTTTACAAACTTCGGAATTTTCATAGTCCGGTGTTAGAAAACAACAGACAACTGTAGCATTCTCTATTCCATTAGCCAGACTATATAAAAAATAACTGTATGTCTGCAGTGCAAAAAAAGGAATAGTCATTCTTAAGTAGGTACCTTTCGTACATATTGGTTTTCATGTCACCATCTTTATCAAACCATACTGGAATATTCTGATTTCGTAGAGTTTGATAAATTTTCGATACAATATCTTGATTCTTCGAATTATAAGACAGCATGAGATGTTTTCCTTCAGGAATCGGAGTACTAAAAGATATGGATTCAGCATTACCGCGAATAGATAAATGACAATAGAAGAGAAAGCTCCAATGTAATAGTCATTGATACGAGGATGTGGCTACTTCTTGGAACGCTTGAACTACATGAAGATGCATAGAATTAAGTATGTTAGGATATTAGCTACATCCACTCTAGTTTTATCCCACATCACTGAGAACTATTTTAGTTCTACCCACATTCACAAATGAATCGATAGATGCTATTATTTTCATGACGTATTCATTATGCAATTAAGAAGAGAAGTAGGTAAAACTACGCCAAAAAGCGACATCTAGTTATGACAAAACTCTGATATCGAAATCTTTAATAACGTGTCTATTCTAAAGCAATCTGAAAATTCTAGTTGAGAGTAGAAATGCAGAAGTAACGAAAGACTACCGTCAAAAAGTCAATAAGACTACGATGGTTGGACAGCAACCGTCATCACCACTTCTTGTTGCCTAACTTTATATATCAGTCATCGTCATCAAACAATGATCGTTTTCGTTTATCACATATCTTTAGAAAACAGAATGTCTACTTTAAGAAGAACTTCGATACTACGATTTAAAAACCAGGTTGTCTGAAGCATAAAAAGTATTCTTTCATCACTTAGATTGAAATATAGATAATCAACAGCTTTTCAGTCCCAATTCAAAACGTATTGTTTGGTCGTGACAAACATGAATTGGTAAAAGCTTGCAATCTAACAGGTTGAGTACAACCAGATATGGTTTTGATGTTACCTACATTGTTGTATCAATTAAAACATATTAGAGAATGAGCAGAAGTCAAGGAACAATTTTTTTGCAACAACATGTAGATCGTGCCAAAAGTTTTGTAACAGAACATGCCATATCTACCACGATTTGGAGTGTTCTTTCAACTCGATTGAGGCACTGATGAGTAACATAGCGGCATAATGATTCTAAGCAGCATTATGAAGAGTAGCATAAATTTTGCAGTTCGCTGTCGCCAATTGACAACGTTATGTCATACATTAAGATTTCGTTATTAATCAGTCAAAAATGCAATTTTAATGCATGACGTAACTTTTTTTTATTGACGACAATGAATTACGAAGATCAGAAGTGCGAAATTCACGTTTCCCATTGCGAAAGGGTTCTCGCTCTCAATTAAATCAGGCCAACTATGTTTCATACTTCAATTCTTTCGGAATTATGCGAAAAATTTCTCTTCTTGCATTTAATATTCCTTTTTTTTGCTTGATACTATCAATATCTATAAAGAAATCAAATTAACAAGAGGGATATGATATGCAATATATATCAAGCCATATTGCTGTGTAAATAGGTATAAAGTTGTAAAAAAATGCTATGATAAAAACAACCAAATCTCGTTATTGTCACCCATGAACACAGAAGTCGTGACCTATTCGCACGTTTAACAAATGATTGTAGTCATACAATGATCATATACTCTTTCTCTGAGTAACAGTATATATTATGTGAGATAGGAACATCAGCGCAAACCATTGATGTGTAGAGAACATACTCCAAAGTTGTTTCCTGACTTTTTGGTCACCCCGTATGTGACAGTCTTCTTTCTTTACAGAATAGCGAAATTACACATAAAACTGTAGCATTTTGTGTCAACATCTTTCATTGTATTTAGTCAGGCTTATGAGTGTAACCGACTATTTTCTCACATAGCTAATATATCTTTCTTTCATTTCCAGCTAAGAAAAGTAGTCATTTATTTTGCAACGATGCAAAACTTTTGCAAACTCCATAATATATTCCAGAAAATGAGCCCCTCAATATCTTGATTATTTATCCCTTTTCTTTCTAATCATCCGAAATGATCATTTTTGCAAAAGATGGCTGAATATAGAAGTTAAGAAGATTAAAAAAATGCTAGGAAATTGCTAAATCAACGATTCTTCAATATATTTTGCATCGTGCATAGACTAAGCTTTTGAAAATTTATATCTGTGTATTCGGATATTGAAAGATGAATTTTCCTAGTCTGTCATGTATGATCTCATTTATCATGCATAACTCAGTTCAATCAAACGTATAGTTGCAATATCCATAACAAATTTATTAAAATCCACTAAATAATACGAAGAAAAATTCTCTCATTTCATCGAAAGTAATGCAAGAAAAAGCTTTTTCAAAACGTCATATATCCGAATATTGGAATATGAAACCGCTATAGTTTATGATGCATTCAGCCTTCAAAGAATTTTGCTTTGATAGAGATATGATCATTTCACACAGTGATGAGAGATTGGCTCAAAAATGATACTTCATGGAAAATACAAAAGGTGGAAACGATTATCTGCAACCACATTGTCGTTTGAATATGTTTTAATATGAACAGAAGAACTTTTAAAGAACAGTAAAATGGCTACTAAAAATTTTTCAGATTCTATGACAGAAAACTGAAGACACTAAAAATTGTGCTTTAGTCTAGAAAATCGAAGATTTGGAAGTCTCGCAGCGTTTTTCGCACAAGTTCTCATTTTTACGGTTTGTGATAAAATACTCCATGCATTGACTATAGAAAATTTTCACATCTATTTTTTGAAAAACCAATCATCTTGAACGCTTGAAAATACAGGAAGCTATAGTCAAAACACTCACTGTGTCATCTGTTATGAAATATTTCAAAAATTCTAACATTCTGAGGTTAAACTTTTGCTAAAATCATGCTTTTCTATTTTCATAAATAAGGTACGAGGTTCTCTATGCCAAGCCAAAAACTATAATGTTCAGTGAACTTCATCTCTAATATATCAACTTATTAAGTTGGCGTAACACTTAGTAGACTAACCTTTCTTCCAAATGAACGATGGAGAAACCATTAAAATCATGTGTTGTGGATTTGACGCGTAAGCGAGTTCCCGGCATAAGAATAACTTCTTCTTCTTGTTTGTAACATGAGTATTCAGTAATGTCTTTGCCATTAATTGCATTAATGCAAAACAAGGTGCCCTTTTGATCTCCAAATATTGCAGCGACTCTAGCATGTGATGAACATGAGTTCACACTCCACCAAGTGACCATATGTCCTTCATTGAAATTAGAGCCAATAATTCCTGCAACACCTCTCCATACAAGAATTGGACGAGACGGTAATTTCGCAAGAGCAGTGATGAACAGTTTTAGAAAATCGAACCACGGTTCCAACGCAGACGGATTTTCAGTTCGAAGAGCTTCGTTGAGTGTCCAATAAACGGGACTATTTCCCATTGTGTAAAGATAGATTGCTGCCGATTCATTTATTGTCAGCTGAGTATTTTTTGTACAGTTTCGTTTAGCTTCCTTAACATGTTCTCTGATATTGTCGACCAATGGAACAATGCTTTCTACAGCTTCTTCTAGTGACTTAAGTGTCCGATTTTTATAATCGGATATTGGATTCCAGTTGTCTTGTTGTAGTTCTGAGATATAATTATTAACAAAGCGTCCACTTCTCGGGAATGTCATTTGTTATGCTGATTAATTATTGATTTCCTATAATAAGTAGAATGATTAAACAGTTTCAGCTAGTTTTATGGTGACATCATTATTTTCGTTTGTGTTCTTCATTAAATTTGCAGTACAGTTAAGCGAGATTCATTCGACATTTTGATATCATGCTCGAAAGTCATATGATAGTAGTCACTATTTATTTATCAAAATACGTTGGTGAAGGGAAATAATGATTATCGATTGGCACACACCTCATATTAAAATGACTCGAACTACACGATAATCTAAGGTTTCGAGTATTTGGCTTTCCTCGTTGAAAATATTGACTGAAAAGTGAAATGGAACTTGTTTTAAGGCCTAACAATGAGTGTGTTCAATATTTCAGTATTGACTTCAAATAATTTTATTGTCACAGATTGTCCGACGTTCTAAAAAATAGGAGTTCTCTGGACTACACACTAGTCCAAACTACAAGCGTTGAGGAAAAACTAGATCGCGTTAAAATACAGGGTGTTCCATACGTAACACTCCGATAAGAAATCCAAATATTTCCATTACGACTCGCGCAAATGAGCTGATTTTTTTATCAATTCAAGAGGCATGTTCATGCTTTATATCCATAAAGACATGCCTAGAGAGATCTTCTGTTAAGTGTACTGTTAGTTTTTCTATCTGCGTAGGAGTAAAATTTTTCTTGTAGGGGTCAATAGTGGTACTTAACAAAGGGTCTTTCTCATCGGGGTGTTACTTATGGAACATTCTGTAAGAGAAAAATATTGGGTTGACAAATCATGAATGTATTTTGTTCATTTTTCAAAATCTTTGTGGCAATGCGATATATAATGTATTGTGAAGCACGATCTGAAAGAGAGTGTTGAAGTGTTTACGGGCAGAAGTTTGAACCTCTCCCCCCTCCTTCTCTACAGACTATGACTCAGATCTTAATTAATTAAGTAATTAGTGTCTAATTAAGTAACTACGCGTCATAGACTGACCGATAGGTTTTCGAAACCATCGTAGGAGATAAGAAACGTAGTCTGCAGGTTGTCATATACTGTGATGGACGGCTTCAGGATGCTGCCAGAGGTCATGTATGACTCAAGTCTAGTAAAAGTATCTACGGAGTATCCTCTCGTTGAAGTCCTATGTTCTAGAGTAAGGAGTAATATGGAAGCATACCTAGGTATACATAAACAGACGAGCTTTTAGGAAATCAGTAGCATGATGAAAAATCATGAAAATAGTCATTATCGACTAAATATTGATATTTAATGCTTTCAAAAAAAAACAAGAAAAACATGATACCGAGTAAAAGTTTGTGGGGGTTTTCATCGAAGATCTCAAGAGGATGAGACTTTTAATGACTGAAAGTCTCAGACTGGTTGTTGATACTTTTGTATAAAGTGAGAGATTTCTGATGAAAGTATCCATAATAAAAATTCTCAAAAATGCTCTCTTTAATTTCTTTAGATTTTAGTGGATATCAATCATTTCAAAATGGTTCCTGGTACTGTCAATCACTTTGTTTCTGCTTGACTAACATTAAGATTACTTTTTCTAAAGTTCGACGGCTCCAGAAATTACCCGGAATCACAAAAAAAGTTTTAAATCCAGTTTCAGTGACTAAAAATGAAAGCTATTAGCGCAATCCTATGGTATTCAAATGTGAAACACGAACAAACTATTCACATTGTAAATTAGAAATTTATCAAGGTCTGTGATGAAAAACAAAGAGCATTGTTAAGACGTCTATCACATCTGTCGTGTGTTATTGCTAAGATCTGATGTTTGTCGCGGTATGTGGACGGATGGAGAGTCCAAATTTTACTTCTATACCTCAACACTTCTTTTAGATTGTGTTCTATAGAAGAAACGGCACCAATTGAATTACTGAAATATCATATGGAACTGAAACTCTAAAACCATCAAATAGATACATGAATTGTAAATCAATGTTGAAAAATTCTGATTCTTTTATTCTTGAAAACAAAGAAGTTACAGCTTTTATTACTTAAAAGAAATAATATTATATATCTATATTGAAATTTTCACTCATAAGAGTGAAAAAATAAAGAATTCTTCAAATAGATTGACACATTTTTGTATCTATTTGATGATTTAACGATTTCAACTTCTTTAGTTATTTTCTGTTATTTTTTTTTTTCTTCTCCATCAGAGATGAGCATACGGCAGGATTGGAAAAATTCTTCTACACTCATTCTTGTTTTTCACAGGTATCGCATAATATTAGAATCTGAAATGAAACATTGAATTAAAATACAACTTCGAACGAAATAAATTTTTTTCTAAAGCCGAAAAGTTTAAAAAATTTGATATAAAGGTGGGTGAGAAAAGTTTTTTTCTGGAGAGGAATATGAGAGCAAGCCTCCCTACTTCCGGTTTCAGTAAGAAAATATTTGTTAAAATATGAACGTGAAAAGATTGATGTCAGTTTCAATCATTGCGTGAAATAGTGAGAGATAGATAAATGTATTTATAAAACCTGAAATTTAAAGTTTCCAGTTTAACATGTATGAAAGTCCCAAGCATTACTCGAAGTAGCTAAGCATCATTATCTCAGCTAGCTCTATAGTGATTACACAGTACTTTGCTATGGATGCTATCATTATTAAAATTCCCGTATGTTGTTAAGTTGAATACAGTTAATTGATAGCAATATGAATCTTTAAAAAAAAGGATTTTGTATACAAGTAGCACTTTTTCAAAATGACTGCTGTTTTGCCACGACTTCCCAACATAGCAGTGTAACAAGATAAGCTACATCTATATCAGTTACTCATGCAATAATCTTGCTGCATTATAGTCATATTTGCTCCTCTTCAATAAAATCAATGTTGGTAGATGGTGCTCGTTGTCGACGAAATATATTTAAATCTCTGATATGTTCATTGAAGATGAATGACATTTCATACTTTTCACCAATCTTTCTGCTATCAATGCGGTATTGTTCAGTTACATTATTGACATTTAGAATAAGATTACGGAATAAACATCGAAAAAGGTATCTTTAGAAAAAATATTATACAATTAATATATGAAATTATTATAATTTACGTAGATTAATTATTCTATCGAGGCCCATACAAAATTGATAACTCCAATAAAAATGAAATTTATCTATTAACCTAAAAATTATATAAAGAACCCAATGAATATTTATTTGAATTTGGTGATAGACACTTAAATCTTTCCTGACAAATCTTTTAATGATCTTTTTCTCGAGCCGCTAGCAAAAAACATAATTTGAAATCGATGAATCAAATGAACTTTCATTAAAAGGTTAGAAAATAAACTATGTTTTTGTCAATTTTTTTTCAGAAAGTCATCTGAGAACTTGCAGTAAGATGTGAACAACTCTTGATTAATTTCAGCTAAACTTGTAAGTGTTTTATACTTTTGTCGACATTTATATAGCATTTATCGTACAAATCTATATAAAAAATTCAATTTCAGCATTTCATTCGATAGTTTATTTTTAAAAGAACTTGACTTAAGTTTCTGAAAAGTTTCGATAGAAAACTTCTATAATATACAATCTGATATATCCTCATTTCCTCTTTGCATAAGTACAAGTTGATGATTTCTATTCTTGTGTCTTTTAAGAGTGAGTCCATCAGAATACTGACCATGTTGGAGATAGAAAATTTTTAGAATTTGAATTTGACTCTCTCATTCGAAAGCCCATAAAAAGTACCTATGAAACCCAAAATATGAGCTCATTCTGATATATCTACAAAAAAATATTCGGTACCTCATATTTTCAAACTTCTGAAAAAAGTTGATTTTTCCAATTGTACTCGTATTTTGTGATTTTCTCTTCTCCATGTTTCGTCCAGTTAAGTCGCAAGATCTCTCAAATGATAGAAAATCTTTTTCTCTATACAAAAGAATATTTTTTGAACGCATTTTTTATGAGAAATTTTTATAAAATAGTAAAATTCGAAAGAAAAAAGTGAGCAATTTTAGTGGTGAAATTTCAATGCTGAGTAGGAATATATTACTAAATCATGAGATCCCAGGCTGGATTTTTGATATGTTGTAGCCCTGTTCATCGCGCATATTTTGATATATTTCTTTTTAAAAAATATCTCGTTCCGCTTATAGAAGTTTTCGTCACAAAAATTTGAATTTAGTATTATTTTCCTCTTCTAACATGAAATTACTGGATTATTTCATAAATGAATGGAAAATGTAACTATTATAATACTTTCAAGTTTTATAATGAAAACTGATGATTTGTAATACATTTGATGGATCAGTGTTGGATACTTCTCGATAAATAATTGAAGAAATCTTGGAAATAAGTTTTACTACTATTTATTGCGTTTGGCTACTATATCTTTTTGAGGTGTAGATTTAGTGTTTGCATCAGCTTATACATATGTTAAAATTAATGAGAGAAGGATATTTGCCATTTAGAGGCTACTAATGTTCATTCAGAAAAGAAGGCGGGCGGATATTTTTTGAATAACTTTCGATAGGAACAAGATAGAGAGTTGCAGTTTTCTCCATTAAAAAGAGGAGATAAAAGCATATCGAAACATATATGGAAAGATTTCTCTAACCACTTTTCTAAGACTGATAGTCAGATATTTTGAAAAACCTGCCTTTTTCTTATGCGTGAAAAAATACGATTTTTTATTAAAATACCGCAAAAATGTCGATTTTTTTGCACGAAAAAATGAGGTAGAAAAGTGTTTTTTAATGAGTAAAATATTTGTCGTCCTTGATCTGGCGATTCTAGAACAATACCGAAAATGAACGAATTAATGTGACGTTGATGCAAGACATACTGTTTTTCTGAAAGTTTTATATAACAGTCTAAGGCAAGTAGTTAGAGAAATCTTTCTATATAGGTTTCGATGCGCCTTCAACTCCTCTTTCTAATGGTGAAAACCGCAGCTCTCTAAGTTGTTCCTATCGAAAGTTAGTCAAAAAATATCCACTCGTCTTCTTTTTCTAAATGGGCATTAGTCCTAGCCTTTGTGATATGCATTTGTCAAATGATGTCTGACTTTAGATAAAAAACAACAAATTCTCTATGTTTGACTTACAGAGTTTTTTGACACAAGTAATGATTTCCTTTTTTTCAGACGTGCGTATATATATATATATATTTACCAAATGGGATTATTCCATTTCTACTTGAGTATTGTATTGAAACTTTTTCCTTTCTGTACACCGACACATGCGCATATATATGTGCGCCTTTTATTTTTCTCAAGACTCTCATGCCCATAAACTTTCAATATAAATAGATCGGTGCTCGTGCATATTTATGAATGTATTATCATATTCACATTTTTAAAAATATTTCTTTCTTTTTTTATTTCCTATGCACGTATTAACAATAACAGTCTTAATTTCTATCGTTTCTTATCATCCATTCTTTTGATAATTCCACATAATACCTATCGAAGTTCTGAGATAGAGGAATGAATGAATAAATGGGATCCAAAAGTGTATGTGTATATCCGTTTGATTTCATACTATTTATTGCGTCACTTATTACAATCAACTACATATTATATCAGCCAATCGTATATTCTCTTATCATTTTTGTTTCATTGATTTTGATCACATAGTTTCTTCTTTTTCATATTATTCATTCTCCTTGTGTTCAAGTCTTTTTATATACTTAGGCATTCGTATTGCCGTTAAACTACGTAATATGGGATATAAGCTATGCGACAAATTGTTAAGGAAGAATAGGACAAAAGAAGGAACCATAAAGAATATAAATTCAAAAAAATTAAATATTTCTGATTGTTTTTGCAAGAAGACATGAATACCATCTATGTAACGCACACGTAAAATGACAAAAGAGAATAAAAAGGATACTTTATACGAGGTGATCTGAAAAGGTACTGACTTAATATGATGTTATTTCGATTGACATGAAACATAACAAGAGACTAGTAAAACTTATTTCCAAGATTTCTTCAATTATTTATCGAGAAGTATCCAACACTGATCCATTCAATGAATATATCAAAAGATGCGCCATGAGCAGGGCTACAACAAATCAAAAATCCAGCCTGGGATCTCATGATTTAGTAAATACATTCCTATTCAGCATTGAAATTTCACCACTAAAATTGCTCACTTTTTTCTTTCAAATTTTACTATTTTATAAAAATTTCTCATAAAAAATACGTTCATAAAATATTCTATTGTGTAGAGAAAAAAATTTTCTATCATGTGAGAGATCTCAGGCCTAAAACGGGCGAAATGTGGAGAAGAAAATCACAAAATACGAGTACAATTGGAAAAATCAACTTTTTCAAGAAGTTGAAAAGATGAGGTCCCGAATATTTTTTTATAGATATATCAGTATGGGCTGATATTTTGGGTTTTATAGTTACTTTTTATGGGCTTTCGAATGAGAGAGTCAAATTCAAAATTTAAAAATTTTCTACCGCCATCTTTTCCTTATAATGGTCGGTTTTCTGGTGGACCCTTTCTTAATCATATTTATCTTGTATTGTACACTGGAAAGATGACAATTTTTCCATTTTTGGATCTTTTATTTGAGACTTCAGAAATTTTCGTAAAAAACTTATTGACCTTGCAACATTCTTGTACACCGGTACTTTCTATCAAATGAATTCAAACTCTTCTTCATTAATGTACGGATCATACTATTTTATTTTTGTTTCTAACTTATTTCTATCTGCTTTTAGAAATTAACTGAGAAACTAATTATCATGCATTATAAAATGATACTGATGGAATAATATTAGAATATTTAAAGAACGATATAAGAGTATACATCACAATCATTCAAAATAATTTTAAAGACGATTCTAAAAATGATCGCTCATCATGTATACATGTTCTTGAAAGTTGTACATTAGACAATCAATTATTAAAATAGATTTTTATATTCTAGAGTAATATTAAAGCGAGACCAGGAGCATATTTGAATATTGAACTCGATAAACATGTCGTAAATTCTTCTTCTTGACTCAATGAAGTGAAGCTGTTTAATTTTGCATTATTTTTAATTAAAAATCGTTCTTTATTATTCCCAATACCGAAAGGAAGGTTGTGTGTCGAGTAAATATCACAAGAAAAAAACGAGTTGATGTTCGTTCGTGTGTTCATGTGGTTATTGCATAAATATATATTGATAGTAGTTTTCCATAAAAGTTGATTAAATGGTAATCAAGAGTGAGGAGTTCGAATCTGATTTTAGTTTTTTTGAGTACCAATATACATATAAACCCTAGTTTCAATCTTGATCATTCCTTGAGAAACCTTGAAAGAATCCTTTCAAGACTAGCAGAGAGAATTCTATTGAAATTTTATCATGCTTTTGCCTGGAATGGAGCCCAATCTTCATAACAAGACCCTATCAAGAATGATAGTCATATCAGATGAACAATGTGGCAAGAAAACACCAGATCCCTAAGAGAAATTGTTCAAGAAAAAATATTTCAAAAGCTTAAAAAAATTCAAGCATGGTCAGGATCTCAATAAGAAAATACAAGAATTCACTTAGGATCCTGTCCGAAGCTTACCAAGAATAAATAGAACGATTCGTTGAAGTTTTTTTGCTAGGTTCAGATCAAGAGCTTTTCAGGACTTTGAAATCTATAGAACACAACAGAATTTTAATAGGTATGTAGCAAATCTCTCGAGAAAACTGTTTATTATGTTCGAAAAAATCTCCAAATATATTTCTTCAATTGAATTCAAATAAACTATTCCAAACAGGTTTTTAAAATCATATTGATAGAAAAAAGGTAAATATATTTTTAAATGGAACTAAAATTTAGAACAAATCAAATGTATTCATTGAAATCGAATTTAAATTTTAAAAAAACAGTAAAATTTCACTGACTGAAAATATCTGCATTGATATTGCATTTTTGGAATTTTTTTAATTAGATTTTGTCGAAATAAAATTTAAATAGGAGTTTAGATTAAAGTCAGAAATAAAAATATTGAACATTGAAGTGATATAGAATGACATGACACACCCAGCTGAATAAGCTGATCACTATGTAAACTGATAGTCTAGAGATCGATAGTCTGTGTGTTCGGTTCTCTTATACTCTATTTGAAAAATTCTGCAAAGTTCCTGTCAAGAAATTTGATAACATCCTCGAAGAAATCTAGTCAGATCCTGAAACATATGATGAGAATTTTTGTTTTCTAATTAAAGAAATTCTGACAGAATCCTACAATTTTGTGGCCACATATTTTATTTCAGGAACCATTGATTTCCTGGGTTAATCTTGGTTTGAACAACATGAATAAACTTGTTAAGATCCCGAGAGGATCATTGAAAACAATTTCGACATACTTCTTTCAAGATTTGGTGTTTCCTCAGGAAAGAACAGTGAATCCTTACATGGTCTTGATGATACGTATTTAGAATTTTGCGCTGAAACGTCAAAAATTCTCCCTACGGACCCTACTATATATTTATTGTTCAGAGATGGCTCTGATGCTGTTTGCATTTTCGTATGTTCTGACTTGTTTTTGGAGTGTACAAAATATGTAGAAAAATAGATTATTAGATACGTCGTATGCCACAAAATAGTTAAACTTATCTCAAAAAGGGTGTTCTGGTTTAGTCAAATGAAGTGAGCCACCAACTAAAGATACAAATCATGATAGAGCTGAAGATTTTACGAATAACTAGGTTTTCCTGCTAATAAAATATGTGTAAGGGAACAGAAGAAAATTCAAATTCAAGCATTAATGTCCTCATCCGTTTCACTACTGGTTTCAGCTTCTAATTCATTAGTGGTATTGTTATTCGTTTCATCTTCTGTATTATCACTTGTATCGCTCTCCACTTGGCTTCTCATTGATGGCGATGTGGTTATTTGATACTTTTGATCATTATCGTCATCACCATCATCGTCAATTAGCTCTTCCTCGATACGTTCAATATATTTATCTAATCGTCTGAAAACAAGCTTATCTTTCTCTGCATGGACAATATAACTTCTAGCAGTTGCAGAATCCAAGGCAGCCCTCCACTTCGAAGCCAATCGGAAGCTGGTATTGTTAGTTCTAACGTAGTCTTTCATACCACCCTCATGCTAACTCTATGGGATTTAATGTACAATGTTTAACAGATGATCTGAAAGAAACCACAGTGGCTTCTTTAAAACATATGAAAGGAGGTTTTGTCTTTTCAATAAACTGACAATGCCATGTAGCATTGTCAATGATAATCGCAATTCTGGCTTGAGATCCTTAGATATCGAGAGAAAGTTGGTATCAAGATTTAAACTACCATTCTGATTTTTAAATTACCATGTTGACGCCTTAAGAGAGACGATATCCTTGAAATTCAATCAACAAAATGCATTCCGTCCATAGAATGATCTTGATCACATTTAAAAACATCTACTGTAAGCAGATGAAACCCATTGTCGCTGATCATGGCTGAAATAGCTAAGCGAGCTTCAATAAAATACAACATCATGATGTGCGATCATGTTGTTTAACTATAAGAGGATACCGATACCTCTTGTATCATTATGTCTGAAATGGCTAGCTTTTGTTTCAGACTATCGAAATCATTTTCTTTTCCTCGTCATGAAAATAGACCACTGTTCCATTATTGAGAACATCATCGAGTGATCGAAAATACTACGTTCATTGAGCCATGAAATTTATTGAGTGTAGCGGAACAAAAGTTTTTGATGTTTATCTGTAACGAGAACCGAGCTTTTTCATCTATTGGAGAACATGGATCTTCATGTAAAACTCGAATGAGATTTTTTTTTAGTTGTCGGATAAACTTGTTTTGTTAGAATTGCATGAAACTGATACCTAGTCAGAAAAATATTATCACATATTTAACAGTTATTTAAATAGATGCCGAATATTGACTTGCTCGAATTCGGTTAGTTCGATTGCGTTTCATCCCCTATTTCTCTTCTGTGTTGGAGAATTCGGTGTAAGCACATCTACAATAATTTTATGCGTCTTATGTGATCACTTCGCTGATGCACTTGCTTATCTCAATTGTCTTTTATCTTTCTTACTTTGTTCTTGTTTTTCTTTTAAGCTGATCACTCTCTTTTCAGAATCGAAAGAATAATCTTTCTGAGATGTCAGGCATTGATATTAAGCGCTCGGTTATATTGGATAATGGAGTTTGAGGTTCGTTCTCTCTCTTCCTGCGAAACTGATTATTTGAAACAGTGACTGCTTCATGTCTTTGCTGTACTCTTTCCCGCCTGGTATTGTCGAGTAAAAGTTTGACTAAATTAATGATCATACAAACACAAAACTTATGACAGGATCAAATAATAATAAATGCCTCTCTTTTGATCCTTTGAGTTTATCAACAAAAATTAAAAAATACTCACGTATATCAGAAAAACCTGCTTACTCGTAAAATTTTCAGTTCTATCACGATTTGTTTCTCTAGTTGATGGTTCATTTCATCTGACTAAATCAGAACAATTTTTTCGAGATAAGTTTAACTATTTTGTGGTATATGATATATTTAATAATCTACTTTTCTACATATTTTGTACATTTCAAAAACCAGTCAGAACATACGAAAATGCAATACTATCCTTTCCAAACGACAAATGATAGAGACCTGTGGTTTGTGTAGTTTTATAGAACAACAGTCGGGCTACCCAATGCATCTCTGTATTAGAAATATATATTGAGGTATATGAGAATGATAAAATTAGGCATGTTACTTAACTGATCAGTTGTACCTTTATATGATGCCATTCTTTTAGTTTTTATATAGAAATAATGCCCAGATCCTTTCCTTTCGGACAGTCAAAAACCGCAGCTCTCTAGCTCTTTCTTATCAAAAGTTATTCGAAAAATGGCAATCTGCCTTTTATTTCTGAATCGATAATAGTTGAGTCTTTATTTTATTTTTATTCTAGATACATATAAAAAAAAATATTAATCCTCGATAACACTGCAATTGAAACATGTCATCGCCTCTTATATAGTATCGAACATATTTCCCAAATAACCAGATAAAACAGAAAAACAATTCCACACCCGTCTTACAATATAAGGCAACCGATAAAGACTGCAATCTTCGCTCATCATCATCAAATTCATAAACAACATATAACCAATACTATAACTTTAATAACGCTACAACCAACAAAACTATAGCATCTCATTTTTAACAGAATCAATATTGAAGAATGCCATTTTGATTATCTATTAATTTTATTTTGCTATAATACTGTGATAGAGTGCTGCTGCAAATACGAAAAGCTATTGCAAGTAAAAGACATGTGTAGTAAAATTGGTATATCTCAGCCAAAGTGTAAGGAATAGGGCTGAAATTTCTACCTCTATACAATGTCTTAGGGCAACGATCGGATTTTAACAAGTTGATGAAGAGAAATCGATGAGGGATTTTATTTTAAAGAAAAGAGCCTAGACCATCTGATGAGTCCTTGAAAATAGAACGTAACGCATCGTGGTATGTTTATTATTTAAACTTACCACCCTCACACCTCTATTTGATAAGACCACTGAGTAAAGTCGAAACATATATGTTCTGACAGCTTCACTCATCGTCAAAATGACTTGACTAACACGTTTTTGATGATAACCATACAAAACATTTATAAAAATACAAGAGAAGCAATCAAGACGATATAAATAAAAAATACACTGTATGTCTCATAGATGTGTAATGGTCCACTGATTCGTACAGGTATATGCAAGTGGCAAAAAACTAAGTAGTGTGACCAAACATGTACTATGATACATACAAAGAAGAGAAAAGGAGAAAAACGCAGCAATAAGGAGCGTATTGATAAAAAAATATTGTGTGCCTATTCAAAAATGTAATGGTCCATTGATTCATGCAGGTATAATTAATTAGAAAAAAGTCAAATAATTCTGTCCAATATGCACATCAGTGTTGACTATATTCAAAAATATAACAAGAGAAAAATACTAATGATAACGATCATACTGATAAGAAATACTGTATGTATATTTATAATGTAATGGTTCATTGATTCACATATAAACTATCATCATATATATATATGCAATACATTAAACATTGCAACCATACAAAACAAAACTTTTTCGCTCTCTAGCATCACATAACAAGTAGGTGTTCTTGATTTTCTACATACACATGAACTACCCAGGTCGAACGAGTCGGACCGTAAACGGTAGTATACGGATAAA
>JAJEKB010020221.1:247724-283217 GCA_022393335.1 Macrotrachela quadricornifera
GATATAAATCGGTCTGTTTTCGGCCAAGAAACGGTCTCAATACGGTATAAAACACACTACCGTATCATATCCAATAATTCTCAAAAAACCACCAAATACGGAACGTTTACTGAACGGACACGTGACGGTCCGTAATTCTGTGCCCGATAATACGGTTCGATACGGGCCAAAAACGGACCGAATTGACACCGTATTATACCGTAAATAGGCCGTTTTTAAAACGTTTACGGTACGTTTTCATACCGTAAACTTAGCCGTTTTCATTGACCTGGGTAGGCATGATCAATATCTAAACCGTTTGAGTTTGAGTTTTCATTAGAATCCTTTATTTACTTTCAAATAGGCTTAACGTATATGAACAACTATTTGGAATCCTATCACTCTCGCATACCGGCGAATATTCTGACGATAACTTCCGAAATCATGACAGATGCCTAAATACTAGTGCACCCTTTCTTTCTCATGATACACAATTGCAAACATATTTATTGATTGAAGTATATTATGATTTATATCCTCCATCATCGGCAATTGTTAACGATCAATAGCCACTTGTATAACGGAAGCATTTTAGTATATTTTTTCTCATTTATTGAGGAGTAACTTTCGAATTTTAATTCCTAGTACTACGCTTTATCGACACAAATATCTTAGTTTAAGATGTTCTTTTATATTGTTATTCCATAGAAAGTCAACATAAAGTATTGCAAAAAAAAACAGACATCGCTAAATTATTCGGTGTCAACCGTGAACGTTCCTCTCTGCCGTAGTGGGCAGAAATCGAAAAGTAGGATTCACTTTTGATTCTTGTTACTAGTGCTCACAAGTAACAACGAGCTAATCATGATAATGAGAGTAACTGAATACCATGTTCTTTCCAAAACAATAATAGACTTTGAAGTGAATGATCAATAACCGTATGACACCAATCAACTGACTAGGGAACCTCTTGAGATAATAAAAAGCTTTTGGACTTGAACTACTTTAATATTGCATATGCTGGTAAGTACTGAAATTTACAAAGTCGGATCCTCCCCTTATTGCTTGAGAAAGGAGTTGTTACCGATTCACTAGTATTTTGACTTATAGTACCATGCAAGTAGAAGTAGTAACTGAGTGACTTTGGATCTGAAATTTTGTTCGTAAAGAGGTCTTATGAATACTAGAATATTCTCGAAGCTTCGGACAAAATGGGTGCATCCTTGAGATAGTGACTGTTCAAAAAAATGACTGCCTTCTAAGATAAATTTGCTTCGATCGAAGCCATCATGCAAGTAGAAGCATAATTGGTTTAATATAATCATGAAAGAAACTCAAATATGAACTAAACTAGGTTTATATCTGAGTCTAAGGATATTCGATTCTGATTTCCAAAACTTGTATTAAACTGAAATGATATCAGATAATTTAATAGGAAGTATCCATTCGTATTTTATTTAATTTTCACATAAATTAAATACTCGGTTATTAATAATGGAGATTAGTATAGATTAATTTTATTCGAGATTTATATCTATAAATAAATATAGTCTATCAAAACTCGAGAGTCAATGAAATTTTCTGAATATCGAATCCAATTCTATAAGAACCCTTGAAAGTATAAAGCACCTAATTGATTATTTCTTATAGTAATGAAAACCCGTATATACGGTTAAAATGCAAAACAATCAAGCATACGTAAATACCTACAAGAATTACAATGGTCATAGTACTGAGAAGAAGCTGCGTGCAGTAAACAGTGTTAGTTATGGTGGGTCCAGTAGTAACACGTATTCAGGTTATGAAACGCAAAGGAAATACTATCATGGAAGTAGCAAAAGAACATTATTGGCATCTAAAGAAAACTGGAACACAATAACTACCAGTGCTCGTGCAACTGCTTTATCAACCTTCAGATTAGAACGTAGACGCGTTGTGCAGAATTTCGTCCTAGTATGGCTTGATGCCAACGTCAACGAAAATAATGAAGATTTTCAACGTTCACGTGCGGAATTACGAAAGATCGTCGTTGATGTACAACAATTTGCTGACCCTGTCCAGTGTATCGAGCATCTAGAGAGTATTGAAAATCAAAAGGTGTTTTTGATTATCTCCGGATCACTCGGTGAAAAAACAATATCCCGCATACACAGTATGGCTCAAATAGACACCATCTTTGTTTTCTGTTTTAACATAGAGCAGCATAAAGTTTGGGCGAAAGAATGGTCCAAAATTGAAGGTGTATATCGTTCAATCAAATCTATATGCAAAAAATTATCACAGGTCGCACGTGCATGTGATCACCAAGCTATTCCGATGAGCTTCGTAACGAAGCAACCATCGTTGGATGGAGTATCAAAGAAAGAAAACATTGACCAGCTGGAACCGCAGTACATGTATACAATGCTGTTCAAAGAAATCGTATTGGAAATTACAGATGACCTTGAAGAGTCAATGAAAAACTTATCAACCTATTGTCGTCAATTAGATATTCCGAACGATGAGATAGAAGAATTCACAAAAGAATATACTACAAAAAATCCAATATGGTGGTATTCATATGATATTTTCCTCTATGGCATGCTCAACCGTGCCTTAAGAGACCTTGACATAGGAACAATGACAAAACTAGGTTTCTTCATTCGACATCTTCATCAACAATTAAAAGACTTGCATCAAGAACAGTCTGATACATTCAAGGAGAAATTCATGGTTTATCGTGGTCAAGGACTATCAATGGAAGCTTTCAAAACTATACAAGATAATAAAGGTGGACTGCTCGCATTCAATAGTTTTCTGTCAACTAGTACCGAGAGAAAGGTAGCCATGTCGTTTGCTAAGCAATCAAGCAAGAAAAATCAAAGTTTGGTGGCTGTCATTTTTAATATGGAAATCGATCCTAAAACAGTTTCTATTTCAAATACACCATATGCAATGATCAAAGATCACAGTGCTATAAGCAGCGAAAATGAAATACTTTTCACAATGAATACAGTATTTCGTGTGGGGTGAAATCAAGCAGGATCACGACAATAATAGCATTTGTGAGATACAATTGATACTTACTAACGATAACGATCCCCAACTAAATAAACTTAGTCGAGAAATGAAAGCGAAAATAACTGGATCGGGATGGTATCGAATGGGTCGATTAATGCTTAAAGTGGGTGATTATAAGCAAGTCGAGGAGTTGTATAATCAATTACTTGAAAACGCTGCGAATCTTGATGAAAAAGCAGTTATTTAAAATGGTCTCGGTACAGCGAATTCTGGCCTTGCCGAATACGAAAAGGCAATATCATTCTTGAAGCAATCATTGGAACTCTATGAGAATTTGCCAGTCGAAAATTTTGCTCCTATAGCACAATTAAATAATGAGATCGGCATCGTGTACACTACTATTGCTAACTACACTGAAGCAGAGCGATACCTCCAGAAAGCCACTGAAATAAGAGTCAAATATCTAGATTCGAATCATCCAGATTTGGCCGAATCCTACAACGCTCTTTCATCCTTATATTTAAATTTGGGTAACTATATAAAAGCACTCGAATTTGGAGACAAAGCAATCAAAATTAGAGAGAAAGTTCTACCACCGAATCACCCGGATTTGGCTCTTTCTTACCATTCTATAAGCCACGTCCATGAGAATATGGCAAATTATTCAAAGGCAATTACATATCATGAAAAATCAATTAAGATTGAAGAACAAACTCTGCCTCCAAACCACCCCGATCTCGCTCAAGCATATAGTTGTTTTGCTATAATGTGTGGCACTATCGGTAACTATTCGAAACGACTTGAATTCGAACAGAAAGCACTCAAAATAACACAAAAAGCTCTGCCTCCAAATCATCCAGATTTAGCCCTTTCTTACCACAATATTGGTCACGTTTATGACGATATGGGTGACTCCTTCAAGGCACTTGAATTTCATGAAAAAGCAATGAAAATCAGCGAAACAGCACCTTCTCCAAATCATTCAAGTATGGCAGTTTCTTACCACTATATCAGTCACGCATATGAGAAACTGGGTAATTACTCGGAAGCTATTTGGTTTCACGAAAAATCAATCAAAATCGAAGAAGAAACGTTGCCCCCTAAACATCCCATTCTGGCTAACTCATACAGTTGCCTCGGTAATATCTACAACGGCATGGGAAACCATTTCAAAGCACTCGGATTTCATGAAAAAGCACTCAAAATAAGAGAAGAAGCTTTGCCGCCAAATCATCCAGATTTGGCTGATTCTTACCAGAATTTTGGTCAAGTTTATGTCAATATGGGTGACTTCGTGAAAGCTCTTGAGTCTTATGAAAAAGCAAAAACACTTTACGAAACAGCAACTCCTTCGAATCAACCAGGTTTGGCAGATTCTTACCATAATATCAGTCACGTATATGAGAAACTGAGTAATTATTCGGAAGCTATTCAATTTCACGAGAGATCAATCAAAATTGAAGAAGTAACGTTGCCTCCCAACCATCCCAATCTGGCTAACTCATATAGTTGCCTCGGTAATATCTGCAACAACATGGGAAACCATTTGAAAGCACTCGATTTTCAAGAAAAAGCACTCAAAATAAGAGAAGAAGCTTTGCCCCCAAATCCTCGAGATTTGGCTGTTTCTTACCAGAATATCGGTCTAGTCTATGATCGTATGGGTGATTTTTTTAAAGCTCTTGAATCTTATGAAAAAGCAAAGAAACTTAACGAAACAGTAATTCGTCCAAATCACCTAGATTTGGCAGTTTCTTACCATAATATCAGTCTAGTCTATGCGAAAATGGGTAATCTCTCGGAAGCTATTGAGTTTCTGGAGAAATCAATCAAAATCGAAGAAGCAATGTTGCCTCCCACCCATCCCAATCTGGCTAACTTATATAGTTCCCTCGGTAATATATACAACGACATGGCAAACCATTTGAAAGCATTCGAATTTCATGAAAAAGCACTCAAAATAAGAAAAGAAGCTTTGCCACCAAATCATCTAGATTTCGCTGTATCTTACGACAATATTGGTCAGGTTTATGTCAATGTGGGTGACTTCTTCGAAGCCCTCCTGTTTTATGAAAAAGCAAAAACACTTCACGAAACAGCAACTCCTCCGAATCAACGAGGTTTGGCAGTTTCTTACCAAAAAATCAGTGATGTGTATGAGAAAATGGGTAATCACGCGGAAGCCGTTGAGTTTCTGCAGAGATCAATCAAAATCGAAGAAGAAACGTTGCCTCCCAGCCATCCCATTCTGGCTGACTCATATAGCACTCTCGGTAATATCTATAACGGCATATGAAACCATTTGAAAGCACTCGAATTTCAGAAAAAAGCACTCAAAATGAGAGAAGAAGGTCTACCTCCAAATCCTCGAGATTTGGCTGCTTCTTACCACAATATTGGCCACGTTTATAACAGTATGGGTGACTTTCGCGAAGCACTCAAATTTCATGAGAAAGGAATGAAAATTAACGAAACAGTCAATCCTCCGAATTATCAGGTTTTGGCTGTTTCCTATGACGATATCGCTAGTGCGTACAGTGGTATGGTAAACAATTTGAAAGCACTCGAATTTCAAGAAAAAGCACTTCACATAAGACAAACAACTTTGTCTCTGAATCGTCCAGATTTGTCTAATTCTTACGGCAACAGGGGTAACTGCTTGAGAGATGATGAAAGCTGCCATGATCCGGATTTAAATCTTGATAAAGATCTCAGCACATGGCTTTAGTTCAAGAATGTATAGAATTTCGTTGGTTTCATATTTTTTCGATTAATATTTTTTATGATATCGTTATAAGATTATTTATATTATCCGTAATAAAATATCTTGTAGATGAGTCTTATTAGAATTTTTGCAAGCTTTTAAGGAAGTTTGTTACAGATACTGCTTAAGGATTGTCCATCAGATGTGTTCGAAATGAAAAAGCACGTAAAATAAATAAATTCTCAGAATTTTGAAACGAATGCATTTAAGTGTTAGTTAAAGAATTAAAAAACTCTAAAAAAGAAAGTGAGAAGTTTATCGATTAATATCATGAATAATCTAATAAAATGGGTTGTTGTCGGTTTAATTGAATAGATCCATCGCAACGTGTTTGCACTTATTTCAGAGTCTCATCAAGTAGGTAGAATAATCTGCATATATAAAAGACACAAATTCTCGAATTGGAAAGTATTGCAAAGAATTTTTACAATATTAAAGAAATGCATTTGTTTTGAAAATCACGATTGTTATATTTTTCTATGAGTAGAATTAAAACTGAGCAGACTGGTGCACTTTTGACAGTTCATTTGTTATATGAATTGACTGGTGGATTTTATATCTGAGTAGCTAGTTTACTTCATAAATACAGTAGTTAGTATAAGTGTTATATAGGTCAACATTGGTATGTCTTAGTACTGTTAAAAAATGGATAATTTATGTTAGTATTTGATGAAAACTTTTGTTTTCTGATAGAAAGATGTGTGAAGTTAAGTTTTACGTATTTTTAGTATATATTACATTTCAGAATTTGTATCCCATTTTTCCATCACTTAATACATCGTATTAAAATATCTGAATATACTAGAAGACGCAACGTGAAAAGGACTACAATATACGATGAACAACTTATTTTATAGTTCATTAGTTCAAGTAATTAGATTTCTAATCTAAAGTTTTATATTCGAGCCTCACTAGTCACACAATCTAAATGTATCTATAAAAGTCAAATAAATACAAGGGGGAAAGTGCGACACCTGGGCACCCAAAACAGATAGCAGGTGCTTGCTAGGTGCTGAGGTGTTGACTGGGTGCTGAGGTGTTAGCTAGGTGCTGATAGGTGTCGAGCAGATGCCGCATAAATGTTGAGGAACCGGCTAATTTCTGAAGCCTATACTCTCTTTCTCGTAGAGAAAAGTTTAGGGAACATAAATTATCTTTTTGCTTATTTGCTTGTGTGTCCACATTCCACTGATGGGCCCAAAAATAAGATAAAAATAAGAGACTGTAATACATAAAACTCGATCAAAGGATAGTCGAGATCGACAAACACGAATATGATGTTAGTTCTTTTTAATTGTATAAATGAAAAGCTTTGTGGTAGTTTAGAAATACGATTTTGACGAGAAAGAGCTGAGCAAGTCGTCCGATGAGCTTTGTTTGTAAACTAAGTCGATGCTATGTCATAGACTAAATCATCGTTTGTCAAATAATTTTCATATAGCCATCTTCTTAATACGGTATGTTAGAAAATAGCGTACTCAGATCTTGACACCTTTCTAATTTAATTTCTCTAAACATAAAATCCTGATATTTGGTGCATATATTCGTATTAAAAGGCTCTTATGTCTAAAATTTCCTCCTTGAGTAATATCATGGTTCACGCTTTACAAGGAGAATACATCCCCATAACGCACTCACAAAAGAATCTCATTTTGTCGGAGACGGAAAAATGGTTAATTTCCAAGTAGCTAAAGGCTCTACTTCAGTACTTCTTTACTACACCCGTACTCCATGCAAACTCCACTCTAGTTCAAGTGTACTTCGCTCCCACTTCAATCCTACCGAAATATTACTCTAATCTCCTCTGATTGCAACTCGGTGTACTCGAAGGTATGCACTGGTGCAGTCCGACTGGATACCCAGTCACGGCTGGCTCATCAATTATTAGAAGAGTATCCTTGGGTTCTATAACCTATATTATGAAGGTATCCTTAGGTCCTCAAGTCTTATATCAGGAGAGTACCCTCACTCACCAAGTTCTATATTTGGTAGATAGCTTTTGGTCTTCGAGTTCTATATTCGGAAGGTACCTCTAGGTCCGTAACTCCTATATTAGGAGAGTACGCTCACCTCTCAAGCCCTGTATTAGGAGGGTACCTCTAAGTCCTTGTATCCTATTGTATAGCAGTATGAAAGTAACAATTCCAATATCAAGCAATAGCAATTGCTTTTAGTAACGACTAGTATCGGTATTGGTGTAGGAGTCGCTGTCCTCTGACGTCAAATATCAATACTTTTAAAAATTGGCAACGGATTCGGATTTCTCGATCCCAGAAAACTTCGATCAACCTTTATGAAAAGTCGTTATTTTCATAAAGTAAAGTATTTCCTAATGGAAGAATCAAGAATTTATAATTGATTTCTCAAAGTTTTCGAATTTGATTTCTATCCTTTACAAAAGGTTAATTTTCGAAAATAACGACTTTTTAAAAAGTTTTATCAGAAACACTTGGAGTCGAGGAATCCGAAGTTGTTATCGGTTTTTTCACATTAGTGATATTTGACGTGAGGGACCAACAGCCTGCTATACCAATATCGATAGCAGCCAATACCAATACCAAGTGCTATTAACTGTTATTGCTATTGTTACATCCATACCTCTATACAATAGGACTTCAGGACCTAAGGATATCCTACTAATATAGGACTAGAGCACCCAAGAGCACTCCCATAATATAAGACTTGAGGACCTTGATATATCTTCCCAATTTTGGATTTGAGCACCCGAGGGTACCCCTATAGTATAGGACTTCAGGACCTAGAGATATCCTTCCAATATAGGACTTTTGGATCTAAGGGTACCTTAATAATATAGGACTAGAAGACTTAGAGGTATTAGTCCTGACTGGAATTGGTACATATCTATCTATTTCCAGACACCCCCAGCCTATCTTATCCAACCCGAGCATCCCTAGCTTATTTCGCCCATCCTAAACATATTCCATCCAGTACCATTCACTGTGGTTTTAAGAGCTGCTCAGGTGCTGAGGTGCTGAGTAGGTACTAGGGTGCTGCAGGCACCTACCTCGCACTTTTCCCCTTGACTATATTCCATCCAGTACCAATCACTGTGCTTTAAAGAGCTGCTTAGATGCTAAACAGGTGCTGAGCGGATGCTGAGGTGCTGAGGTGCTGAGGTGCTGAGTAGTGCCCTGCGGTTCCTATAATTACCCGAGAACCGACGGTTCCGGTTCGGTTCCGGTTCCCAAAATCGAAAAAAAACGGTTCCAGTTTCGGTTCCCAAAATTTGTTTTAGGAACCGGTGTATTTACATTGATATAGAAAATATTGAGTAAGATATTTTTTAATTCCTGTATTCCCGTTTTGAGATTGTTCATATTTATTAAGATAACTCCAAGATTCCGTGCAAAACAGCGTCAACAACTTTTTAATCATTCTGGACCTCTGTTTCAAATATGAGTGTAAGAAATGCACAAAATGCATCACTCACAGGTCATAATCTGTGTCAACATATTATTATGTTGCATTTGAAAAATTCCTTATCTATCATTAAAAAAATGTTCGGTTCCAACGGTTCCGGTTCCGGTTCCATTCCCTTTTTTTTCACGGTTCCGGTTCCGGTTCCGGATAACAGAAATTGAAAAAACCGGTTCCCGGTTCGGTTCTCGGTTCCATTTATTTTGGAACCGCAGGGCACTAGTGCTGAGTGGGTGCTGAGGTGCTGAGGTACTGAGTGGGTGCTGAATGGGTGCCGAGGTGCTGGCGGCACCTACATCGCACTTTCCCCCTTGGGCTAAATACATTGTTTTTACCTAATTAAATTTCGAATCTTCTAGATCTACGAATTATTTATCAACACGACTATCAATGAACTGGGACGACGATTTGCTGAACATCAACAAATTGCGATCAGTATTTCAAAATTAATCCCGTCAAATGTCGTTGATATTTGTTTTTCAGACGTGTTACCACTGTATAACACTTACAAAGACGATATTCAAACCGACGACATGAGTATGCTCAAAGCCGAGTTCGACACATGGCAGTTTACAGTTCGACAAATGCCAATATCAGAGCGACCAAGTACAATCAATGACACGATGAAAATGATTCAATCATTGAAAATGTTCTATCCAAATATCTACATTCTACTTGAACTGTATGCGCTGATTCCAGTGTCGGTGGCCAGCGCTGAAAGATCGTTCTCAGTTTTGAAATTAATCAAGAGTTACTTAAGAAATCGAACAGGCGACGAACGACTTAGTAGTTTGGCCGTAATCAGTACTCATAAGAAAATCGTTCAACAGTTGGACATCGAAATGATTGTGGATGAATTCGCAAAGAAAAAACGTCGGATAACATTTACAGATAGTTGCAACTAATAATTCTCTCATTTCTATCAATAGTCATGCTATTTCATCAGTTTTTCATTGTACAATAAAAAAATTGTTTGTGAACAGAAAATGAGTTCGTTTCATTTTTCATCATACGGAAAGAAAGATAGTTGAAAACATCTTTCTTGGGCAAAAAAAAACCCGATCCCCCCCCTGAAAAAAATCCTGGCTATGTGCCTGATTTAGCTGCTGCTTTAGAACAAAACAAAGTAATATGAATCACATCAATGTTCTTATTATTGATCCATGTACTAACATTTTAAACAGACACTGACCACATTGAATGTCAGAGTCAATGAAATCGGTGATGAAGGAGCTCAACATTTAGCTGCTGCTCTAGAACAAAACAAAGTAACATGAATCACATCGATATTTGTCTTATTCGTCTATGCATTCACTGTTTTACACAGACACTCACCATATTGAACCTCCAGTACAATGAAATTGATGATGAAGGAGCACAACATTTAGCCGCTGCTTTAGAACAAAACAAAGTAATAAGGATTACATCAATATTCTTCTTATTCATCGATACGTTCACTATTTTACACAGACACTTACCAAATTGAATCTCGGAGGCAATAACATCGGTGATAAAGAAGCACAACATTTAGCCGCTGCTTTAGTACAAAACAAAGTAATAAGGATTACATTAATATTCTTCGTATTCATCTATACACTCACTGTTTTACACAGACACTCACTACATTGAACCTTTTGAGCAATCAAATTGGTCCACATGGAGCACAACATTTAGCCAATGCTCTAAGACAAAACAAAGTAATACAAATTATAACAAGATTCTTCTTATTCACCTGTGCACTCACTATTTTACATAGACAATCACTGCATTGGAGCTTCGACAAAATAACATCAATTCAAGTCTAAAAGAGCATATGAAAGAAATACTCAAAAACAACGCGTTAATGAAGGGATGAATATGATTGTTGGTAACGAAGGTTACAATGCCAGGAATGTATATTTATTAGAGGATTAAATAGTCTTCTAGTTTATATACATGTATGTTTTTTGTTATGGAGTCCGTTTAATAAATACCATCAATAAAAATGTTGCGCCTTTCGAAATTAAATCGAAAATTAATATCGTCTCTCGCGGGCGTTTCTTTTTAATTATCCTTGTTGCGCTTACCAAAGCAAAAAGAATTTTATAATAATTTGTAGAAGACATAAGTAAGTGGACAGGATGTCCTGAATGTGATTTAATAAAAAAATTTTCCTATATCTTTGCTATTTCATTAGTTTTATATACAATTCATTTTAAATTACAGATGAATACACTGAGGTTTTATTTATTCTAACGACCTTCGATATTAATATGAAGAAGCATTAACTTGAATCGAAATACAAGAATTTTGATTTTGTTCATACGTCCAGGAAAACATTATGTGTTATTTTTTTTTAATTATATCGACTATTTATAGTATTTTTCTGCAAATTTTGCTACAAAGAAAAAGTTTAAATTTTTTTCAATATACATATTCTTGTATAATTCCAGAAGCTCGATTTTACCATATGAAAATATGAATTAAAATACCTTACCTAATTTTTCAATGAATTGCATCTAAGAAAGAAAACAAATTTTTTGGATTTCGATGGAAGACGATGAATTTGAATACTAGTATCGAAGTTCGTTAAAATAAATAGGAACTCAGTATATTAACTTATAATTTAAAAAAATATTTCGATAAAGTTAAATGACTTTTCGGACATCCTCTATATGTTCGAGAAATTATCTATACTTTGTTTGAAAGGAGTTGTGGTAGAAAATATTATCTCTTGAAGCCGACGAAAGACTTAATTATATATAAAAACGATATTGGCTTATAGATGTTTGTATTGCACGATATTGACATTATTTAATATGATGAAAGTCGATACATTGATTTTTTATAATGTGTTATAAATTGTATGTTGCTTTTTTTTATCAAATTTCATCTACATTCATTCTTTATTGCTGATTTTTAATTTATATATCGATGCTGTATGAACTTTCAATAAAGGGATAATAAAATTAAAATAAGAAATTTCTCATTTCAATTTCGAAAACTTTTTGGGCAAGCAGAAGATGCAGTTTATTTATCTCCTAAGCAATCGTGTATTCTAATACACTAAAAGAAGATTAATAGATTCGATAGCATTGCAAAGTAAATCGTCTACTAACTTTAAGCAAATAAATACTTGTACTTCCATGTTAAATTATTTATTTTATGTACTATGATCAATCGTAAATGGATCGTATTTATTTAAGCTTTTAATGTGTTCTCATATTATTAGTCACTTGGATTTTCTTTATCAAGCTACGTTATTATCGTTGCATTTTTAAAGACAGTAGATGCAATATATTTATACAATACGACATGACGTTTAATCTTGTGAATACATTTATTTTGGATGTTCTTCTTCATTACATACTTTAGTAATTTTCATTTTGATCGATATGAATAGTTTATTACAATAATTCTATCAAAATCATCGTTTGAAGAAGGAATAAAGTAAATAATATTGTATTATTTGAAAAATATTATTCTGCTATTAAAATCAATAGTTGTGCACTTTATTCAATTTATCAATCATGATCAAGATTGAAGAATAACTACTTTTTATGATTTATTGATCATCACTATTTCATGTTATTTTGATAGAACTTTTTAATAATACCTACTTTGACTATTGTTCAAAAAAACTTATGTTAAATTAATAACAATGTCAAAAATCATAAATCTATTAGAAGTTTATCAACAGATAAGTGAAATGTCCAATAAAACTTATGTTCAAGTGAGTGTTCTTGGTTACATGAAATCACTAGTCGACAATCTTGCTTATCATCTTTTCAGTTTCTTGATTTTCAGAGTTATCAGCCAAGATTCTTAACTGGAAAACCAGATCTTGACATTTTTGGGATATTCTTATAGACATAATCTTGTGCTTTATTATTATTAGTAGTATATGCCAACTATAATTATATTTCTTTGTTATTTTATTATAAAATCTTGCAAGAATTACAAATATTTGAAAAAATAAGTACAATTATAGAGAATTTAAAAAAGCCATTAAAATCATCAAAACGACTAATAAAAAAATGTTGTAGTTTTATATGTAGTTAAAGAAAATCTCGATTGAGGAAGTTGAAACAAACCTTGAGAAAAAAAACAAAAACAATTGTGTATTTAAAGTGTTAGCATACTTTATTAATAGGATCATGTTAATAGTCTAACCATTAATATAGAAATGAACGACGAAGTATATGCAGACGATATATATATATATAGACATAATGAACAAAGGATGGATCTCCCTCTTACAATTCTGTCTAGATTCTCTTAAAGAAAAAGAAAATAATCTTACCTGATCGATCTAGACAAACAAGAATCTAGAAAGAATATGTCCAAGAACGTAGATTAGTGATTACGTTGCCAACAATATTCATTGAATTACTTTTAATTTTATAATGCTATTCATCCTTGTTTAGGATATGCTGAGGATTAAATAGTTATTTCGAAGTGAATTTAGTTTATCCATTATCTCATTCCAAAACTTTGAAATTTTTCTAACATCTGTTCATACCATATAGAATAACAGTTCAATGTATTGAGAATGATCAAAATAAACTTGTATCGAAGCCTAGTACAATATTTGATGATTGAGCAGTTTCAATATAATAATCTTGATTATTTCAGAGTTTTCCGAGAACTTGGAGATTTTGTGTAGTGAAAAACTCAAAAAAACATCAGTCATGAGTGTGTACATTATTGTTGTATTATCAGGAGAACATTTGTTTGAGTTTGGGGAAATAAGCATCAAGTTCCAATTTTCAATCTCGTTCGATATGTGTAAACTGTAACTATTAGTAGTGTATGACAATTTGTTTTTGAACAAGATTTAATAGTACATTATGTCTTTGAAGAGGAAAACTTGAAAATTATCCAAATAACATCTTATTCGTCCATTTTTTTAGTTGAAATAATTCGGTGACAGATTGTAGTTGTTTGATTGTTCAATATTTATAGCGACAATGAAATGATCTTCTTCTATGTTATATGCAGAGTTGGTTTTGATGCCTTTAATTATTTTTTTTTAAACACTTTTAAAATATCATTACATATATTCACACAATAGAGATAGATCTCCTAAGTAACTGAATAATAACGATTCATTAGATGATTTTTTACATGAGTAAATTGATACTCACAATATTTTCTGAATGTATCTGTCCCAAAAAATTTTTTTCGAAGTACGATCTTATTGTCTTTATATACTTCTTTCAGATTTGAGTTAAACGAGATTCACGGAACCGACCTCTTAGTTGTAGTTACTTAACATTTATTAAGGCAAATTAATGTAACTGAGGTTAGTCAAGCTGAATTAAGTCTATTTAATAGTAACTAAAGTAGCCAAGCTAGTTTTGCAATAAACAAAGTGTGAATCGGTTTAATTGTAAAAAAAAGAGGATGATCTATTGCACACGTAGACTTAAACATGGAAGCGACTAGTCGTTCATGGACGCCCCTCTAGAGCACCATTTACCATTAGTCGCTAATCGGAAAGATACGATTTAGATCGATGAAGTTCATAGAAAAATTTCGACTGATCGAGTCTGATCAATAGATACTATGTTCGAACGTGATGAGAAACTTAGAATATAGCTTTTATGCAGATATTTCATGGTTGAAATTTAAAAGGTATTGATTGTAAAAACCACTCTAAAGATGAGTGACAATAAAAAAAAGTTAAGTTTTCTTTGAATTCTGGAGTCATGGAGAATTGTCCAGATGAAATCTTTCGAGTAGTAGGCAACTATGTAATTGCCAGTTTCCAAAAAGAATCTGTGAGCAATAATTTTCAAAGCAGTGACAATTAATCACTTGCCGATGGCTAACTACACTACTAGTTGCGTTCCTGGAAACGACTAACTTTGCCAGGTTATCCTATGATCTTTTAGTTCAAAATGATTAATGAACTCAGAGTTTTTGAGTTTCAAATGAATATACTATAACTGAAGGTACTAAGTGTAATAATACTACTAGTATTGCTAATTTCCATGTATTCAAGTGAAAATAGAATAATTCACTGTAAATAAACTTTTATATAATTTAGCGGATGACAAAGTTTAGATTTAAGTTGTTGGATATTTGTTATGTTTTCTTGAGTGGCGCCGGACAGTGGTCGAAACTACTTTAGTCAATTTGATTTTTATTACCTATATCAACTGATTTGAAATCAAGACTATAGATTGGGTTATATATTTTCTTATTCTATATGAAAAAAAACTTATGAAAGTGTAAACACAAAAAAATAAGAAGTTTCGAACGGAGAATATTCATGATCACTGATGTAATGCTGAATGTGAAGCGTAGAATAGTAGACGGCTTTGCAGAAAGATGTGAAAATATATTGACTTCAGGTAGACCATGAGAAATAGCATCACATATTTGTGAATTCTATTCCGATTAAACCATTTAAAATGCTGACAGAATCCTTTTTACATGTGTTAATCTTCTTACTTTATTTACTACAGAATGAGTTGATAGCAACATGTGAATACAAAAATACATTTTTTATAGCTTTTTTTTCAATACCACTAATAGTGGGGGTTACAGGAAGCTGAGCCCCGGGAATTTTTTGAGAAATTTTTAAGTAGTTAATATTTTCATTGATATGTGATGTCATCAAATAGAGTTGTTTCAAATATAAGATTTGCGTTCAATTTTCTAGTAATTTGGTATAGAATCTAGTTCAAAATCATCCATTTTTTTGCAGTTAAATAATAAAAAACCTGCTTCTGAGATTTAGAAACCTAAAATAAAATCTTGACAAGTATTTATTCTAATAACAGCTACGTTTGATAAAGAATAGATCAAATTAAACATTAAGATTTTTCCTTTATTACAGTACTGGCCAAAAGTACTCCCCCCCTCGGATCTCAGTCACAATATGAGCTGTAGATCTGAAAACTAGTATACACATAGTTCTCGATGAATGCTGATCAGCGACACCACCCGCAGCTCGATTGCCTGAACTATAAGAAAGTTATAATGTATGCGGTGTGTCTCCACTTTGGCGTTCATAACTTAAGAATGGAAAGACTTTAGGAGTCGGGGTTGGTTTCATTTTGTAGCTCTACACTTTGGCTATCTGCGGTAAAAATTTCATTAAAATTCAATGAGTGGTTGTGAAACTAGAACCATTTTACTGTACGTATCGATATATGGCAAAGTCGGTATCTTCCATTGTGTACTTCATAAGTTAGTGAAAGATTGACAGATCGACTTCAAACTTACAGAAAAGGTTGCCCTATAGCTCCTTAGTGTTCTCTGAAATTTTCAGCCTTATATCGTTTACTAGAGAGAAATGGCACTATGTTCAAGTTCTAGATGTTGTCATAGGTCTAGCTACTCGAATAATCAAGCAATTGACCTCATCTTTTGGGTACATAACTAGCATGTAAGGAGGAATAGTTCTACCAAAAAAAAGTTACAAAAATCACTGAGTATCATGGAAAACAAAAGATGAACTTTTACAGCCTACTTTTTCCTCATTCTGACAAAGCCGAGGGTGATAGGGATTAAGAATAGGGTTTCGTATCCTTTTCACAATTACATACCAATTTTTTCTCATATTCTTACTCCAACGCTTACTTTGATTCATCATCATGTTGAAAACTGTCAAAAGACCCTTGACAGATTGAAATAGATAGATAAACCCATTTTAATTCTCTTGTATAATGTGTTTTTTGATACTGTCAAATAAAACAATAAAAGTCATCAGAATGAGGAAAAAGTAGGCTGTAAAAGTTCATCTTTTGTTTTCCATGATACTCAGTGATTTTTGTAACTTTTTTTTGGTAGAACTATTCCTCCTTACATGCTAGTTATGTACCCAAAAGATGAGGTCAATTGCTTGATTATTCGAGTAGCTAGACCTATGACAACATCTAGAACTTGAACATAGTGCCATTTCTCTCTAGTAAACGATATAAGGCTGAAAATTTCAGAGAACACTAAGGAGCTATAGGGCAACCTTTTCTGTAAGTTTGAAGTCGATCTGTCAATCTTTCACTAACTTATGAAGTACACAATGGAAGATACCGACTTTGCCATATATCGATACGTACAGTAAAATGGTTCTAGTTTCACAACCACTCATTGAATTTTAATGAAATTTTTACCGCAGATAGCCAAAGTGTAGAGCTACAAAATGAAACCAACCCCGACTCCTAAAGTCTTTCCATTCTTAAGTTATGAACTCCAAAGTGGAGACACACCGCATACATTATAACTTTCTTATAGTTCAGGCAATCGAGCTGCGGGTGGTGTCGCTGATCAGCATTCATCGAGAACTATGTGTATACTAGTTTTCAGATCTACAGCTCATATTGTGACTGAGATCCGAGGGGGGGAGTACTTTTGGCCAGTACTGTATTTAAAATTGAATCTCAAAATCTGTTTCAATAATAAATATATTATACAACGGAAAAATTTCATTTTCTAGCTTTTCGCTTTGTTGATTTTCAGAGCCTGAAAATCCATAAAAATCTAAGAGGCTCTAAAATCCACTGTTTTTTTTCTTGAATAAAACATTTAAAAGCCGTATAAATGTAGAAATGGCTCTGAATGTTCTCCTATTGTGATACATACTTTTCCAAAATTTTCGAAATAAAATTTTTCAAAAAGGCTTCGGAACTTCTTGAAAGACATCTAGGTATCTTTTTTAAAGATGTTTGAATATTTCTAATAGTTTTCTTAATTTTTTAAGAAATGCCGTGTTTCAGTCTATATTTAGTGATAAAACTCATAGAATAAGAAGTGTTTAGTTAATAAAATCTTAACTATCAATTTAAGAATTCTTATTGGTAATGAAAGGAAAGGATTGTTCTGTTACTTCCAGTAAGGCATATCATTTGAGGGCCCTTGTGTTATAACATGCAGATAAATTCAGAGTTACTTCTGTTACTTTTAGAGGCCAGGGGCTGAGCCCTCCTAGATGAAAATTCCTGGCACCGTCTCTAGGACTATTCCTAAGTTCTCATCTGCTATGTCATAGGATGCCCTTAGATCCTCAAGTATCATATAATGGAGCAGTGATAGATCGCCAAGAATATATTATAAAAGTACGTAGAGGTGTTGTAGAGCTATGTTATGTACTACTCATAGGTCTTCAAAAGCTATATTAGAATAAACAAGTTTTCATTTGTGAAAATAAATAAAGGCATCGGAACTAGCTCCTCACTGCGTCCTACGGGACAAAAAGAGAATATTCATAGAATCTAGGAGTATTTCATTAGTGCTAACAAGGATGATTTATTTTAAATAATTTGATTGAGATTAGTCTGCTGCCACAATTTTTTACTTATAAAGTACATGTAACACTAGAATCTAAATCCGAGGTTTTTGTATTTATTTTACGTCAGTAAATCCTGTCTACGTTTACGAATATGTATTTTTGATTTGCGTGTGATGATTCAGTTTTATTTTTATTTTATAAGTCAATGAAAGAAAAAAAAAGCTACTAGCAAGATATAATAATTAAACATTTTATACTCTGCGAAATGTATTTTATATAGAACCATTATTAGTCTTCGATTGTTCGATTTAAATTTTTTAATTTTCGAATTTAAACCTCTCCTCATTAATAGGTCACATATGATTCATCATAAATTGATGTATATAACGAGTAAGAGGTATTGCTTACGCGTTCGCTTTTCGTATTACTGGACTATTTTTAATCCAGATAATGTTATATTTTTCATGCAAGAGTGATCATACTAATAAGTGAAGAATAAAAACGTGTGCTTTTTATATGTTGTTTAACTATCTTTTCTTCGTTGAGATTCACAGCTATTGCATTTATTCATTCGTATTCAAATTTGGTTATTCTCGAACATTATTTTACGGTAAATGCTCTATACTATTTCTAAGTAAACATTATAATTTTAAAAATAATAAAGACGTAAACAGTAGATATGAAAATTAAATAGAGAAAAAAAACAAAACATAAGAAAGGACGAGAAAAACATCACAAAAGAGTAGAAAAATTAGTTTCATTGAGTGGCATTTTGTTCAAACTGACATTCTGTCTTTTACATTGAATTAGTTTTTAATTTGATTGTTTCAAAGAGTATTTCATAATATATCTTCCGTATTACATTCATTATCTACTCTAATGATTGATCGAAAAGCTTTTCGTGCAAAATCTTGAAAGCTGAAACTTATTTATCAGAGCTATTATCATAGAGTTTTTCATTAACGACATTGCTTATCTTACACTGTAAAAAAAGAGTAGAATATTAGACCTTTAAAGGATTTATAAAAACGTAACATATAAAGATCATCTTTATTTGGAAAATTAAAGTTAAAATAAAACAAAACGATGCAGAATGATTTTTATAAATTTCAACTAGACATTTATTAATGCCAGTTAAGGCTTCCCTCCCCCCCCCCTCAAAAATGTCAATTTTCGCCAGAAAAATCGAAATTGAGATAAATGCATGGGAAGATAGCCCGTCATCACATCTTTCAGGAACAGTATGAGTTTTATTTCGACGTCTCGTTTCTAGTCAGATTTTTGACGATTTTCGCGATGTACTACTCGTAAAACAGGCTTGTTTTTTAAAAAACGAAAAATCTTTTTCATTTTTTCTCAGAAGGTAGATTTCACAACGTATTTACAAGATTACTCAGCCACAATACTGTATAAAGTCAAATATTTTTTTTTTGTTTGAAAGAGCGTGAAAAACTGCAGGTGCTCTGAGGCTCGGTTTTTTGAATGAACCTTTGTTATTATTATATTGAAGAGTATTTTTATAATTAGAGCGCCATTTTTTGAGAGTTTTCCGAGTGAATGAACTTGTCAACCCTTTTCTCCGCTTGATAGATAAGAGTTTTAAAAAAAGGAGCCTCACAGCACCTGCATCTTGAGATGTTCTTTCAAACAAAAAAAAATCTATATATTGAATGAAGGTCCACAGAGAAATCTTGCAGACAAAATGAGCTATTTTTGACCCTTGTTGGGTTCATATCTCAGTCAAACGTCAGTAAATCGAGCTGAAACTTTTACCACAGCCTCCTCACTTCAGCCCCAACATATGCTCCAAATTTCAGCCCAGTTGAACGTACCTGAGCTGACGAGGGAACTTCCCGAGGTGTTTAAGACTTTTAGGTCTTATCTTTTGGCGATAGGTAGACCTCAATGAGGTATGAAAAACCTCAAGAGAATTTGTGGCCTCGTGCCTTTATTCCTAAGATATGGAATTCTCAAGATACATACGAAAAGAGACTGAAATGAAAAATTATCATTTTTAGAGAGCAGTACAGTATTCAGGTGGAAATTTTTAAAAGCTTCGCACACTGTATCTGCAGCCTATTCTGGATTTGGTGCTAGATCATATCTTATCAGTACCACCTCTATTGACTTTTCATCGAGCCATAGAACACCCGAAATTCTTCATTTCATATTTGGTTTAATTATACACCGGAAAAGCCCGCACAAGAGTGAATCAATGAAAATGATAGTTCAGAAAAAAGTGATTTAAACATAACGGTTTGTTACACCAGCTACAGCAGATAAAAGAAGCTGCATCACATGAAGGTATAGCACATATTGTCGCATCGAAAGAAAAGCACACCTCGCCCACTGTTTTGAAGGATTTGGAATGATTGTCTATGTAACCACTCGCATACCATGCGTATTGAATCATTGGACGAAACACTTTGGCAGACAGTTGGTTGTGCGTAAGAGACATGAGACGGATGATATTATTCCGTTCGCTCATATTGATGTCAAGTTTATCAAGTAACACGCGATTGTATAATCGTCGAGGAATTATTTTCATCTGCTTGTTGAAAAAGACATCTAGTGGCTGAATTCGATCCGTCGTTTTCCTCGGTATCTCTAGTCTTGTGCACCCAGGGATATGATCGCGCCAGTACTCAACCAAGGATGTTATGAGCTTTCCAGAACTGCTGCAGGTGATCACCACATTCGACGCCTTGAAAAAATGTGAGCGAATATTGTCGCTCAGGTGTCCTTTGGATTCTTTCAGGCAAACGTAAAGCGGCAAGAGAAGGTGATCGTCGAGTGTGATCGTTGGCTGCGCGGTATAACTGTGGGTAGTGGCATTCACAGAGCGAACGGATCCAACTGTTACTTTCTCCCCCTCATAGCTTAATGTTTGGGTAGAATGGAATTCGAGCTGGATTCCACTTTGATCCGTGTTAATCACTTCATGTTCTTCGTACTGAGGCAAACGTCTGCGAACCTCAGCTACGAACTGCTCGGCTGAAGTCCTAATCGCCTCTTCATCCTCTACGTGGCGCTTCGTTACAATCTATAAAAAACAAATAAATTCATTAAGTTTGATTTCAAGGAATTTTAGACCAAACGGCAGCTGTGCAAAACTGAAAAGTCTGAAACTTGGGAAAGCCTCTTTTTTCATGCTCATCAGGTTTTAGAAGAGAGTGCTATTTTCCAAAAAGTCATACAAATGGTTACAAATCTTTCACCTTTGTTATCTTGCGTGAAATAATATTGTGTTTGCGCTTAAAGGTGCACAGCCAATGGTTTGAAGCGATAAAATTGTGTAAGGACTCATCCATAGCCTGTTTAAGAGCCCATCGTCGTAGATCAATATCGTGCACTGGTAGGGCTTTTTCCCGAGTCCGCTCGAACATATCAATTACATGATCATCAATTTTGTCGAGCTTCTGTTTCTTGGTCCCATGTTTTTCAAGATAACGGCGAAAGCGCGAGAGATAGATTTGATGCGGGATACGTCGGAAGTGGTGTTTCACTGTCTACCATCGTCTCTTTCGTTTTCCAGTTTGTGGATTAATTTCATCATAGAATTTGATTGCCTTGACCATATAATCGAGCGAAAATTGTTTGCACAACGTCTCTTCATCTTCATCCTCATTATTCCAGTTGGGATCCGATGTTTCCTCAGCTGTACCTTCGGACACAACATCATTGATTAACTCGCCATCTGCTAACTCATGATCAAGAGTCGTTTCGACTTCTAAGGTGTGGGAGTGACTGCTAGTAAATGATTCCAGGACACTGCACAACAGGTCGGCTACTTCACATTCACGATTTGTGACAGTGGTCGAAGCCCTACTGTTCGACACAATAGACAGTAAGTTCGATGCTTGATCAGCGAAAATCCTCATGACATTTGCTGGGTTGATCATTTTGAAATAGGCGTGAGAAAAAAGTAGTATAAGACGTTTGCTTGTACGTCACTTGTATGTTGTAAACAACTGAATGAAGAGAAAAACGACCTCGTGGCACGATTCCAACATGAAAGAGAGAATAGGATGAGAAAGAAAGTGGAGAAACGAAAACAAAGAACACGCATAGTTATCAGTAAGATATGTTGGTATGCCAGCAAGGAAGACAAAAATAATCGCTATTTTACTATCCGCTTCTATCAATCTTTTTTTCTTATGTATATTAAAATCATATATGAAATGAAGAATTTCGGGTGTTCTATGGCTCGATGAAAAGTCAATAGAGGTGGTACTGATAAGATATGATCTAGCACCAAATCCAAAATAGGCTGCAGATACAGTGTGCGAAGCTTTTAAAAATTTCCACCTGAATACTGTACTGCTCTCTAAAAATGATAATTTTTCATTTCAGTCTCTTTTCGTATGTATCTTGAGAATTCCATATCTTAGGAATAAAGGCACGAGGCCACAAATTCTCTTGAGGTTTTTCATACCTCATTGAGGTCTACCTATCGCCAAAAGATAAGACCTAAAAGTCTTAAACACCTCGGGAAGTTCTCTCGTGAGATCGGTTTTTGAGGGTGGGTGGGCTTAATAGGAAGTATCTATTTGTATTTTATTCGAGATTTATATCTATAAATAAATATAAGTTACCATTTATCTACATTAATAAATATCTATAAATAATTGATATTGATTTTTAAATATAGTCTATCAAAACTAAAAGGCATCTTTTTTTTGCTTGACTATCACATATAAGAAGCAAGTGTTAAGATCAAATATGCGATAGAGATAAACCTACGCTCATCCTCATGCCGTTTAATTACATTAAATATTCAAACCCAAACGCCCAAACAGTTTAGATTTGAGTTTGTGTTTGGAGTCATGCTTAACATGAACGTTAATGATATAACGAAAATCAAAACTCGAGAGTCAATGAAATTTTCTGAAGCTAGAATCCAATTCTATAAGAAACCTTGAAAGTATGAAGCACATAATTGAATTTTTGCTTATAGTAATTAAAACCCGTATATACGGTTAAAATGCAAAACAATCAAGCATACGTAAATACCTACAAGAATTACAATGGTCATAGTACTGAGAAGAAGCTGCGTGCAGTAAACAGTGTTAGTTATGGTGGGTCCAGTAGTAACACGTATTCAGGTTATGAAACGCAAAGGAAATACTATCATGGAAGTAGCAAAAGAACATTATTGGCATCTAAAGAAAACTGGAACACAATAACTACCAGTGCTCGTGCAACTGCTTTATCAACCTTCAGATCAGAACGTAGACGCGTTGTACAGAATTTCGTCGTAGTATGGCTTGATGCCAACGTCAACGAAAACAATGAAGATTTTCAACGTTTACGTGCGGAATTACGAAAGATCGTCGTTGATGTACGACAATTTGCTGACCCTGTCCAGTGTATTGAGCATCTAGAGAGTATTGAAAATCAAAAAGTTTTTTTGATTATCTCCGGATCACTCGGTGAAAAAACAATACCCCGCATACACAGTATGGCTCAATTAGACACCATCTTTGTTTTCTGTTTTGACACAGAGCAGTATAAAGTTTGGCCGAAAGAATGGTCCAAAATTGAAGGTGTATATCATTCAATAAAATCTATATGCAAAATATTATCACAGGTCGCACGTGCATGTGATCATCAAGCTATTCCGATGAGCTTCGTAACGAAGCAACCATTGTTGGAAGAAGTATCAAATAAAGAAAACATTGACCAGCTGGAACCGCAGTACATGTATACAATGCTGTTCAAAGAAATCGTATTGGAAATTACAGATGACCTTGAAGAGTCAATGAAAAACTTATCAACCTATTGTCGTCAATTAGATATTCCGAACGATGAGATAGAAGAATTCACAAAAGAATATACTACAAAAAAGCCAATATGGTGGTATTCATATGATATTTTCCTCTATGGCATGCTCAACCGTGCCTTAAGAGACCTTGACATGGGAACAATGACAAAATTAGGTTTCTTTATTCGACATCTTCATCAACAATTAAAAGACTTGCATAAAGAACAGTCTGATACATTCAAGGAGAAATTCATGGTTTATCGTGGTCAAGGACTATCAATGGAAGCTTTCAAAACTATACAAGATAATAAAGGTGGACTGCTCGCATTCAATAGTTTTCTGTCAACTAGTACCGAGAGAAAGGTAGCCATGTCGTTTGCTAAGCAATCAAGCAAGAAAAATCAAAGTTTGGTGGCTGTCATTTTTAATATGGAAATCGATCCTAAAACAGTTTCTATTTCAAATACACCATATGCAATGATCAAAGATCACAGTGCTATAAGCAGCGAAAATGAAATACTTTTCGCAATGAACACAATATTTCGTGTGGGTGAAATCAAGCAGGATCACGATAATAATAGCATTTGTGAGATACAATTGATACTTACTAACGATAACGATCCCCAACTAAATAAACTTAGTCGACAAATGAAAGCGGAAATAACTGGATCGGGGTGGTATCGAATGGGTCGATTAATGCTTAAAGTGGGTGACTATAAGCAAGTCGACGAGTTGTATAATCAATTACTTGGAAATGCTGCGAATCTTGATGAAAAAGCAGTTATTTATAATGGTCTCGGTATAGCGAATTCTGGTCTTGCCGAGTACGAAAAGGCAATATCATTTTTGAAGCAATCATTGGAACTCTATGAGAATTTGCCAGACGAAAATTTTGCTCCTATAGCACAATTAAATAATGATATCGGCATCGTGTACACTACTATTGCTAACTACACTGAAGCAGAGAAATACCTCCAGAAAGCCACCCAAATCCGAGTCAAAAATCTCCATTCGGATCATCCAGATTTGGCCGAATCTTACAATGCTCTTTCACCCTTATATTTAAGTTTAGATAACTACATAAAAGCACTTGAATTTGGAGAAAAAGCAATCAAGATTAGAGAAAACGTTCTACCACAGAATCACCCAGATTTGGCTCTTTCCTACCAATACATTAGTCACGTCCATGAGGATATGGCTAATTATACAAAGGCAATTACATATCACGAAAAATCAATAAAGATTCAAGAACAAACTCTGCCTCCAAACCACCCCGATCTCGCTAAATCATATAGTTGTTTTGGTATATTGTGGAACACTATCGGTAACTATTCGAAACAACTCGAATTCGAAGAAAAAGCACTCAAAATACGACAAAAAGCTCTGCCTTCAAACCATCCACATTTGGCTCTCTCTTACCACAATATTGGTCATGTTTATGAAGATATGGGTGATTTCTTCAAGGCACTTGAATTTCATGAAAAAGCAATGAAAATCAGCGAAACAGTCCCACCGCCGAATCATCAGGATTTGGCTGCTTCTTACGATAATATCGCTTTTGTCTATATTCCAATGGCTAACGTCGTCAAACAGCTCGAGTTTCATGAAAAAGCACTCGAAATAAGACAAAAAAGTCTACCTCCAAATCATCCAGATTTGGCCGCTTCTTACCATAACATTGCTCACGTGTATGACCGCATGGGGCACTTCTTGAAAGCACTCGAATTTCATGAAAAAGCAATGAAAATCAGCGAAGCAGCACCGCCTCCGAATCATTCGAGTGTGGCGGCTTCTTATCATGATATTAGTCACGCATATGAGAAACTGGGTAATTACGCGAAAGCTATTCAGTTTCAAGAGAAATCACTCAGAATCGATGAAGAAACATTGCCTCCAAAACATCCCATTCTCGCTAACTCATATAGTACCCTCAGTAACATCTACAATGATATGGGAAACCATTTGAAAGCACTCGAACTCGAAGAAAAAGCACTCAAAATAAGAGAAGAAGCTTTGCCGCCAAATCATCCAGATTTCGCTGTATCTTACCAGAATTTTGGTCAAGTTTATGTCAATATGGGTGACTTCGACAAAGCTATCCAGTCTTATGAAAGAGCAAAGAAACTTAATGAAACAGCAACTCCTCCGAATCAACGAGGTTTGGCATTTTCTTACCACAATATCAGTCTAGTCCATGAAAAAATGGGTAATTATGCCGAAGCTATTCAGTTTCAACAGAAATCACTCAGAATCCATGAAGAAACATTGCCTTCAAAACATCCTATACTGGCTAACTCCTATAGTTCCCTCGGTAATATCTACAACGGCATGGGAAACAATTTGAAAGCACGCGAATTCCAAGAAAAAGCACTCCAAATAAGAGAAGAAGCTTTGCCGCCAAATCATCCAGATTTGGTTGATTCTTACCAGAATATCGGTCACGTCTATGACCGTATGAGTGATTTCGTCAAAGCTCTCGAGTTTTATGAAAAAGCAAAAAAACTCAGCGAGACAGCAACTCCTCCGAATCAACCAGGTTTGGCTGCTTCTTCTCACAACATCAGTATAGTCTATGAGAAAATGGGTAATTACTCGGAAGCTATTCAATTTCTGGGGAGATCAATCAAAATCGAAGAAGAAACGTTGCCTCCCCAACATCCCATTCTAGCTAACTCATATAGTTGCCTCGGTAATATGTACAACGGCATGGGAAACCATTTGAAAGCACTCGAATTTCAAGAAAAAGCACTCAAAATAAGAGAAGAAGCTTTGCTCCCAAGTCATCCAGATTTGGTTGCTTGTTACCAGAATTTTGGTCACGTTTATGTCAATATGGGTGATTTCGTCAAAGCTCTCGAATCTTATGAAAAAGCAAAAAAACTCAGCGAAACAGCAACTCCTCCGAATCAAGTAGGTTTGGCATTTTCTTACCACAATATCAGTCTAGTCTATGAGAAAATGGGTAATTACTCGAAAGCTATTCAGTTTCTAAAGAGATCAATCAAAATCGAAGAAGAAACGCTGTGTCCCCACCATCCCCTTCTGATTAACGCCTATGAATGTCTCGGTAATATCTACAGCAGCATGGGAGACAATTTGAAAGCACTCGAATTCCATGAAAAAGTACTTCAAATAAGAGAAGAAGCTCTGCCGCCAAATCATCCAGATTTGGTTGGTTCGTACCAGAATATTGGTCACGTGTATAAGCGTATGGGTAATTTCGTCAAAGCTCTCGAGTCTTATGAAAAAGCAAAAACGCTTAACGAAACAGCAACTCCTCCGAATCAAGCAGGTTTGGCATTTTCTTACAAGAATATCAGTGATGTGTATGAGAAAATGGGTAATTACTCGGAAGCTATTCAGTTCATGGGGAGATCAATCAAAATCGAAGAAGAAAGGTTGCCCCCCAAAGATCTGATTCTGGCTAACTTATATAGTTGCATGGGTAATATGTACAATGGCATAGGAAACCGTTTGAAAGCACTCGAATTCGAAGAAAAAGCACTCCAAATAAGAGAAGAAGCTTTGCCGCCGAATCATCCAGATTTGGTTGGTTCTTACCAGACTATTGGTCACGTGTATCAGCGTATGGGTGATTTCGTCAAAGCTCTCGAGTCTTATGAAAAAGCGAAAACGCTTAACGAAACAGCAACTCCTCCAAATCAAGCAGGCTTGGCATTTTCTTACAAGAATATCAGTGATGTGTATGAGAAAAAGGGTAATTACTCGGAAGCTATTCAGTTCCTGGAGAGATCAATCAAAATTGAAGAAGAAAGGTTGCCCCCCAAAGATCTGATTCTGGCTAACTTATATAGTTGCATGGGTAATATGTACAATGGCATGGGAAACCATTTGAAAGCACTCGAATTCGAAGAAAAAGCACTCCAAATAAGAGAAGAAGCTTTGCCGCCGAATCATCCGGATTTGGTTGGTTCTTACCAGACTATTGGTCACGTGTATCAGCGTATGGGTGATTTCTACAAAGCTCTCGAATCTTATGAAAAAGCGAAAACGCTTAACGAAACAGCAACTCCTCCGAATCAAGCAGGTTTGGCATTTTCTTACAAGAATATCAGTCTAGTCTATGAGAAAATGGGTAATTACTCGGAAGCTATTCAGTTCATGGGGCGATCAATCAAAATCGAAGAAGAAAGGTTGTCCCCCAAAGATCTGATTCTGGCTAACTTATATAGTTGCATGGGTAATATGTACAATGGCATGGGAAACCATTTGAAAGCACTCGAATTTCACAAAAAAGTACTTCAAATAAGAGAAGAAGCTTTGCCGCCGAATCATCCAGATTTGGTTGGTTCTTACCAGACTATTGGTCACGTGTATCAGCGTATGGGTGATTTCGTCAAAGCTCTCGAGTCTTATGAAAAAGCGAAAACGCTTAACGAAACAGCAACTCCTCCGAATCAAGCAGGTTTGGCATTTTCTTACAAGAATATCAGTGATGTGTATGAGAAAATGGGTAATCACTCGGAAGCTATTCAGTTCATGGGGCGATCAATCAAAATCGAAGAAGAAAGGTTGCCTCCCAAAGATCTGATTCTGGCTAACTTATATTGTTGCATGGGTAATATGTACAATGGCATGGGAAGCCATTTGAAAGCACTCGAATTTCAGAAAAAAGCACTCAAAATCAGAGAAGAAGGTCTACCTCCAAATTCTCGAGATTTGGCTTGTTCTTACCACAATATTGGCCACGTTTATAACAGTATGGGTGACTTTCTCGAAGCACTGAAATTTCATGAAAAAGGAATGAAAATTAACGAAACAGTCAATCCTCCGAATTATCAGGTTTTGGCTGTTTCCTATGACGATATCGCTAGTGCGTACAGTGGTATGGGAAACAATTTGAAAGCACTCGAATTTCAAGAAAAAGCACTCCACATAAGACAAACAACTTTGTCTCCAAATCGTCCAGATTTGTCTAATTCTTACGGCAACAGGGGTAACGGCTTGAGAGATGATGAAAGCTGGCATGATCCGAATTCAAATCTTGATAAAGATCTCAGCACATGGCTTTAGTTCAAAAATGTATAGAATTTCGTTGATCGCATATTTTGTCGATTAATATTTTTTATGGTATCGTTATAAGATTATTTATATTATCAGTAATAAAATATCTTGTAGATGAGTCTTATTAGAAGTTTTGTAAGCTTTTAAGGAAGTTTGTTACAGATACTGCTTAAGGATTGTCCATCAGATGTGTTCGAAATGAAAAAGCACGTAAAATAAATAAATTCTCAGAATTTTGAAACGAATGCATTTAAGTGTTAGTTAAAGAATCAAAAAACTCTAAAAAAGAAAGTGAGAAGTTTATCGATTAATATCATGAATAATCTAATAAAATGGGTTGTTGTCGGTTTAATTGAATAGATCCATCGCAACGTGTTTGCACTTATTTCAGAGTCTCATCAAGTAGGTAGAATAATCTGCATATATAAAAGACACAAATTCTCGAATTGGAAAGTATTGCAAAGAATTTTTACAATATTAAAGAAATGCATTTGTTTTGAAAATCACGATTGTTATATTTTTCTATGAGTAGAATTAAAACTGAGCAGACTGGTGCACTTTTGACAGTTCATTTGTTATATGAATTGACTGGTGGATTTTATATCTGAGTAGCTAGTTTACTTCATAAATACAGTAGTTAGTATAAGTGTTATATAGGTCAACATTGGTATGTCTTAGTATTGTTAAAAAATGGATAATTTATCTTAGTATTTGGTGAAAACTTTTGTTTTCTGATAGAAAGATGTGTGAAGTTAAGTTTTGTGGAAGGTTTACTTGTTTTTAATATAGATTACATTTCAGAATTTGTATCCCATTTTCCCATTACTTAATACATCGCATTAGAATATCTTAATATATTAGAAGACACAACGTGAAAAGGACTACAATATATGATGAACAACTTATTTTATAGTTCATTGGTTCAAGTAATTAGATTTCTAATCTAAAGTTTTATATTCGAGCCTCACTGGTCACACAATCTAAATGTATCTATAAAAATCAAATAAATATCATGAATGATACTTCGTGCAAGAGATGATGATGAGGTAGATCGAATCTGTGAGGATGGAATTAGATTTTTCCCAAAAACAAAACTTAAGCGCATTTAATCTCAAAAAATGTTCATATGAGAAATAATATTCTTATAGTTTTATTAAATCATCATAGAAGAGTTGAATAAATAGAAACAAAGAATGTTTATTATGCATGATATATATATAAGATTCGGACGTTGATCTAAACCCACATTTTTATAGGACTCAAAACAATCGAATAGTAGATTCGTTAAATTCGTTATTGTATCTCGAACTATTCTCGCTTGACTATCTCTTCTGGCAATATCCCCATTTGTTAAAATAATTACATCTAAATTTCTTTTTTCATTTGCCATCATTGAAGTTGTTATACCAGGTACGGATCCTTGATGTCCAACTAAATATCGTCCATTATAATCTTCAAAATTCCATATAAGACCAAATTTAGTATTGGATAGATTTGTATAACTTTCTTGTGGAAAAATATAAAGCATTTCTTCCATAGATGATGAATTATGTAAAAGAATTGAAAAATTTCTAAGAAATGATTGAAAAAATATCCCAAGTGAATGAGCTGACATGCGTAAAAAACCAGATGGATATCTTACTTGAACCAAAAAAAGGAATGTACAACCAATCTGAGAAATTTCCTGCCTAAGAAAAAACAAAAAATTTGATATAGTACTTGGTGGAATAATCGACCGAAACTTACTCGAGAAGCATTCAAGTGTTGTGCCAATTTTTCATAGACTTCCAACCATGATGAATTGTACATATAATGATCAACAAGATTGTTTTTATTGTTTTGAAAATTACTTAATCGATAACCTCCATTTTTCTCATTAATTCCTAATGGTTTTAATATATTATCTTGAACATAATGTTTGAATGATACTCCAGATACACGTTCAACAATGAATGCAGCTAAACTTGCACCCATATTTGAATAAAATGTTTTATTTCCAGGTGGTACAGATAACCAATTTTTTTCATTATTTAAATATTTCTGAATAATATTTCCAAGATTGGTTTGTGTAAAACTATCACCAGGAAGATATTGCATAAGTTCTTCTTCAAAATTCGTTTCAATACCAGATGTATGTCTAAGTAAATGTCGAGTAGTAATTGGAATATTAGGATATTGTGGATGAACAATTTTCATAAGAGGTAACAAGTATTCATTGATATCTATGTCAAGATTAAGACGATTTAATTCGACCATTTGCATAACTGCTACAACAATAAATGTTTTTGAAATAGAACCTAAAACAAAAATTGAAGTTGAAGGATTTATTGGTTGACGTGGTTCTGAAATAGGTGGAGAATGATAACCAATTCCTTCTTCATAAATAATTTCATTTGGTTTGACGACTACTATTGCAGCTCCAGGAATATAAGCATTATCAAGAAACGATTGAATCGATGTTTTTGTTGGAGGACATGTAAATTGATCATCTTCTGCTTTTATTAAACTAATGATAATGAAAAGCCAAAATATCTGCATATTGTTTTGATTATTTTTCATTAAAGATTATTTATAACTTCATTGATTTGACTCATCTTTTTTGTTCTTCTCATACAAAATATATTGACAGTTGAGTCATATGAAGTGTATTAACATATTTACGAAAATATTGTAAACATCCGACAAATCATGCAATCCCTACCCGCCCTATTTCACCTTGTCAATAGATTTTTTAAGCCCAAAATCACTCTAACTCAATGCTCTTTCTTATTCTCAAACATTTCTGAATATACGTGAGGAAAAAATGATGAGAAAAAACAAATATGATATTGATTAAGGGATAACCAATTGATTGTTAATGCTATTGATCATTTTGAAAGTATGAAAATGAAAAAAGTTCTTTGCTGAAATCTTTTTCATAAACAGTATGTAACTCATTGATATTATTAAAATATATTATATATTTGAATTCTAATGTCTACGAAATTATTAAGAGTGAGTTACAATGGAGACGCATATTTTTTTGATAACTAAATGTGATTTTAAAAACTTTCGATTTTGCTTTTTAGATAGGGTCTTTATGTGTACAAAAAAATTGACAAAATCAACAAGCAGTTAATCGCTTAGTTATTAACCTTGACACTTAGTGAGCATCGATCGATTTGTGTAAGCCTGTGTAATATTAAGATCGTTTCTAAATCTAAGAATCGAAATTATTCAGCGTCAACATATACAGAATTTTATTCTTTATGGTTCTAGCATCTCTCAAAAATATTGTTTTCAAAATTAGACGCGCACTATGAAAGCTTTAATCTCCAAAATTTATCACAAATATATTTTCAAGAATCTTATAGTTTTATCAAATTTCGATAGAGCTCTTATCTTAAAAAGATTTCTCAGCTTTGATATGAATTTATATAGTTCAACATTTGTAAGTCTTTTCATTGTTTCGTCGGCAACGAATACATACCTAAAAAACAAAGCTGATAGAGTTGAAAAGCAAAGATTTCTTTATCAAATGAAATAAGAATAAAATCTTTATAATGTGCTTCTAGTTTTCAAGGAAATAAAATAATAAATTTACACTTTTTAGATCATCCGTTAAAATAAAACAATACTTTATTACCGAGTATAGAATCACATCCTAATTATAACATACAACTAACCATAAAAAAATACAAATATTCTATTCTATATACAGGGTGGCCCAAAAGTCACTTTACCGAGAAAAAATTGAATATCTCCATTACAGCTCGATCAAATAGGCTCATATTTTTACCAAGGATAGAGGCATGTTCACACTTCAAATCCATACAGACAAGCCTAGTGAGAGCCTTTATTAAATACCACTATTGACCTCAACAAGAAAAATTTTACTTTTTCACAATTAGAAAAAAAAGTCATTTTGCCGAAAAAATTTGAATATCTCCGTTACGGCTCGAGCTAACGAGCTGATTCTTTTATCAATGATAGAGGGACGTTCAAGCTTTATATTCACAAAGACATGCCTAGCGAGATCCTTTGTTAAGTATATTGTTTTCTGTCCTATCTGTGAAAAAATAAAATTATTTCATTGAGGTCAATAGTGGTATTTAATAAAGGCTCTCACTAGACTTGTCCGTATAGATTTGGAGTGTGAACATGCCTATATCCTTGGTAAAAATATGAGCCTATTTGATCGAGCTGTAATGGAGATATTCAATTTTTCCTTAGTATCGTGACTTTTGGGCCACCCTGTATATGCAAATCTCAAAATTAGCATGAAAAATTGTATCAAGGGAAATAAAATTTTCTTTTTATGGAAAACTGACTCTTGAACGATGACAAGCAATATTTTATAAAAACAATATCTGAAATGGTATACAAGTTTATTTTTCATTGCAAACATACTACTATCCGTTTCAAAATAAAAGAGACTTCACTATCGGATTGTATAAAAAGCAACAAATTCTTAAGAAGTTGTATAGATTTTCCGAAGAGACGATCTTTCGAAAAACGGATAGTTTTCCAGCCTTGTGATGCACTTATAGCTCTGATAATATCATTTGATAGTCCACACATTTTTTGTATTGAACAAAACGAAGCCGATCTTTTGCTGACCTTCTAATGATAAGCTAGACCTCACTCACTACAATCCATGAAAGACTTGGTATTTAATCTATTTCAATAGTTTTGAGTAGTTTTCTTATGCAATTTGTTTAGCTTTTGATAGAAAAGAATGATGTATTTGAAAATCATCATACAAAACTGAGTCGGTCTATATATATTTTTTAATATTACTTGTGTATTTTCATTTTTCTCTAAAAATTTAACTTTGACTATCCTTTCTTTTGTTCGATACAAAAAAGTGTGGACTATCAAATGATATTATCAGAGCTATAAGTGAATCACAAAGTTGGAAAACTATCAATTTTTGAAAAAACCGTCTCTCTGAAAGCTTCTTAAAAATTTGTTGTTTTTCATACAATTCAACAGCTTCAAACATCCTCTTTCCAACAGTAAAAATCGCAGATCTCTATCTTCTTCATATATACTCATTGAATTTTCTTATTGTATTTTTAGCTAAACTATTTGAATATTCGTTATTTCATTGTTTGATCATCCGATATGTTTTATCAAAAACAAAAATCCACCGCAAAATGCATCATGAACTGATCTCTAATCTTCACAGTAAAACTTATTGTTATAGTTAAAAAAAAGAAAATTTTGTGTAAGCAATTTTTTCAATAACAAAACTTTATTCTCTTAAAATCATGTCTACTTAATATTACACAAATATTTCCTTGATATTTGTTTCATATCGGAATCAAATATGTTTACACGATTTTGATTAATATGATAACATTGTGAAAAGAACTTATAAAGTTCTCTTCGAAAAATACTTCCAGATAATGTAAATAAATAAAAACTAGTTGAATGACAAAAATATGTTAATGCACCGGATAATTTATTAGCTAAATTTTCTTGAGCAATTCGAAGTGTATCTTTAATTAAATTCATTGTTAATGAAACATATATTTGATAAATTGTTTGTGGTAAAGTTGTTAGAATAATAATAAATACTTGAACTATTAACATACGTAATAATTGATTATCTGTACATCGAATAATTCCATTATTATCATTTAATATTGAAATAATTTGACGACGTTTGTGTATATTATTCATTGTAAGACAACCAAATAAAATCATTAAAAATGATGGTAAAATTGAATAAAATGTTCTATAAATCATATTTTGAAAATTACATGAATATGTTATTCTTCCAAATCTATTTAATGTTTCTTGAATATTTAAATAAATCAACATATGACTATATAAAACAAAAATTATTAGAATTATTTTAGCTGTTTTTAATGAACTTAATCGACGAATATTAACATTTGATGAACTATGAAAATATCTATCAATACAAGCCATTGAAATTAACCAACAAGATATTGAACGTATTGAATAAAAAATATAAATTTCTAATTTACAAAGTCCACTATTATTATTTGACCATGATATATTAAAACTATTTGATAATGTACGTACTGGTATTATTATAAATACAAAAAATAAATTAAAAAATGTTGATGATAAAAAATAAAATGAACATGATTCATTAAGTAATTTTGGTCGAGGAAATATAATTAGAGTCAGATGGGGTAAATTCGTAATAAAAATTAATCGCGTTATTTATAATTGATATAACTTTTCTATTTTTCAATATTTTAAAAAATTTTCTTCACAAACCATATAGAGAAAATTTTTCTCTATCGATCTGTGAGATTAGTTTTTCGATATCTAGTTCTATAATGTTGT
>JAJEKB010020221.1:288217-321905 GCA_022393335.1 Macrotrachela quadricornifera
ACATCAATCACATATCTTAATTCATTGTTTATTCGTCTAGTCTGTTTGGGACCGTATTTTTTACGTACAAATCAAATCTAACTGACGAGAAAATGAGCACTTTCCTGTACGATAGCTATAAAAGGGAAAGAAAAGAATGCTCATATAAGAACAGGAAATAATTTTACATAGTGCGAATCTAGTATGCATTCAAGTTGCAAAGAATATCTGACTTGACTTGTCCATCTCTGTCGAGAAATAAGGAAAATACAAATGTAAGAAGATCACGAACGTTTTTTACAAACCTTTTTTTACTCTTTCTGCAAAAGTCCTTGCACATGTTTAATCAATTTTCTATCATATATAATTACTAGAGAAAATCCAAAGCGGTCAACCAGAATCAGCATTTTATTCTGACTCCTGATTGATTCATTAAAAAGAAATTTTTGAAAGAACCAAAAATCGATGTTTGTATGGGACAGGTAGCTAAGAGATCTAGCACATATCTGCTCAGTTTTTGAATACTCAAATGCTGTTGAGAAGAAAAGAAAATTAGTCAATTAAAATCAGAAATTGATGATCTCTCTAAATATATTATCAGAATTTTTCTCTGACCTGATGTTGATCTGCTGTGAATATATCGATAACAACATTTGTAACAAGGAAATCTTCCCATCAAGTGCGATCTTCCGTTTAGGCTCATATTTTACCTGTAGGTAGGACTCATAGCATAGATAAGAGCTCTGAACGGGATTGTGCTCATAACCTGTTGTTGTTGAGATATAGCATTCTTAAGGTGTTGGGAGAGCTCATTGTCGTGGTCCTCTTTAGGAGCATCAGAAAAAACTTATTTTAGAATTTTGATTGGAAATTTGGTATAGAGAGGAGTCTCAATGAGGATGGTTTATTGTGAAAGTTACAGCTTTGCTGAATCTTTCTAATTGGAGACAAGAACACCAAAACTTATCTCTGCAAGTGACATCAGGTTACCATAGCCGTATCTTAGGACGGGAACAAGGAATAGGCTTGAAACTTTCACAATAAACCACTTGAATTGAGACCTCTCTCTTTACAAAGTTTCAAGTGAAAATTCCTAAATGAGTTTTTTAGACGTCTCGGAGGAAGACCACGGCAGTGAATTATCTTAATTACTTAGAAACACAATATATCAACAACAATGGGCTTTGGCGACGAACACTTTTAGGGCTCTTATCCAAAGTATGAGTCCTATCTGTATGCAAAATATGAGCCCAAACGGAGGTGATCTTTAAGGAGGTTTTCTCGTGAGAACTTTTTGTCCTTCCCTTAATTTTAAAAAAAGTCCTTTGTAGGCTTTAGAGTACACATTTCTGAAAATTACTACTCAATACTCAGTTCTTTTACGCTCTATCAAATGATGTCGTTTTGATCAACTCTGAACAAGAGCGAAAATTTTGAGTTAGTTAATACTGTTTAATATTATGTTTAACTTTATTTATTGAAATATCAATTAATAGTAGATTCTTGTTTTCTTTTCAGCTTCAGAGAAATTCGAACAAATGTCGATTTTTTGTTTTTCATTATGCTATATTATTCAGTTTTATTCTCCTTGTAGAATACCAATCCAATTTAATTCCCATTTTCGAACGGATAAAGCAGCAATTGTTGCATTAGCTGTTTCTGCTGCAGGCGCCAGATAAAGATATACTCTGAAGCCAGTTGATGTTTCATCATAGATTGATGTCATTCCTGTTATTTGCCAGTGTTGCGCAACGCCAGAGAGGCTTGTAAAATAAGTAGGTACTTGTTCAAATTGACATGAACTGGTATCAACATCAACGAAAATACCAGTAGCATACGGTCGCCATTGATTAACACTTGTTCTACCTCGACAAAATCTTGGCAATTTTTCTATTGTTTTCTGTTGTGTATCTATCTTTTGCTCTAGAGCAGTTATTTTCTGCTGTTGATCAACATTTGTTTGCATTTGATCTTTGATCGCTTGGTGAAATTCATTAATTATACCTACTAAACCAACATAGCCATTGTATAGAAAATTATGCGATTCAGGTAATTTTTCGTTAATATCAGTTGCATGAACGAATATTAAATAATGAATGCAAAATGAAATAAATGGTAAAGATTGTATATGCATGTTTATTATGTCGGAATAAATATTCTTTTATGTTTTCACCTTATATACGAACGACGAAGCTTTGCTGGCTTAATTAATTTTCGCAGGTGATATGGCTCCAATTGATTTATGGACACTTTCAATATCGTCTTTCTCTCTTAATATCAAGTTTTTCGCAGACAAAAGGATAAAATAGAGTTATTACTATAGGATTTCATTCGAATTAATACTTTATATTTCGTAGGAAGTGGATTCTCGTTTCGTCGAAAAGTAGAAGTGTGAAAGTGTATTCTTCAAAGGGGCATCAAAGAGTGAGGGTGAGGGCAAAGGTGTAATTTTCGACGAAACGAGAAATAACCTCGTAGGATAATATTAATTGGAGATCAGCGAAACAACCACCCCCAAAAAACGAAGAATAAAGAATTTTGTCAATTTTATTTTCGAATATGTAACTGTCAGTGAATTGTATATTGATGCTGACTTTTAGAATTTCTGATACTTTCTTGGCCTATTGTTATTAAAAAAAATGACTAGGAACAATTTTTAAAGATATAACATCATTCCCAGTCAAAATTCAGATGATAAACTTACTTACGATATACTTTCATTCATAATTGTTTGCTGATTCTTGTTTTACTACGCATCCTTTGGTGTCTTCGTCGAGAATATATGATTACGACTGTATTGATGACTGTTATACTTGACATACAACTAAATCGAGAATCATTTTATAATGAGAGTTGAAATTGTTTGACAAATAAAAAGATATGATAATAATTGATTTTTTTCCTCTCGATACATAAATATGAAATAATTTAATTTTCCATTAATTACCATAAGTTTAGCTGAGGGGTGCGCGAATACGGGTACAAATTGTATTGCGAAAACTCGTGCTTATTCAGCAGAGTAATACACATATCCGTGTGTCATGTCCTAGTATCTACCCTCCACTCGTAGAACATCCGAACCTACCGGCAATAGCGTACGTACTCTGAAAAATAAAGATTTCCAGAAACCACTTAGTAGTATCCACTGACTGCTACTAAAAATACTAATACATAGTCATGTACTGTCATCACATTATGTACTCCGGAAAAGTCCAGAATTCTAGAATTTACTTTATAGTATGTACTGACATGTACAGATACATGATTATATATTGGCATCAACATATGTACTGCCAGTAACCTTGAATTGTGAAATTCGCTTGGTGGCATATATTAATATCTATTGGTGCACATATGTTTACTAGAACAACATATATGTGCTTTTGCCCTCACCCTCACCCTTCTCATACAACCCGTCATCCATCTGTGTTCCCCGTGTAAGGCTATTCTTCATGTGTGTGTATTCACTCTCACCGGCAGTCGAATGCGAGCCTTCTGGTTGTATCTTTCTATGCTGTACGTGCGTGTTTCAGTCATTGCGCTCAATCAAATCAAATCCGTATGTGTCTTACGTTCTTCACTTACAGACAAGTGCAAGTTCAACGTGTGTTCTTTTCAAGTGTATGTGTTTCATCTGTCTGTGTGTTCACCTTCACTTTCAATCAATCGCATTCTGTGTACGTATATGTATTTCTATCGAGTGTGTCTTTGTTTCGTGTGTCTATGTTTTGGCCTTCACCCTCAATCAAGTGCAATCCGTGTGTGTGTATGTGTGTTTCCGCCGTCACCCTTAATCAACTGCAATCTGTGTGCTTTGCTTGGTGTGTCTGTGTTTCCGTCTTTACCCTCAGTCGATTTCAATTCGTATGCGTGATGGTACTACATGCGAATGTATCAGTACATGGTGGTAGATACCAGTGCATGCCAATACATGAACTCTAGAATTCTAGCATTTTTGGGAGTACAAATGTTGATGAGAATACATGATAGTACATAGTATTACATGAATTCTAGAATTCTATGTTTTTTTTTGTAAATACATATGCTCTGATGGCAGTACATAATGTATCCGTATTCGCGCAGCTATGGCCAAAAGCTTCTTTTCTTCAAAGTTGTGTTTCTGACATCACTCGATTACATCGCATGTCATAAAAACATCTCTATACATTTTGTAGAGAATTTGACAAAGAACCTTTCTATAAAAAAAATATTTTTTTCTAAGTTGAATTATGAGTGACAAATATGCAGAATACCAAGAGATCCATTTAATTTGAGGCATCCGCTACATATAGATTGTTTTTTTCGTTTTTATCACCGATCGAGTTATAAAATTAGCAATTCATACTGTTCAGTATCTTGTTATAAGAACAATGAGAGTATTTTATTCTATAATGTATATTGAATTTCTGTTTCTATCCATTTCTCATTTATGAGTCTCAGATAGGATAACAGTTACAGAACAAATTGTTATTTTCATCTGGACGTCTTATATAGATGGTTCTTTTATTTTTCCTATTTTCGAATAGATGCTCATCGTCAACATTCTATTGAGTAACGAAAATAATCGAGATATACAAGGTAGTTTTGCAAGTATGATAAAAATAGCTATCATATACGCAGAGGCGAAGTCAGATGCGCATGATTATTGCACAGGTATGATAGACACTGTCACTAACGCAAAAGTTAATTCAATGGATAAATTGACGTTAACGCATTGATTATAAAATCGATTCTTTTCTTGTTGATCACTTTTTTGCCTGTACAGGTAAGAAAGAAAACGAGCAAAAATAACTACTCACACTTTTTTCATAATTATTACCAGAGAAATTTTTAAATGCTAGCTAAAAAAAACGCCAGAAATTTTTTAGATTAGGCTCAGTCCTATTTGCGAAGCTGGTCATGTCAAACATAGGTCGAATATCGTTAGAACGCCAACATTGTGTGTTTACTCATGAACGATGCTATGTTATGCTGAACAAAGCGTGGGAATCAATGTGCTGAAAATTCTACTATTTTTGTGACTAATAGAGAATTTATCAATGACTCGTTCATAATCTACAATTATTTCACATTCTATGGCCGTAATGATCAAATCATTCAAGAGTTGATCTGTTTTAGTACTACAAAGATGATTTTTAATAATTTCTAGTTTAGCAAAAGATCGTTCACAGATGACCTGCGAAAATGGCATTATCATGGCACTCTTCACTATTCTAAATTTTTCTAGAAATACTGATGAAAATGGAATTAATTCATTCAAGAAATGAATCACATTGATAATTGCCTTAGATTGAAGTATGGATTTAATGACAAGTAACGTTCGTCGTTGCGACTCACTTAATCCTCGACTGAGGAAGGTAGAAGTGTTCTTTCGCATGTGCTAATGTGGGAGAAATTGATCTAGGTATTTTATACAAATAAGCAATTCAAATCTCCTTGTTTAACTTGTAACATTGAAAAAAACTACTCGATTTTTTTAATTGTTTTGGATAGAACATCTTTTTTTAACCGTATAATACTGACAATATTGATGGCCCATCATACAATTTCTATAACGGTCTCTCACATCTCCCTGTTTTTCCACTATTATATGGGAAAAACATTGTGGTGTTCGAGGCGAACTATAGCATTTAGGAATGCCTTCATAGTATAGCAATTGAGGACCGAAGGTTACCGCATAGTGTAGCACTTGGGGACCTGTGGATGTCCCTGTAGTCATTATATATAAGACATTAAATACACTTTCTATTATTTCATAGTATTACATTTATTAAATCAAAAAAGGAAAAAATGGCAACACCATTGATTGCTACGTTAAATCAAGTTCAAACAGTTCTTGTGGAATATTTTCTTCCAGTTGTATATGTAATCGACGTGATTAGTAATATATTCAATATAATTTTATTTAGTCGACGTAAACTTCGCTTTAATCCTTGTTCATGGTATTTTATTTGCTTATGTTTATCACAATTTCTTTTACTTAATGTTAGTTGTCTCCTTCGTGTGATAATTGCTTGGACAAACTACACTGGTTTCTCTACCAATAGTGCTCTCTGTAAAATTAACTCTTATTTCAATATTCTTTCAATTGTTCTTGTTCGACATTTTATTTGTCTAATACCAATTGATCGTTGGTTAATAACTTCTTGGAATTCATCTCTTCGAAATATAAGTTCAATCAATAATGTTCGTTGGATTATTTTATGTTCATTTGCATTTTGGATGATCTTTTCTATTCATGTACCTATTTATTATACTACCCGATCAAATATCTGTATTCCAACAACAGATGCCGGTTATAATCTATTTACGACGATCTACAGTATCACCACATCATGTTTGCCATTTTTTTAACGATCATTTTCAGTATATTGATAGTGTTTAATATTCGTAAAAGTGCTCGACAAATCAATCCCACATTAATTCCACTTACGCCTATGGCAGCAAATATAGATACTTTACATGATTCATCAATAACAAGGGCAAGAGCAATACCAATGAAGACGAGTCGAGATATGGATTTTATCCGTTCGATGTTTTTTCAAATAATTTCATATCTATTCTTCAATCTTGTGTCATCATTCAGTACAATATTATTATTTATTTCAACAACTATGTCAGAGTGCAATCCAGAAAGAACAGCTATAATCACTTTTATTCATACATTAGGCAATTATCTTCTTTACACATATGTATCAGTAAGTATGTCACAATATTTTGAAGTCAAATTCTATCTTTTTTGCTTATTTAGGTTACATTTATTTTTTATACATTAGCGTCAAAGACATTTCGTCAAGAGTTTATACTCATATGTAAACAAGGTTACGCTGTCATTCAACGATGTCTGTGTTGTGACTATTAATATACTAAAGTTTCTTTTTGATGATCTAATTGATGTTGTCTTTATTGTATGAACAAATAAAAATCTTTGATAAAAAAGTTCTCTGATCAATAATGCTGACACTAGTAAATACACGATTGTGTAATAAAATATCTCAAAGGCACTTCTTTTGAATGAGATCTTCTATAAAAGAAATACTCATTTGACATGAAAGACACCATAAAACTGATTCAAAATGTTCTGAAATCTTTAGAACAACTTATCACTTGAATTTACATCAATATTATGTTAGTCATTACACAAAATTGTGCAAGAAAAATGTGCTTACTGATAAGATTTTTATCATTGTTATGATGAATGTATCAGATGAATAAATAGAGAAACTAGAAAAGATTAGCTTTTATTTTATCGCAAAGTAAAGTATGTATTGTTGGAGCATTGCATTTAAAAAGACATGTTGAGGACAGAATTATTCCCTCGACTGTAGAGACGGCCATATGAAAAAAAATAGTTTGTATGAATGTTTGTATGTTTGTGTCAAAGTCAACAGCAATGTCACATATCCAAGAAATCGGGAATCTTGGAGATCTCCTGATACAACAGATTCCTATAAGCATTTTAACGCAACCTGTATCAGATCTAGCCGATATAGCCTATACCTCTACTAGAGATACGGGATCTCCAAGCAAATCTCTTAGAGAGATGCTGGATCTCTAGGATATGCATCTCGTGATAAATTTTTTTTTTGAAATTTTAGCCTGGGGATGGTGCGGAACATGCATCTCCCTACAGAGGTGCCGGATCTGTAGGATATGCAATTCCTGATCTCAATTTTTCATCGTTATAGTTAATAAATGCCACGAGATCTTATAACGCTTTCGCCTATCCTTCTGGTTGTTTATATGTAATAGTCTTGTTATTGCTAATACGACTCTCTTGCGGGTCTTTGCGGATAAGATCCAGTGCATATCGGCGATGCGAGCTGTATTAGGACTTTGCGAGGAAATCATTGGTATCAGATTCTTTGACCGCTTATAAAAATGTGAAAGCAATGGATTTAGTTAAGAGCATGGTGGAAGCGTCAATCTATTCCGTCAAAAGCTAGTTTCGAATCAACATTTGTTCTTCTTTAGAACCTCAAAACTATTCACCTTCAACTTCGCTTCCAAAATATGAAAATAATTTCCGATATAAATGAAAATTGTACACCATGTTCACCTTTCATAATTTTTTTCAACCTATTATGCCCATTTTCCAAACGAAAATGAATAGGGATGCACCGGTGGCGGTTCACCGCACTACCGGTGCACCGGCAGTACGGTGTACCGGTGGACGGTGCACCGGATAGTACGGTGCATCGGTGAACGGTGCACCGGGTGGTACGGTGCACCGGGTGATACGGTGCACTGGTGAGCGGTGACACCGTATGGTACGGTGCACCGGTGGTACGGTGAGACTGATGGGCGGTGCACCGTAGTACGGTGAAACGGTGGCAGCGGTGCACCGGTCAATTTTTAGTTAATTACTGCTACAATGTGAAGCAACTCATAATAGATTTTTTTTTCAAGCTTAGCTTTTTGAGTTGAAGTGACAGAACAAAGTTCGATTAATTTCATTAATGAATTAAAAAGTTTTTCGTATAAATCAAGACAAGTAATATAAATTTAAATAATAACTAAGGATGCACCGACTCCGAGCTTTCCAGGTTCGGTTACTCTCGGTGTCGGGATTCCCGGAAATGGAAGTAATATACTGTAGGGATATCCTTGGGTCTTAAAGTACAACACTATAAGAGTACTCTTAGATCCTCAACTGCTATATTATAAGGGTACCATTGGGTCCTCATCTGGTATGCTATAGAGGTACCCTTGGGTCCTAAAGTTAGGGATGGCATCATATATTTATTCTACTAGTAACTAAGTACGTATCGTAAAGTGCTGGTGGCTGCATCCGCTTTTGTATTAGTCGACAAATGGCCCAATCAGATGGCAGCAAAATGTAGCTCGCTTATTTTCCGGACAACCGTGGGAGATTCTATGAGGACTTTTGTAGAGCACCCTTGATAACCTCAAACTGACCCGAGTAACCCTATGTTCCGTCTTTATCTTGATGGAGAAAAACCTCCTCGAAATCTGATTGGTTGAAATTGTAACTCGCTTATTTCATGGACAACTGTCCGAGATTCTATGAGGACTTTTGTAGAGCACCCTTGATAACCTCAAATTGGCCCGAAGAAACATATGTTCCGTCTTTATCTTGATGGAGAAAAACCGCCTCGAAACCTGATTGGTTGATACAAAAGAGTTTCAGCCAATCAGATTTCGAGGCGTGTATTTTCCATGAAGATAAAAACGAAGCACAAGGTTGTCCGGGCCAATCTGAGGTTACTAAGGGTGCTCTACAAAAGTCCTCATAAAATCTCCCACGGTTATCAATTTTGTAAGCAAGTGACAATTTGCTGTCATCTGGTTGACCATTTTTTTGATTAAAGACCCCCCCTCAGAAAAGTCAATTTTTTGAGAAAAAAATCGATTTTGAGGTTTATACGTATTCTGATAGCCCGTGTGATGAACCGCAAGTTGGCATGATTTGTTTTGCCAAAATGTGAATGTTGGTCTTTTTTTCTGATGACTTCTTTTCTGAGGATGTGCTACTGAGGGATACTGAGAATACAGTGTTAATAATACTTTTCATACTTTTGTTTCACCAATAGAACTGAAATTTTTATGACATATAGGATTAACCAAGATCTTTTAGTTCTGAAAGTTTCATCTCTCCAGCTGTGACCAGCGGTAGAATAAATCGATGGAATTGAGATACATCAAAAGATTTTGTTTAGCGATTTTCTCAAAACCAATTTTTTCGACCATACAGGTTACACGGGCAAGGTTTTCTCTATAAAGATATTGGCTAAACACGTCAGCGTCGCATTTAACTTGTAGAGTGCCCCTAGGACCAGATCCTCACGATCCACGACTTTTAAATTTCTCTTTTGTTTAAATAAAAAACTTAGATATTTCATTTTTATTGACACTTTGACTTGGAACATTTTTCGAGAAAGTATTTTTCAAAATCAAACAAAGAGAAATTTAAAAATCGGAGATCGTGAGGATCTGGCTCTAATGGTACTGTACAAGTTAAATACGACGTCGACATGCTTAGCCAATATTTTTATAGAGAAAATTTGCCCGCGTGGAGTGTACTTTTGACCAATAAATTGACTGTAACTCATTGGTTTCTCAGAGATTTGGGGAGATATTTTAACCACAGTCTCCCCCAGCCAAGACTAACATCCTCTGAATTTTTGGTTGGAATCGGATGAAAAATAACACAGCTCGTTTCTGAGGGGGCGGGGGGTCTTGACAAAATATAATTGTAAGAGCGTTTTTGAATTTTCAAGCGCCTTTATATGATCACATGTTAGTTATATGACAAGACAAGCCATTGCTATACTCTCGTATAATTATTGTCGTTATCATCAAATTTAGAGTTACACTCCTAATAATTTCATCTTTTTGTAACAACTATTTGTGGGCTGTTACAATTATCGCATTATATCTGGGCCGGTGCTTATACGGTGCACCGTATACCGGTGTACCGGTGGCGGTGCACCGGTGTCACGGTTAAAACGGTGGTGCGGTGCACCGGTGGTACGGTGCACCGGTAGTACGGTGCATCGGTGGTACGGTGCACCGGCAGTACGGTGCACCGGTGGCACGGTGCACCGGTGTTACGGTGCAACGGTGGTACGGTGCACCGGTGGACGGTGCAACGGTTTATCACCGCCACCGGTGCATCCCTAAAAATGAACATAAGATTGGGTACAATACCCTCAACACGAACCAAGGGCATATCTCTCACTGAGGGTGCCGAGAAAACGCCAAAACAAGGGCATATCTCTCACTGAGGGTGCCATGAAAACGCGAAACAAGGGCATATCTCTCTGAGATTTCCTTGGAGATCCGACATCTTTGAAGGGAAATGCATCTCCCGCACCATCCCGCACTAAAATTTAAAAAAAAAATTTATCACGAGATGCATATCCTAGAGATTCGGTATCTCCTTCAGAGATATTCTTGGAGATCCCGTATCTCTAGTTGAGGTGTAGGCTATATCGGCTAGATTTGATACAGGTTGGGTTAAAATGCTTATAGGAATCTGTTGTATCAGGAGATCTCCAAGATCCCCGATATCTCGGATATGTGACACCTCTCCTCAACAAATTTAAGGCCACCTAATCCACTTTGAATGGAAAATATAGCAGCTTTAGCAACATTCATTCCTGCTTTTTCATTTTTCTTGATAAAATCTTCAAGTTCTCGTTCTTTTTTTTCTTGTTCTAGAATATACCACATATGCAACTGATTTGTAAAATGAATTTTTAAATTTTTTTTAAATTTCGAAATCGTTATGATAAAGACTCATTTCCTTTTTATTCAACATATTGAAATATGTCAAATGAAGATTTAACGGAAGTTAATAAATGTTTTGGTGCTTGTTTTTTCCAGATTGAACACGGAATACACGTGATCGTATCTAAATGATCATTTATTTCTACACTTTTTAACATAACGAGATCATCTGAACATTTGATACACTCCAATGTTTGTTCAAAATCATCTGCTTCTGTAGATAATGATGATGATTCATCGGCACTTTTTTTATGTTAATATTTTCAATAGCCTCAGATATCTTTGAAAGTTGTTTTGCCATCAGTACCAATTGATCTTGTATAGAATTCGATGATTTAAATTTTTTTGTTGGTCTTGATGATGTACTTATATTTGATGATGTACGTAGGACCGATGGCGTACCCAAAACTGATATTGAAGGTGAAATGATAGTAATAATGATTGACGCTGTTGAGGTTGCTGTGCACGAAGACGATGTAATCACGTTTGCGTATTCTTATTTTTCATTCTAATCAGCATTATTGTCATTTGTTGGTGTTCCCGATTTTTCAATTACATCTGTTTTAAAATAATATTTGCCCAAATTATTCTCGTATGTCTCTAATTTATATTTTTCCTTAGGATGTTTATCCTTCGAGTGTTCTCTTGATTTATCTTTTCGTCGTACTCATTCGCAATTAAAACACAATATCTGTTCTTTGCTTGGATACATTTATGTGAAATGTCGATCCTAGTCGAAATATTTCTGAATATATTGCCTTTAATTCGCAACAACTTAATGACTATATATACGACTATAATCAGAGAGAAAAATCTATATTATAGTAAACTCCATAGATGATAAGAAACGGAGAAAACACACAAAACAACTTGAAAATTCCAAGTTGCAATAAAGGTTAGTAGACGGAAAAAAAATTTCTTTACATACATTACATGACAAAAGAAAAAAATCCAGGGAGCATCACTAACAAAATCGGAACAAGAATCAATGTATATACGTACGATAATATAAAATTTATCAAACGAGGAAAGACCATCAACTGTCTCCTTGCTTTTGAACTGAAGCTCAGTTGTCAATAGGTAATCGAACGTGCTGATTCCGAATATCCCAATGATTTTTGCCCGCTTTCGCTTTAAAGATCGGTTTTTAAGGATCTGGGTTTTTCAACTGGAAAACCGTTTTCACTAAAACATTTTCTTGACCTGTCCAAACGAAAGAAGACGTCGTCAAACCTACAGAAAACAATTTTTCAAGGTTCTAAGCGAAGTTTTCAGCGAGTTTTCTGCATCTAAAACTTAAAGAAAGAGGAGGAAACCGCTAATCTTCGTACACAATTCATAGCAGAAAAATTACTGTTTTTTTTCTGTTCTTTTCAAGATCTAGATGCAGAAAACTCGCTCAAAACTTCGCTTAGAACCTTGAAAAATTGTTTTCTGTAGGTTTGACGACGTGTTCTTTCGTTTGGACAGGTCAAAAAAATGTTTTAGTGGAAATATCAGGTGAGCCAGAGTAAATAAGTATTTTTTATTTTTTAAATATCTCTGTCATATCTCAACCGATTGGTCCAACTCGCACAACTTTCAACAACAACATCAATTCTAATTTTCTTCACAGCGCGTTTTAATTCATCAATCAGAGTTTTTTTTGATTGTACTTTATTCCAGTCCATGCGGCCAATGAATTCATCCCATATACAATAGTCCAGAGGGTTTAAATCTGGAATGTTTGCTGGCCAATGATCTTTATCAATAAACGCTGGAAAATGGTCTCTGCATCATGGTTGCGTTAGGATGTGGGTATGAGGTGTGGCATTGTCCTGTTGAAATGTCCGATCATTCCCAAATATTTGATTGCCATATTTCAGAGCCACAGGTAACATGGCTTTGATATATTGTTGATGGTTTATCGATTCTTTATCTAAAATAACTAAGAGAGAAACGCCTTTTGAACAAACAACAAGCCAAACCATAACCTTTTGTGGAAATTTGTATTTTTGTTTTTTTCCACCTGCTTTATCCGCTTCTCGACGATTAACTGCCCATATACGTTGATTTTGTGAATTGTATACCCCATCAATGTCGAATATTTTTTCATCGGAAAACAAAATTCTCATTGTTTTTTCCTTTTTGAAATATGTTCGGATCCAATTACAAAACATTTTTCATTTGGCCTTATGATCATCACTAATCAACGATACAATTCGTACCTTATATGGATAGTATCCTAGATCATTTTTGAGTATTCTACGAACACTTGTTCGTGAAATGCCCAGTTCATTGGCCAATATTCGAGAAGACACTTTTTTCTTACGCTTTAGGCGATTCTTTACCTTTTGCACTATTTGTTGAGAACATACAATATGTGGAAGGCCTGTTGGAGTAGATAATTGAATAGAACCGAGCTTTTCGATCATGTTGCACCATCTTCTCACTGAATCATAGCTGATGATACCGTTTAAATCACGAAAAATCTTCATGATACTTTCACCACGCTCATATTTTGAAAGTACGAGCTTTTAGATGTCTTTACTTTTCATTTTTAAAAATACAGTTAGAATGACTAACAACCAAAGAGAAGTAATTTACTTCGTAGAAGAACACGTGGCTAATCGAACAAAAAAAATTAGTTCAATCGGACGAAAAATGACCGAGTTACAATAGAAATGAATAATACTTATTTATTCTGGCCCTTCCGATAAATATTTAGTTTCTTTTTTTTATATATTGTGAGGTTCTCGTGTGGACTGACTTCTGCCCCAGCTCTAGATCAAGGCTGAACACTATGAATAAATCTTCTCGGTCTGCTATTGGAACGAGAACACAGATATAAAATAATAAAAAAATCAATTTACCAACATTGATACAATAAGATGAGAGAACTTTGGGGGAATAATGAGAAATGGTTATATTTATAATAAAATCGAGAAAAAATGTATAACAAAAGAGACAAGGATCAGCATATAATAACAAGTAGCGCTCGTCTAAAGACTCTCTCAGCTCTTTCTCGTAGAAATCGTGTTTCTAAACTACCATCAAGTTATTTATTTATAAAATTAAAAAAAACCAGTCATATTCAAGTTCCTCGACTTCAACTACCTTTGACCAAACTTCATAAAAACAAATAGTTTTTGTTAAAAATTTGTCGTTTGTTTCAAATATTCAGGTTCAAAAATTTTTTACAAAACAGGCTTCAGATTTAAATTCCTCGTCCTCGATTACTCTTCGAACAACTGTGATAAATTTTTTTTTTGTAAAAAAGTGATCCTTTGTGTAAGAAAATGATCCTCAATAAAAGTTTCAAGAAACTAACATCAGATTCAGTTTCCTTGACCCCGATTACCCTTTGGTCAAGTTTTACGGAAAATATTAATACAATATTTTTTTGACCTTGTGCGGACATACAAGCAATCAAGCAAACAAACAATTTATGTTTCTAAGGCTCTTCTTTACGAGAAAGAGAATAATAATGATAACGGGGATGATGATGATCAAGAAGAGAAATAGTAAAGTAAAGAAAAAGCTATATATAGAAAAGATAAAGAACAGAAAAGAAAGAAAAAGATATATATTATGTACATAGAGAAAAGGAAGGTCGAATAACGTATAATATATATATGAAAGTTAGTAGTAATAGAGGGACCTCTATTGACGCTAGCACGTATGATATTACATTCTAGTATTTATATCTTAGAAAAATACACCGAAATATTGACTAAGCGAGACATCTTCATGTTTTATTTAATAAGAGCATAGCTGCATTATTGTTGGCTAATCAGCATTCGCCTCGTGAATCATAAAGTTCGTTATACGTAACTAGTGGGAAAAAGTTTAGTATTCGAATATTACGTGTCGGTCATCAGTCATTTAATATTATACTTTGTTCCAGGTGCTATTAACGTTGCAACGTAAGTTATATAGAATGGTAGATGCGAATTCTTCAAGAGTTTTATTTTCTTTTTCGTTTTAAAATCCTTTTTTCCCTTTTGAAGTTAGTAGAAGTAGAACATTTGTAATAATTAGTACTCTCTACATCATATTTTATATCAACTACCAAGAAAATGGGACGAACACTTTTTGAAGAATTACTGCTAATAGCAAGATGAATAACAGTTTTATGCAAGAATTTTCAAAATGTATACTATTACGTATCAGAGAAGTCTTTTGTCTTTGAAATCTTGAGATGATAGCTCTCATCAGTTTCAACACAATTAATTATCTAACGAGGAAAAGCCTCAAAGCGTGACTGTTCGTTTTGAATCGGGTATTTATCATTTTGTAGAGCACGGTGAGTACGGCAATCAAGGGGGGAAAAGTGGATCCATATATATAATACTTCAAACTTGAATTCAACTATTCAACCATTCAAATATTGAATTATTCAAGGATTTAAGTATGCAACTATTAGAGCATTCAGAGGGGAGGGGTGGGGGTGCAGAGTCTCACAGAGGCAGCTGAGGGTGAGGACGAAATCCTGGAGGAGAGCGTACCAACACTATGTAAGACCAACTGAGGGTGAGGGTGGAACGCTGGGAAAGGGAAATATTGGAATACTTAAAGTGCTTGAATACTTGAAATGAATAGTTGAAAGGTTGAATAGTTGAATTCAGCTTTCAAGTTTGACGCTACTGCCAGGATCCAACACAATCGAACAGGATTCAATAGGATCCAGTAGGAGCCAAGTTAAAGTTAAATCAGTTAAACTCATGATATCCATCGTAGTTATTCATGATTTCTACTTTAACCTTAATGACTTTAGAATTTTATTAGGGACAGCCTATTTCTCGAAAACAACGACATCTTATCAAGTTTGGTGAAAGACTTTCGAGATCCAGGGATTGGATTTGTAAGATGGTTTCTTGAATTCTGCACACTTGAGAATCTCACTTAGAGATGGCTATTGTTACCAAGCAGGCTTTTCTTCACTATTGAGAGGACAAAATATGATGTTGTTCGGGCCATGTGCAAGAGCATCTTTGTAAACACCAAGTCAATCTGATCAATATCATGTTTTCCCCTGAAAATAGTGGAGAAAATGCTAACTAAAATCTGATCGGTTAGAAGCTCTTTCGCCTAAATCAATCAGATTTCAGCAGGCATTTTCTCCACTATTTTCAGTGCAAAAACTGCTGTTGATCGAGTCGAATTCAAGGAAGCAAAAGCGGTTCCTTATGGATCCTAGAATTCACCAGACACCGCCAGGATCCGTAAGATGCAAAAGAATCAGCTTGGATCTGCCAGAGTTCATATACATAATTAGAGTCTATAGGGACCTACTATTACTTATCAATATTAGCTATGTTCTGAACACTTCATATAGAGAAAATGTATCAGCCAGCTTTTAATTAAGGGTGAAAGAAGCGATACCTGGTGGATCCAGTAGGAACCGCAGGGTTCAATAAGATTCAATACGATTCAGTGAGACCTAGTGTTAGCTATATATTCTGGGAGTATTCTTCGGTCCTGAAGTCCTATATTTTGGAGGTACTCGTGGGTACTTAAGTTTTATATTCTGATGGATCTTTAGGTGCTCAAGCCCTATATTCAAAAGGTGACCTTAGATCCTCAATACTGGCTTGTCGAAACGTAACACTGATGTTTCTGACACATTGTTTTTTGGTTTTCTCAATCAAACTAGCTAAGGACTTGTTTAAATGTCATTTGATACAGCTCAGATTACTTATCTTATTATAAATGAATAAGCTTTCAGATTAAAAACCAAGTTTCTAAAAACAGTTTAATGGTACGTAATGCCGTTACATAAAAATACCCTTTTTCGTAGTCCGACTTAATAAAATTCGATTTGTCACGAATCTAGGTGACTAAAAATAATGTATCAAAACCAGAAGATATAAGAAAATTGAATTCCCTATCCAATGGTCAAAAAAATTGTGAAAATTACTTTTACTGACGAAGAAATCTGCAAAATACAAACGTAATACTGTTACACAATTTTGTTCACGTCAGCGTATTTTTCCAGTTTTACACAAAAATATCAGCTCGTGAGGTGTTGTTCTACGTAGGCAAGCCAGTATTTTGAAGGTACTCGTTTCTTTCTCAAAGGTATTCAGTTTTTTCGACTGCAATTAGGATCTTCATTCTGAAGGGAAGTGCATGTTTGTGTGTTTGTTCGTCGGGTAGCAGCTTGAACCTATGTGAGAGGTTCAGTTGAGTTGTGGCTGAGAACAGACATTTAAATGGTAGAAATTTTTTTACAGTCAAGGGATCCAGTGGATTATCTTCTTCCGTGCTAGTTCTCACTGTTCAGCATGTAGGAAAAGAACTACATCTATTCAACTCTATTGCAATCATCTATAAGATAATCACTTGTAACCTGCTTGAGGCTCTTATAAATGTGAACGTTGTAAAACGCTTATGATATGCATGATAAGTGGTAAATAGCGAGTTAAACAAGCGAGCGAAACCAAAAAAATTCTATCTCTTGCTCTCATGTAGCTTCAAACTACTACCCCACGAACAAACATACATATACACTGTTATCTTCAGGTTTGAAAACCCAAATTGTTGTCAAAAGAATAGGAAAGCCTTTAGGAAAAAAAAGAATACATCCAAAACGTAGAGCTTGAGCGCCTATGGATACCCTTAGAGTATGGCTTGAGAATCTAAGAATATCCCCTGAATATAGCACTGCCGTACCTACAGTCAAAAGAATAAGTTTCCACAAGGAACTATCAGAAACCAGTAGGAATCATATGATTTAAGAATCCAGGAGCCGCTATTTCTCCTTGTTGACATAGGCTTCAGAAGGTTATCAGTAGTATTCTGAAATAGCCATAAGTAGCCCGGAGAAAATTACTATTAGAACTATACCATACCGGTAATGAGATTTAAAGATAAACGCCCACGCTCATATCAGCAATCACGAGCGTGAGCTTTACATCTCTATCCATCAGGTTCCACAGGATCGAATAGGATCCGCTTTTTCTTCCTCGACGATAACCGCATATAAAGGATTTCTCTTCAAGAGCAACGAGCTTCTATACTTTCTGAAAAATCATCAGAAAACTCTTAAGTAAAGGGATGACTTTTAATATTGTAAGGGCAAAACAATGTATTGCTCGGGCCAATCTGGGGTTAGCAATGATACTTTTTCATATGGGCCGAACAATACTATGTTTTGTCCTTACAATATTAAAATTCATCCCTTCACTTAAGAGTCTTATGATGATTTTTTAGAAAGTATAGGAGCTCGTTATTTCTGAAAAGTTCACTATGGAGAGAAATTCCTTATAGGTGACTACCATATTCACCGAGCTCTACAATATGATAAATACCCAATTCAAAACGGAGACTCACACTTGGAGACCTTCCTTCGTACGCCTAGTAGCTTCTCGAATTATCAAAGGTTCACATGTTCACGGAGAATACATTTGATTAATGCATTTTTAATCAAGACAAATATAGTGTCCTTCAAGGTGATTGAGTAGTCTTTTGCGACGTTGAAAAACAAGCTTATGTATTTTGTTCTTATCTAAAAATTTTCCACTTTACTTTAGAAAATTTGTACTTTTCAAAACAATGGACGCGTCTAACGAACTTTACTTTGGTGAGTCTATTGCTTCAATGAGTACTTCAATAGTTAATGACTTCATTTTTCTAATTAGGAGCTGTAGACTCGACAGACCTATTTAATATCGATTTATCTGATATTGATGCTGATAATTTGATAATAAATACAAACTACGACTTTCAAAGTTTGTACGACAAGATCAATCTGACTGATGGTAAATAGAGGCGTTGCATAGGATTCTTGAAAATAATAGTTAACTATTTTTCTTTATCAGATATCGGTCGATTGGAATCTTCTGTTTTCGAGACGACGAATCAATTCCTATCTCCGACAAACTCACAATTGCCATTCGAGCCAGATTTGCCGTCAGTTGATCCAAACTTCAATGAAATTATTTCATCGTTAATCGATCCAGGTAATTTCTACAATTATCCATTGCTCATAACTATCCAGTTCAATATTTAGACATCTGTTTGCAATTACCTTCTGGGCAATTGTCTGAACATGCCATTGGAACAATCGATGATCTGTTACCAATACCAGGTTTGTGCCATAAAACATTTCGTCATCTTGAATCAATATTGAACCATGTTTATTCTAGACACCGCTCAATATAGTGAATGTATCTTTGTAAATGATGATGAAGTCCAGGTGAATGCAATAGATGAACCAATTACCAACGTAATTGAAAATAAGGTTTGTCAATTGTAGTTAAGCAAGAATGTCAGCGCGAATAAACATTCGTTTAACATCCAAATATGATTATCATTTCTGTATTGCAACATTCAATTGAGACTACGTTTGACAGAAATAGACATTCTTAATTCTGAAAGGCTGAGTATTGTTCATCCGCGCGCTGATTGATCAATTTTTTGGACCAATCAAAACACATCTAGTGTTGAACCTCAAAGTCTTCAATTGCTATCCTTTGAAAGTATTTATAGGTCCTCAACTACTGACATATGAGGTATTATTCGACCCTTAAGTACTATTCTATGGAAGTACCCAGAAGTAGTGAAGGCACATTATACAGGGTACTCATACAATCCTCAATTTCTATCTACTAGAAATAATAGGTAATCGTCTGAATGAATCTCAGCAAAGCCTCAAACGATGAAATTCGTGATGAATTTGGCTATTTTTCGATATCCAATAGACATGAATATTCAAAATGAAAAAATGGCTGTCTGTTTCTCGATATTCTTATTAGTTAAAAAGTTTGATGAACCAAATCATGAATAGGGTTTTCGCAGCAATAATTCAGACAAGTAACGCTCGTCCGAAGACTCGCTTAGCTCTTTCTCGTAGAAATCATGATTTTAAACTACCGTCATGCTATTCATTTATAAAAGTCAAAAAACCGAAGTCAGATTCAAGTTTCTTCACCGCAACTGTCCATCACCAAACTTCATCAAATCAAATGCTTTTTATTTTAAAATTTGTCATTTCTTTCAAAAAATTGAGGTTCAAGAAATTTTAATGCAACTGACTTCAAATTCGAATTTCTCGTCCTCTATTACCGTTCGGTCAACCCTTATCAAAAAGTTTCTTTTTGCGAAAAAAGTGGTCCTTTGTGTAAAAAAATTGATCCGAAAAAAATTTTAAAAAACTAACATCAGATTCGACTTCCTCGACCCCAATTACCCTTCGGTTCAGTTTTATAGAAAATATTAAGAAAACGTTTTTTTCACTTGGTGCGGACATACAAGCAAGCAAGCAGACAATTTATGTTTGCAAGACTCTTCTCTACGAGAAAGAGAATAATAATCAGCAATGGTGTACATCACCCACCACGATGAAATCACCATTTCGTGAAAAAACACCTATTTTCGATGAAAAATACCAAACCTCACCAATTCCTAACCTCAATTGATCAATGCTGATACCATAATATTCAACAATGGTGTTCACCACCCACCACAATGAAATCATCATTTCATGAAAAAACACCTATTTTCGATGAAAAATACCAAACCTCACCAATTCCTAACATCAATTGATCAATGTTGATACCATAACAATTAGCAATGGTGTTCATCACACACCATGATAAAATCATCATTTCGTTAAAAAACACCTGTTTTCGATGAAAAATACCAAACCTCACCAATTCCTAACATCAATTGATCAATGTTGATACCATAACAATTAGCAATGGTGTTCACCACCCACCACAATGAAATCATCATTTCATGAAAAAACACCTGTTTTCGATGAAAAATACCAAACCTCATCAATTCCTAACATCAGTTGATCAATGCTGATACCACATGATCACCGAACAGACTTCAGATTCGAAGTCCCCGCATCGAATTACCTCTAGAAATGTCTTTTTCGAAAAATCGATTTTCGATGTTTTTTTGACCCTGCGGACATACAAGCAAGCAATCAATCAATCAAACAAACAATTTATATTTCTAAGACTCTTCTCTACGAGAAAGAGAACAAAGCATACTCTCGTTTAACATTAATCTTGGCGTTTGTAACAAAATGTACTGTTGTTTGTGCCAATCTAGGGACTTGCGAAGAGCTTCTCTGAAATCATCAAAAGAATACTCTGTTGTGTACGCGCAATACTTGAGGAAAAGTCTATCGGCATTCTGATTGAATAAAAAATGGGCCAAGGAACTTTCAGGAGAGCCATCTACACTGTTGTATAGACAAAATATAAGATTATCTTGAGTAGTTAAAGAATCAGTATGTTTCATAATTCAGAAAAGATTTTTTCCACTATAGTAAGGACAAAATAGTGTTGTCTTAGCAAATTTAGCGGCTAGTAAAGGTTCTATTTTATATAATACGAACAATGTATATTTTATCCTCCCAATAGCGAAAAAAAACCACACTGAAACATAATTGACTAGATTGTTTATTGTAGTTCGTTGAAATTTGTGATTGTTTTCTTCGTATTATAGGATGAACATGAACGGTTCATTCAATCTGAGAAAGACAAAGCGGATTTGGTCGTTACTGACAATTCTATTTGTGGCCATAATCGATCAATGACTATCAAAACCGAACCAAATGGTTATAGGCGTCTACGATATAAAAGTGACGGTAAGCGTCACATTGAAAAATCTCGTGTGAATCCAATGGAAATCAATGTATGTATGTTGCGCATATGTTTTCTCATTAACCATTTCCCTCCATTTCTTTAGCTACCAGATTTAAAAGGTTTATCATCGAATGCGAATCAATCCTTTTGGCTTCAACTTACGTTAACAACTACTGAACAGAATCCAAAAAACGCACATCTAATTCATACGAATTATCTTGAGTATCATAATAAAGATGTATATCCGAATGGTCATGCATCGGTTCGCATTCCAATAACTCTGTTAGATATTCTGACAGGTGTAAAAAAGTAACGTAATGCTTTTATTTTGCAATTAGAAGAAAATTCAATTTTTTTATATATCTTAGAAACGATTAGAGCTAGTTAATTATTTTCAATCATTTATTTGAGTTCGATGAATCTTGATCAACTTGTCAAAGAAGAGTATTCAAAATCATATTTCCTGTTCTTTGTTTTGTAATAAATAAAAAGTATCGAGAGCCTTATTTATCTTACCATACTCTTCATAATTAGTCAAATTATTACGAGATATAGAAACATGTAGAATGTTAGTTTTATCTTAGATTACATCTTTGAATGATATATTATTTTTCATTCTATACTAGATTTCCTCGCCTTTCGATCATTGGTAAGAAACGCGACGATTACAATTACGAATTAATTCCATATGGCCAATTATCTACAAACGATCCGCCGGAAAAATGTATCTATTTTGAGTTCTTATTGTTTATAGAAGACATTACTTATATTCTATATTTAAGACACAGTTACCAACGTTAAGAAAATAACTGATGCGGCAAAAGCTAAAAAATTCATCGAGGATTATGGTTTAAAATCATGTCATATTATTTGTCAATTGATGATAAAACAGAATGATACGTGGCATATGACAGACATCAGTTGTAAAACAAAAATTATTCGAGAAAGTAAGCAATACTCAAAATAAAGTTCAAGACAGGAAATAATTTATATCTTCTAGAAGAACTTGAAAAAAAACAAACGAACAATTCGAGAAAACGATTGGCATCTACAACCGATGATGAATGCCAATCTGAGGACGAGAACTCGACTGTATCAATGCGTAAACCAATAAAGAAACCAAAACAGTCTCTATCGGCAGAATGCCAATTACCAGTAAAATTTTTGAATAATCTTTTCATTAAATGATCATTTTATTTCGTTTAGGTTGTGTATGCAAAAATACACTCAACTGGTTTAAAGAATCACTAGTAACCAACTAAAATTGCTTTTGTACAAGGAAGTAATCGTTCTGTTGGTATTACTAGTATTTCGACATCTTTCCAACCTCATTTCAGCAATAAACGTGTTGAAATGAGGCTGGAAAAATGTCGAAATACTAGTAATACCCCTATGCCAATACGACATGCTACCGATGATACATATGTCGATACAAAATTATTAAAATCCCCATGTCTGCGCGAATGCTATCGGTACGCGTGACATCACGCGTACCGATAGCATTCGCGTAGACATGGAAAATTTTAATAATTTTGTATCGACATATGTATCATCGGTAGCATGTCGTAATGACATAGGAACATACAGAAGTAGCTTTCTTGGCTAACAATAAATTAAACAGTGTAATGCAAAAGTCATTCTATAGAACGCATGTAAATATTTCATCCGTATGAAATATTTACATTCGTTCTCTATAATGACTTTTGAGTGAACACCGTAATTAATCATAAACATCTTCGATCTAATGCTTGTGAGGATAAATGTCGTGTACATGTGCGTCTTAAAATTTAAGACGTACATGTACACGACATTTATCCTCACAAGATTGAAATCGACTGTTGGAGGGTACTATCCGATAACACATGATGTACTTTTATGACATATTGTAATCAAGAATAGTTGAGCTTTTTTTGTAGTATAGTTTTAAATGTATTCTTTTACAACGTATTTTATTTTATTGTATTTTTTGACATGGTACATTGTAATCCAATAAATAAAACAGTATTGTAACAAACAAAAAACATAATGTTATGTACATATACTCGAAAAAGAAAATAATGAAGATATTTTCATGCTCACATTCCTAAAGACAGACTTTCTAGGTTTTTATATTTTTCGTTAATATAGAAACATCTCTCTTACAGATGATAATTATTTGTTTTTTTTAGCGAAATTCATTCTACTAATTCACCAATTACACTGAGTTGCGTTGTAGCTCAAATACAGTATTTCAGGTCTTTACTAATCAAACTAAATTAAATCAGTCATACATTTATGGTGAAAGTAAAGATGAATAATGTTACATTTTTTACTTGGTTCGACATGTGCATTTCTTTGAACATTACACACATACTGTAGTTGTAATCGAAGAGAAAAGCAAAAAAGAATAAGAAGTATTTGTTAAATTTTAGAAGAATCATTTGTGTTAAGTAATATAACGATGAAATAATTGATGATATTAAATTGATTATAGATCCAAGTAAAACATTTTTTTCTATTATTGAAAATAAAAAGAAATTGAAAAAAATAGTTTACTAAGTATACTGGTTGCGAAACATCTCCGCACCAAGGCTTCTCTGTACTCTCACTTTCAAGATTGTTTCAAATACATTTTGATATTGTCTAAATGACAACTTTAATTCTATGAAATCTGGATGTTAGTAGTTATTTTATTACACTTATCTTGCATCATCACCTTTCTTTATTATGATTATTAAAACTGTCTATATCATTATTTTTCGAAGAAGTTTGAATATAAATAATTTACAGAAGCATATTATTACTCTTTTTAAGTAATTAATATTCAACACTTTTTAAGAGATATTTTAATGGGATTAAATTATTGTTCTCTTTAATTAGTTTCTGTTCAGTTTGTATCAGTTCAGTTCTGAATCGAATGTTACGTTCGATTAAATGTTTATTCGAAAATCCATAATGAATACCGGTCAATGTTGTATCTTTTATTGGATTGGGTATATTGAAAGCGATTACACGATCACATAATTGTTGACGTAACCAATCTATCATACTACAAGCTCGATTATCTGCAATATTGGGATAGCATTTATCATATGGTGGTGTAATGCGTAGACGATGGGGTACTGCTCGAAGTGGCATAGCATTTAAGAGATAATGATCAGCTGAATGTTCAACAGATACTTGAAAGATATAATTGGCAATCGCATTAATCAAAGTATTGGAGTCTGCCAATATAGATGATTCATTTGGAAAACCAGGTACAAACAATGAAGTATGATGAGCCCAATTACGAATAACGGCATCATTACTATCAATGTCTGCTAGAATATCTTTCACGAAATTATAAACAACATCATAATAAGCAGCTAGAAATCGTCCATATGGAAAATCAGTATTGAATTGTAATCTACTTGTACAATATTGGTAACGTTGTTGAAGATAAACATCTAACAGATGCATAATAGATTCATATGGTATGGAAAGGGTTGCCCAGAAATTCCACCATTCAGGTTTCAATACAGTTATACCACCATGTAAAACTGTGTTATTAATTGTTAATTGATATTCTAGATGTGGCTCAACTAATTGACGCACAATATGACTTTTGGGTAACATCATTGATGAAATAGCGTTCAATGCATCAACTGGAAAATGTTTTTTTGGATGAACAAAATATAGATTGTCGGCTTTCAAACCAGATAATGCAAATACTTTGGCCCATTTCCAAGCGTTGCCATCGGCTGGTGTTAATATTGTTTTATTTTTCAATTCAATATTTATGACACGTAATTTAACATGATTATCAATAGTAACTTCACCCTTGAATAAAATGTTGAAGCCCATAGAAAATAGACCAGGTAAACAATGTTTACTATATGCATTCATATGTTCCATACAATCCAATTCATAATAGAGATCATCAGTGTCATAGGAAGATGGAGATACTATTGGATCAATTTTAGATTCATTGAATATCTTGGATATATTCTTTCGTCGTAAACGTTGCGCAAATAAACCATTAGCAATTAAATCGGTGAATTGTTCATCGGAGAGATGTTGTACTTTATTTGTTCTTCTACCAATTAATGTATCAATAAAAAATTCTATCGTATAATATATGACTCCCGATATGTACAATGGTCGTCTCCAAAAAGCAAAAAAAAGACCTTTCGATTTTGAAATATTACGTATAACTGGAGCTGGATAATTTGATTTAATTTCGGGCCACGACTGATCTTCAAAATAAATATGATTTTCTAAAAATCGTACAATGGTACCATATATGTAATATGGAATGTGAATAAAAGTAAATAAAAATATTAGAATATGAAGAAATATAGGTGTTGAGATGTATCTAACATATAATAACATATTGGATAGATCGATGAATTTTTATCTGAAAAACAATTGTGAACATAGGTTTTGGTTTATGAGAAATAGTTGTAAATATATTAATTATAAATGTGACAGCAAGTTTTAGGTAATTTTTTGACCCAAGAATAGGGCATATATAGGTTTGTAGAGAAAAATTTTCTCTATCCAATGGTATATATATATTATTGAATTCTGTTGTGCACCGTGAAAGTGTAAATTCTGACTTGAGTCTGTGCAATTTTGATGCTGGTGCACTGTAAACTAAAGTAAAAACCGCACAGATCCCAGCCAAAATTCATCCTCCCACGATGCACAACAGAATTCGATAAGACGTATACCGCTGGATAGAGAAAGTTTTTCTCTACAAACGTGCATATGTCCTATTCTTGGGTCAAAACCTTGCTGTCGCCTTTGAGAATGAAATGGAGGACTTGAGGCAAACCAGAAAGTAAAAAAAAATACGAAAATTGGAATTGCTATGGTGTGGGCTTATGATATTCTTCATGCCCCATTGAAAGTAAATTTAGTTTCTTGGATACTTCTAGGAAGGAATAAATGGTAGTGGAGTGATGACCTAGAGAAGTTTTTTTCCTTAGTCATTAAGGCTATAAGCTCCCGCTACACTCAAAAATTGATCTCAACCCAGAAATGTTTAAGTGGGCCGAAGTGGGGAGACTCATAAAATTTTCAACTCGATTTACTGATTTTTGACAGAGATATGAACAAAACAAGGTTCAAAAATAGCTCATTTCGGTACAAAGATTTCTTAGTTCAGGCTCTGTCAATATATTGAAAATTCTTTGGTTGAAAGAGCATACCATTTCAGAGTCCTTTTTTAAAATTCTTACATTTTCAAAGGAAAAGGAGGATCATAAGTTGAATGACTTAAAAAACGCGTAAGTGTCTGTATATATAATAAAAAATAAAGCTTAATTTAAAAAAATGGGCTCTGTGATGCTCTGCGTCTCGACAAGCTCTTTCAAACAAAAACAAATTGTAATATATTGACAGAGTCTGGCTCAAGAATTCCTTGTCGCAAAATTGAAAAATCATAAACCGAGAAAAAAATAAGCGTATTTTTCAAAAAAAGGTTAGCGAAAATCTCATTTTCGACGAAAATTGTCTTTTTTTGAGTGGAACGGGGGTCATAATGGGTATATAAGGCACATATGCCCTATATCCCCTCATTACACATGTATGCAGTGAAAAATGAATTTCCTAGAAATCGCTATAACCCATCGAATCTATTTCACAATGTTCAACATTGCGGAATATGACGACTGATTATATTAAGAGTGTTATGTACAAACCAAGTCTGGTCAAATATAATCAAAGATCATTTAATTGACATAAACAATTATTTTTTTCCAATAACGAATAGATGTCGTTCAATAGATAATCAGACATTAGAGAAGAGGTCTCGGATCATAATATAGTTGTAGTAATGTCGTAGTTGATATTATCTTCAACTTGACTTCTTAAGAGTCGTTTAAACATCGCTACTCTATTTATATTAAAGAAGAATTTGTTACATCATCAAAACTTTCTCTTATCAAATAAACATCACATGGTGGCCCTTTTATTCTAATAGACAGTTTGAGTAGATAAGAAACATGCTTAAGAAATACTAAAATTTCTAACACCCCTCATCTTAATTTTGTGTTGATTACTTGGAAAAAAATTCTTTTTTTATGAATAGATAGATCGATATGTTCAGAATAAAAAGAATTTCTTTTCTAAGTAGTCAATACCAAGTTAGGATATAGATGTCACTACTTTTGGTATTAAAGACCGAAACGAGTCAAAAAAATTAAGATTCGATTCGAAACATATTTTCAAAAAGCGAAATCGACTCATCTTCATTCTAAATTTGGTATGCCTTAAATGTTTAACTTAGAGATATTTTTAGTCAAAACCAGCATAATTCGTTCGAATTATGAACTTTCTATAATATAACGAATTTCTTTCATAATTATGGATATGAATAAATTTATACTTGGATGTCATTTTCAGTTAATTAGACTGATTCAACTTTTAAGAACTATTTTTAAAATATGGACATTAAACAGTTTCTTGCGCAAATCTTTAGATAAAGCTATTAAGCAAAGAAAATATTTGTCTTCATAATATTTTTTTTTGTTCTATACTAACCTTCATCTCAACGTGTTGAGGTCATGATATTGAATCTATATGTTGTGCATAGATGACATCACGGACATTTTTATCTTTATATTTCGTTTTTTCTTATTCTGTTGTTGAGAATTCTCAATTAAGAGCAACTAATTTTTTTTAAAGTAAACATATATATAAGACTTTTACAGACAATTATGTTTTTCAACGGATAATTATCGAAAAATGAGTCCTTTTAGTTACTCAAATAATTTTCTTGGATCCTTTTTTTTAATGCTGAATTTCAAGCCATAAATTTTCTTATTAAAAAGAGCTCATTGAATTATCCTTGTAGTAAAAAACTTTATATTTTCCGTCCGGGTAGACTATAGTTTATTGAGGAATGAACGAACTAATATGAGTGACTATAGAAACCCATTGAAATCCGTATATCAATAATCATCGGTTAAAAAATATTTATGATGGTCTTATAGCTCAAAAACTGATTTATAGGTATATCTTTAGTGACCAAGATTTTTTTTGTTATCAATATTAAAAGCATTTGTTCTACCATTGAAACTTTATTCTATATTTTTACCATAGAATAAAAAGTGCATGACATGCTTTACTTAAAAAAAAATTGTTGCTCTTAATTGAGAATTCTCAACAACAGAATAAGAAAAAACGAAATATAAAGATAAGAATGTCCGTGATGTCATCTATGCACAACATATAGATTCAATATCATGACCTCAACACGTTGAGATGAAGGTTAGTATAGAACAAAAAAAAATATTATGAAGACAAATATTTTCTTTGCTTAAGAGCTTTATCTAAAGATTTGCGCATGAAACTGTTTGGTGTCCATAATTTTGTTTCGACTTGTTCCGATCTTTTTAAGATAGTTCTTAAAAGTTGAGCCAGTCTAATTAACTGAAAATGATACTTAAATATAAATTTATTCATATCTATAATTATGAAATAAACTAAAGAGAACGCGTGCATACTGCAGGACCGGTTTTATCTTCTTTACTATATTACCTTGAAACCTTGACCTTTCAGCCAGTAAAAGGATGCGCGATCTTGACATTATGTATATAAATAACTGTACGACCTCATAGTCTTATATGGGATATAGTTTTACAATCCATGTAGCCTTTTCGCTTATTACCTTTTTTCTTTAAGAACCTATGAGAATCCCTATAAGGTAGCTCCTCAGGACCTATTCGTATACCTTCATATATCGGCTGTTGATTGCTTATGGATGCCCTCATATAATAGCTCTTAGAAATTCAGAGACACCTCCATATAATACCTCTTGAAAACCTATGGGTGTTCTTACATAATAGTGTTGAGGTCTGCTTTCTTATAGGAGTAATTGGCATTTTACCTTGGGCCTCAAAATTGATCGATAGGAGAGGGACCAGACTTGACACCCAACATTAGCATATAGATAATTAGATATGAACAATTAATTCTTTTTATTATAATTCATATTACTTTACTTGCCAAAAAAACTATAATCTATCATCTCTAATTTGACTTTTTTTTTTCTTTTAGTAAGATAGTTTGCTTTGTACTGGAAAAACGTAGAAAGGATGAAATTAGAAGTGTAAACTAGCATTTTACTTTGAATTCTTCTTAAAGTCATGAATATAGAAAAACAGAAATGTAGCACAATTGTTGATGATTTTCCTGTTCAACAATTTGACGTTACTGGATTATTGAAAGTATCTAATCAACTACCAACTTTATAGGAAATCAAAGTCAAAATACCGGCTCATTGTTTTCATTTGACTATTCATCAATCGATGAGTTATGTCATAATGGACATCATTTTTGTCGTCTTTACTTATGCCATTATGCATCAAATAACACAAACATTCAATTATGGATTTCTACTATTTCCTCTTTACTAGTATATTCAAGGTAAATTCTAGTTAATTATTTAGAAGTTTATGACTCTGACCCACTAGGACTCAACCAAATCGGATTGTAAAAAAACTGTTTGACCAGGGTGAAGGTCAGCTTGAGTTGGGTTCAATCTATAAACATATGTCACAGTTGACGTGAGAATTTAGTTGAGATTGGAATGCGCGAAATAAGTAAAAACGAAAAAAAACAAAAAAATATAAAACAAAACTTTTTTATAAATAAAATATCGTAACTGAAGACATACCATGTAGTACATCATATGTTTACTCTAAAAATCAACCATCCCGCCCTCTCACCTGCTCGTGAAACCATCATTAAAAAAACCGCAAAAGTAAAATAAACAAAAAAGCTTGTCAGCGCAGCCCTTTTAGGGCTAAAATGTGGAACTCACATATTCATATAAGCTAGGAGCTGTGTTACTGTAAATTTTTTATAATGTTACTGCTCTACATTGATAGATATATATTTACAGCAAAGCTTTAAGGTGGAAGAGAACGATGATAAAACACAGGAATCATTTATTGCGTCGTGTCTGCTGTAATGGGGAGGTATTTTTGATAGAGATATCTGCAATGAAGACCTGTCTGTTATTGGAGCTGGCCTGTAAGGGGAGAGCTCGAAAAGTCTCGACTTAAAATTTATATTCACTCTTTTTCTTCGAAAAAGTATAGCCACGCCTGTCATATCTGCGACGGTCAGGAAGCGTTGCTAAGGAAAATTTGTACTCAATGACCTTTGACCGTGGTTGCTATGGAAACTGTCTTTTGACCATGGTTGCTAAGGATGTCTGTAAGGGGGGGGTGGGGGGGGGAGCCGCAAAACTTCGACTTAAAACTTACACTCACATTTTTCATATGTGAGTTCCACAAAATAATAACTTACTGTTGAAAAAAAAAACTAATAATTCAATGTCCCCATGTCCCCATCTCAAAAAAACAATAAAACAGAGGAAAGAAAAATTTTTAAATTTTTTAACTAGTAATTCAATGTCCCCATGTCCCCATCTCAGAAAAAATAATAAAATAAATGATAGAAAAATTAAAAAAAATCTTTTTCTAACCGATAATTCAATGTCCCCATCTAAAAAAAACAATAAAATAAATGATAGAAAGATTTTAAAAAAAAATTTTAACCAATTATTCAATGTCCCCATTTCAAAAAAAAAAGCTTTAAAATATATTTCTAGCTATCCATATATCCAAAATGTTATTATTATTATGTTTTCTACACCCAGCACTATTTTTTTCATATTCTAATCCCTAGAGAACTTACGAAAATATAATAATTATTTTATATATCACCAATTCTTTTTATAAAATATTTGTATACTATAAATTTCAAATACACTATTCCGAACTCAACTAAATTCTAAAATCAACTGCAACATATATCGAAGAATATCAATATATGGTCTTAAACTATTTTTTATTTGAAATAGAAAAATATTAACATTCCCAGGCATTAGTCCCTTAGCGGCTAATCACTTTTCAGAATACCCTTTATTGATATACATAAATATATGATCATTTTTTATTACATTAAATAAAAATCCTACGTTAGTTCGTGACAGACGTAACGAATACATACTTTCTTTATAGTGATTTATTTATCCCTTTGCATTCAACATCATTACGTCATACCACACATGAACGTCTTACAAGGACGAAAGAAAAAATGAAAGAAATACGTATATGAACTTATGTATATTTGGAAGAACAGAAAAAGCTGACGGTATAACCTTATCATTTTTTTTCTTCCTTTCGTTTATTTGCTCTAAATGAAATATCATGTTACGGCATATGAATATGTTTTGGTCAATCACTACACGACATAAGATGCTTGTTGTAACACATGCGAAACATTTTATTTTCAAGTGTATCTCTCACGAATACCCTTATGTAGTTCTAAGTACCTTCCACAGAATCACTTTAAGATGTTTTACGTATATTCAAAATCGATTAGTTCACATTGGAAAACATCATTAATAGTTCTTCAGATCTTGGCCTTAAATTGAACTTGCCAATATTCAGTTAAAAGTAAAGAGGTAGACTTTTTATGAATGTGAATGTCAAGGGAAATCGTATTTTTTGGTGCAGTCAACGAATTATCAGAAACTGTTAGGATACGCTTTTTCCCCTTTGCTCAATGGAATTGTAGAATAGATATCATATTTCTCTTTCAATCATATCTATATCCACACTTATACACCATTCAATCTTAAAGCATGGGCAGGCTTACCGATTAGGGGGGGGATTTCCCCCCCCCCCCCAAATTTGGATGCTTTCTGCCACAATTGTCGGTTGTTTCTGCTAAAGTTTTTTTTTTTTAAATTTTTTACTGCTTATGTGGTTGCATACTAGTAAAGACGGGGCGCCAGGCTTCAACCTGGAGGGGGGGTACGGGTTTTTTTTTTTTTTGGTCTTCACTACTTTGGTTTTTTAGGAAAACTTTAGTTTTGGAGCCCGAAATCCAGTTTCGCGAAGGCTATGAGGAAAGTTGACTTTGCAAAATTTTCATCCCCCCAACCTTAGAAACAATCGGGAACCCTGAGCATGGGAGTTACTGATTTGTTTCTAGAGTGAAAATTTCAGTGTTTTATCAATCAATTTATTGAATATCTAGACGGTTCAGTGCAGTAAAAGAGCTTTTGAATCGTTTCATTAAAAAACAGCAATGTATCAATTTCAATATTTTGGATCGAGAGTTACTTAAGGCCCTCTAGAATAGACTATTTTTCTGGAAATTTTTGTCATTTTTCAGTTTTAGAAAACTTGTTTGGTGTTCCTTATAGCAGCATTGCATATAATATTTTTATTTTAAACATGATAGAAGGTGTTAGCTTATTTATCTGTTACGAACTTTAAGAAAGTCTATTGAAATATATTGACTCAACAGTTAACTTCGACATTTTTCTTTTGAAAAAATAATCCGTGAAAAAAATTGTCTAATATCGAACATTGGATTTAAAATATTAATTTATTCAATATCATTTAGGAACTTTCTATACATCTTTTTTTTATACTTGGACATGATTGTGGTCATGGCAGTTTTAGTCGATATCAATTACTAAATGATATTATTGGTGATTATGGTTCATAAGAATAAATTAAGATGAAAATTTTTTCTATTTTAATTAGGTACTGTATTGCATTCATGGGTATTGATACCGTATTATCCTTGGAAAGTAAAGTCTTTTTGATTAAATATATTTTTATTGTTATATTCTAGTTAACACATAATAAACATCATAAAAATACAGAAAATATTGATAAAGATGAAGTCTACTATCCTCATCCTGAAGCACCAAATGAATATTCACTAAAAAAGAGATTTCTTAGTTGGGCATCTGGTATTGCTTGGTTTCATTATCTCTTATTTGGTTATTCATCAAGACGCATGAATCATTTGTTACTCTTTTTAATCTCGAAATAATTATATTTATTTTAGTTCGAATGTATTTTTCGAAAACATTTGAT
>JAJEKB010020221.1:366905-434701 GCA_022393335.1 Macrotrachela quadricornifera
AGATAGATAAAAACATCTTTATGAATCTATTAAGGCTTCATCCACATTGGCTTTTAAATAACGCTGAGGTCAAACAATTTTCTCATTACTATCTTTTAAAGTGACATTAGAAGATCAAGAACTTTGAAGATAGACTGATGTCCTGGTACCGGCTATATATTGTCGATCGTCATGTATTTTCTTCTGTCCTACAGTTTCCAACGCCTAAGAATTTCATAGGAAGCATAAAATTCAAAAAACCAAAATGTGACCAGTAAAGTATACTTATACTAAAAGGATTTCGAATTCGTTGCAAAGTTCAAAATCCTTTTTTAGTTTCGTATCAAACCCTTTTCATTTTCAGTGTACAAGTGGAACCACTGATTGAATCCATTTAAAGTCAAAAACAATCGAAAAAACTAAAATCAATTCTAATTATCATATCATAATCCAACTGTTCGACAACACAATACACAGTCCCGTATTGATGGAGGAGCCATACTCATCTTTCCATCAAGTATGTGATGACCGAATTGAGATACAGTGCCTAGCTTTTGTCCATGCTGAACACCATGTCTTGCAAACTCCATCACAGTCTCTTCATATAAATTCTTCTTCTTCATCCATTCATCCCAACTTTTCATGTTCTCCCACAATTGTAGAGCATGAAAAGCAGCTTGACTCGTGCTAGCAACAGTATGCGGTCGGAATCCAGCTAATGCATCACCAACAAGCACAACTCTACCGCCATAGTGACATGCTTGTGGTGTAAGAACATCAGTGATAGCTTGTACAAATGGCGACCGCGTTTTATTGACTAACTCTACAAACTGAGGCGGTAGGATGTCATTTGCAAGATTTTTTTGATTATTCCAGACTTTAGGATCGACCTTTCCAAGAGGCAATGTCCATCGATGTGTTTTTCCGTCGCAATCGGTGAGCACTTTAGATAAATTCTCACAATTGCAATACCATACCCAATTTATCAATCGATCTCCTCGTTTTATTGTTCCATTCTGTCCAGGAATGACGTAGGAGAGAATTTGCGTACCAGGTGCATGAAAGAATGTGAAACATTCGACGAAAGTCGATATGAGGGATTCAGATGCTTCTGATTCGAGAATTGTTCCACGCCAGGCCACATAACCAGCATACTTTCGTTCGATATTTGGATACAGTAGTGTTCGAATGCTGCTCGACGATCCATCTGCTGCGATCAAGATGTCGCCTTTTATTGACTTTTTCTGATTATTTTGTTCGTAGAATACAGTCACTTGATCATTCTCGACTTTCATATCAATTACGTTTGCGTCATAATCGTAAGTTGCTTTTCCATCTGCTTGATCTGGCACTTTACAGTATTCACTCTTGATCCCATCGAAATTCGCTCGTAGAATATAATATACTAAATCCCAACTAGTCATGTATTGAGGCCAATCTTCTCGATGTATGACGTTTCCTTGAATATCGAGGTAGTGACGAAATGCCGACTTTACTACGATGTCCCGTCCGGATTTGTCAAACTTTTCGATGTATTCTCGAGTTTCTGCACCTGCAATGATACCTGCACCTTGGTCGTGTAAAAGAGGTGTAGGATTTCGCTCTAGAATATGGACGTTGTAATTCAGTCGTTTGAATGCTACCCCTGCAAATAATCCTCCGAGACTTCCTCCTACTACGATTATGTTCCTTATATTAGTATCGTCAACACAGCATTCGGACAAAGACATTGTAGTACTTGCTTGTAAATATCTTGCTTTAACTGAAAAAAGAAAAGAATTGATATTTTCGGACAGATGTAAAGAAACAAATTTCTATACGACAATATAGTTCACATCATAGGTTCGTGACGAATGAGCATAGTGGTTAGAATACAAGCATGAGCCAATCGCTCCCTTCCTCTCCGAATCTTAACCATCATGAGTGCCAGAGCTCTAAAAGTTTGTGTGTACATATTTCACTAACAATATGTTGGATTATACTTATTTTTTTTCTTTGAATTTAGGGTCGCCATCTCATAAGTCTCAAATGGCGTACATGTGAGGTACAAAATTTTTCTAAATAGGGTACATCTATTGGATACATAGTTTTTCTCTAAAATCAAAGTAGTCCCATAAAAGACTTCCGATTGACTTTTCCTCTTGCAAAAAATTATCGAAAATATTGTTTTATCACAAACAATAAGCCCAGAAATTAAGTGTTTTCCGAAAAAAACGCTTCAGTAAATAAAGTAAACATAATCATTAAAAAGAACACTGCCTATCGAGATTAACTAGCGTAAGCGTTGTTACACATAAAATGACTCGAGATACTTGAGACTGAAAGAGTTTCGCATTAGAGCTGGATAGTATCTTCTATTGGTCCCAATGTGCACGAAAATCTTGCCACTTTCAATCGATTTCTATTTAGAGAGAGCTGGAGTTCAGGAATAGTTATATACAATTTATGATTCAGATAACCTATCTCAATGAGAATTTCCTTTCAAACTACTAAGAAACGTGTGTACAGTTGTGAATCTACTCAAAAACAAGACATTTGTCCACAACACAAAAACTTTTCTTTGCAATATTGTCATTGAAGACAGCTATACAAACGACACTTGTTCGAAAGTAAATGAGACATTGATGAGGAAAAAATAAATAAAATAGAAATATCCTTCTTACATTCAATTTAGAACATTTGTTATACACTTTTGCTGTCAAAAATGATGGTTTTGGTGAAAACTAGTGTAAGTAAAACTGAGAAAAATCAACACTTCGAAAAAATCAAAAATACTTTGCTTAAACATGAGATACGTCCTTGTCGTTGTTGACCTTTGTGAAGCGAAACATTTTTCCATTCATCTGTGACTTTCTTGTTTTAAGTTATAATTTAACTTCAGATGTTGCCGAGGGAAACCTTTAGGTTCTCCATATTGTCAAGAGCTTTTCTGCGGAGAACTGTGAATGGATAATTTTTGTTTTTTGAGGAATCAAATTAATATCTGATGGGTTGGATTTGGTACTGTTTGAGTTAGCTAACTCTATTCTTATTACTTTCTCATCTATTCGATCATTTTCGTTCGTCATTATAGCAAAAATCTTAACACATCATTTTATTGCTCTATCGAAAACTCAGTTTGACTATCAGCACGCTATTAAGAAGTAAAAAGCTTAAATGTGGTACAAAAATGCGTATTTCAAAGGTACAAAGAGTCGAAATGGAGTACAGCTGGCAGCCCTGTTTGAACTTCATAGCCTAAAAACTGCCTACTAAAGTTTGTCCTATTCCTTATCGAACATTCAAGTACATGAGTAGTTCTAAATATATTTATATGAAACTAAAGTTCACACCATGCTCTTTCTTTACCTAAAAAGTAATGAATTATTACTTATTGAACGTTATTTATAAATAAACATTTATTAAGAGATAAATTCCATGATGTAAAAGTCTAATCAAAAATAGCCTTACGATATCTATGTCATAGTTTGCGAAGAAGAAACGGAAGTTAGGTACATCATTAATAATTATGTTTCCCCAAAACAATGTAGTCTTTGAGACTATTAAATACACACCTATGATAAAAGGCAGCATTGATTGGTATTTCCAATACATGAAAACTTTCAGATTTTAAGAACATATTGATTTGTCTGAAAATTGAAGTTATTTCTACTCCATATAGTACAACTACGGTGCGGTGGAGACTGGCTCACTTGTTCCTTTACTGAAATACACGAAATATAATTGCCTTAGTTTTTTTTGCAACTGACGACGTTGTCGTAAATGTAGTAGGCTCCTCTCAATTAAACAATTTCTACGTGATAGAGCTAAAAATATGAGACGCTTACAGCTCAAAGTGAAAAAAACATTTTTTCAGAAAACGTTTGGAAATCGCATATTATAGGGCATCTTGAGGGATCTTTCGACATGTTTTTAGACATTGAGTATTTTCATCTGTTCTATTTAGACTATAAGAAAAGTTCGTATCATAGCATTTTAAGGATGTTGTCGGATGAGATGACTTATTCAGAAATAAAGGGACAAAAATATCATGCTATAGAGGTTTTCGATACGCATCAAATAATATATAGTAAATCCTGACTTCACAGGACTTTGAAAGAACCAAAGCTAATTTACTGATAGACGGCTACATATTCACATCCATGTTCACCAGATGACCGGAAATGGTACATGTATGAAGTTGTAGTCTGTCAAAAACTCTCCATAGTTGCATTCGAGAAATAATATTTTACAAATGTTTTCAATTAATAACAAGAATCACAATCATCATTATTTTATCGTCCGTGGGTATAGGTGTGAATATGGACGGATACGGATATGTAATTGTGTATCAGTAAATTGATTTTAGCTCCTTCAAAGTTCTATAAAAACAGGATTTACTGTACATCATTTGATGCGCATCGAAAATCTCTACAACTTGATATATTTGTTCCTCTATTTCTGAATAGGTCATTTCATCCGATAAGATCTTTTAGATATTGTGATACAAGCTTTTGGTATATCCTAGATATTTTGTACAAAGACAAAATCACTTTGCAGCCTATTATTACTAAGTTTCAGGTGAAACAGTGTTACCGTAACTGGCTAATATAGAAGACAAAACTCTTCGTGGGATTAGGCTAGAACACCCAAAATGCATTATACATACGCAATTGTCGTGCTGAGTGTTGTGCGATGTAGTGATATGAAATTCAAACATCATGTTTTTCTCTCACCTAAGCTGTCGACAAGAGAACAGAAAAGAGAAAAGCACATACTTTTTTTCACTTTTTTTTCACAATGACAATGATAACGAGAAACGTAGATATGAAAGGAGTGTCAGTCTAATGGAGATTACGACAATATTTTGTTCTTTTAAAAATGATACTTGGTTCGTATAAATATGAGACATCCACATTTTCGTGTAAATTAGCAGCCACTTTTATTCATAAAACTTAAAAATACAACTTAACGCTGTAAAATTCTACCGTTCTTATGGTTGTTTGTAAATTTATCTATTACTCGTTCATAATTTATATCAAAATCACGTTCTACTGCTAATACCGTCAGATCACTTAATCGTCTATCAGTCATTGAATTTCGAAGATAATTCTTGATGATCTTCATCTTCGAAAATGATCTCTCGCAAGTCACTTGAGAGATTGGCATTGTGATGGTATTTTTAATGTTTGTGGAAATGCGTTCGACAGTGAAAGTATTTCATTTAAAAATTCAATAACATCAGTAACCATTTTAGATTGAACCACAGCTTTGATAACCATAAATTCATTTTTTAATGCAGCTGAATCTCTATCAATGTGATGAACAAACTCATGTATGTCATCAGTGTTCAAAAAATTTTTACTTTCAGGATAGACTGTAGAAATACTTTTCATCATTGCTAAAGTCTTTGATGCGAAACTATCACTCAGTTCTACTAACATACAATCAATCAGAGGAAAATATATTCGATTCATAAAATCTGCTGATGCTGATAAAACTTCACGTTGTCCAACTGCTGAATTGATGATAAATTGTTCAAATCTGGAAAGAATTGTTGCTACACAATGTGATCGCCATTGCTGTGTAAAATCAACCTTATTAGCATCACAGAATTCTTTTGCTTTATCATAAATTTGTTGAAATGCTTGCTCATTTCGAAGATCTTGTATTTATTTAATAATCGATATTATCAATTGTCCACCACGTACATAATCTAAAGAAAGATCTTTAAGAAAAAAAATAGAATATCCTTTACAGTTTCAAAACGACAATAAAGATTCTACTTTTCAAGTGATCACTCAATATTTTCATTAAACTCAATAATCGATGAAGAATAAAAGAAGTAATGATAAATATTGATTTTCTCACATGAACTATTAATCCACCTGCATTAATCGATCTTGAACCACTACCTTCTTCACTGATGTCATCGAGTGCTTTTATAATCGCAGGAAAATTGGTAATAACTGAATCGATAGCACGCCATCTGGAATCCCATCGTCTCAAAGCCCACAATTTAAGTGTAGAAGATTCAACTACAAATGATAATAAAATAAAAACAGATTGTATTTTGAGATAATGCCAGCAGTAGAATTACCTAAACCTAGTTCTTTCTGTGCATGTTTAAAATATGTATTTGTAACACCAGATTCAGTAAAGAATGAATATATGTTTGAAACGATGGAAAAATAATCTGACATGTAGGAAACAACTTTACATGTATCATTAATAACCAAATTTAGGCGATGGGCAGAACAATGAATATATGTGCCTTTTGGCATCAATTTTTTTTAAAAAGACATGAACTCCTGCATGACAACCTGACATCACAGATGCCCTATTAATATGACACAAAATATGAGGCTCAATACTCTGCATATTTAGCAGAAATAATCAGAAACAAACCGAATGACTATTGATAATTGTTGTCTGCCACTGATATCCCTACACTCATCCACCATTAACGCATAGCTACAGGTATTTACCTGAAAATAGCAGAAAGTAATTCAATTATGACAGAAAATAAATATGGTTTACCATAGATGAAATCTCTTCATGAATCTCGTCGCTCATAATATGAAGTAATTCGTTCTGTATATCATGACTCAAATAACTAGCGTTACTTGTAGAATCTTCAAAAATCGATTAAACTATAGGATCCGTTTTTGCTGCCCAAGAAAGGTTTTCTAAGAAATTCCATCTATTTGAACTTCTGAAACAGAAAAAACAAACAAAAATGCTTCGTAAAATTAAAAGAATAAGTTTGGTGATAAAGAACTGGCTTTCCTTTTCTAAAGTGAAACAATTCTTTATAAGATGATCACGATTTTTTCGAATTTGAATGGAACGAGCAGAATCTAATTTTTTTGTAACATTGGAATCAATTTCTTCTCGTTGCTTATATGATAAATAATTCTTTGTTGCAATTATATGTGATTGAGACAAAGCATGCTTCATCAAACCACTACCTTTCTCCAACGCCCTTTTCCAATTATTACAACCTGAAGTTATAAAAGCATTACCTGAGTTTAGCTTATTAGAAAAGAAATGACTACAATAATAGCAATAGCTTGCATCATTTTGTACAGAATATTCTAACCATTTCCTATCAATGTACCAGCTAGATGAAAAAGAACGTTTTTGATGATTAACAGGATAATTTTGTAATTTTGGTTGAACAGGAGAATCTGCACACGATCCACTGATGTCATTTGGAACAGGTTTTGTTTCAAAACTTTCATTTAAAGAAATAGAGGTTGTAAGAGAAGATGATGAAGTATCAGAAATACGACCACACGGATCATCAGAACATGAAGGAGAAGTAGAAGAGAGCAGATTTTGAGTTTCAGATGGTGCTGGTAAGGATGAAACAATAACGTTTGATTCTGTTTGATCTTCGTCATTACCTGATTTTTTGTTTGAAGAAAGGAAAAAGGACTCTATGGTCCGACGTTTGTCAGGATTCATTTTTGATGTTTTGAGATTGTCTTTGAGTCGCAAGAAATGATATGGCTTTGTGAAGGTGGCTGCCTCTGAATCGATGATTGAGTAATTAACCAAGATGGATGCAATAGTATAACATATGATTTATTAGAGAAAAAACGAAAGTTATATATAGGGTCGAGATCAGTCGTATGGGTGGAAATGTCCATCAGATGAACAAGGCAATTACTAAGGAGAAATCCCATAAAACACAATAGATACAAGAGAAGAACACATGGTGCAGAAAGGAAAAATACCAATAAAGATGAGAGGAATAGAAAGAAATAATAAAGTGTCAATCACTACATAATAATTCTATGAACAACCAATACGAAACTGAACGCGAACTTCTGTAGTGCAGAAAACGGCATGTTGTCATATAACTTACAGATAAGATTATCAATTTTTTAAAGGTTTAAAAATTTCTGGGGGACTCAGCCTCCTGTTGCCCACTCCTGGCACCGCCACTCCTGTATAACCATTTGAATCAAATCTATATCTCATAATATGAAAAACAACTAAGAAAAAAAATATTGAAAAATCAATTTCACTTGAGTTTTTGTCGTGGACTGTACTTTAAGCCGATTAAAAAAATGAACTATTCATATATTGTTTCTCTCGTTGTTAGTTAAAAATCTTGAATTTCATTGGATGGGATGTGTCTTCACTACTGAAAATCTATTTTATATCGGTCATATGGAAAAAACTAACCAAAATTATTTGCTGCGTAAAGACTGGGTAGGAGGAGCTATTTCAGAATAAATTTTTGCTTGTATCTAGCAGGATTCCGATCATAAGTAATCTCATGTATCTGTGATTGATATGTATGATTCACAGAGCCACCAATATTTTCATAATAACTTTCCATTATTAATAGCTATCGATTTTGGATTTTTTTTGCATCTGATAATTCTCTTTAGTAGCTACCAAACCATGTATCTAGAAAGCTTCCAAATCACTAGTCACTTGAGACATATATAGAGACACTGGTCTCGGGATAGAGTTTTTTTGCATTTTCGAACGCTGTTTAGGCAAATTTTACTTAAAAAAATTACGGTTTGGTTCAAAACTACTATCACATTCGGAATCAGCGTTAAAAATTAATTCGATTTATATATATGTTAAATAGTTCTTAGATAAAAAAAATTGTATGAAAAATTACCTTATATCCCCTCAGAGGCGGTCAATAATGACATTTTTTGCAATAACTCAGCTATTTATTGACGAATCATTTTCATCTTCTTCTCTCGACCGAAATATGGATGAGAAAATTCTGTATACAAAATTTCAGCTCAATCAGATGTAGTGTTCTAGAGTTATTGTGTAAACGGCCGGATGAACACACTGACCGATTCAAAAGCGTACTCACTTTTTGAGTACACAATTTTAGATGAGAAAAAATTTCAGCAATAGCCGAAAGCACGTCACAAGCACCTTGGAATTATCTTATAAAAAGATGTATATTTCATGCATTGAGTATCGCTCTCATCTAGTTAACGTTGTTGTTGTTGTTACTCTTTGGTTCTTCCATTGAATATTCATTCTTCAGATGTAAGTATTTCATTTGTTTATTATTGTAGATATACAGTATTTTATTTTGCTGAACAATAACAATTTAAAACATGAAAAACGTCAAGTGACTCGATGCGAGTATTACACAGGTATTTAATCCTTTCGCAGTAGGGTTATTTTTAATGAAAAACTTGCTCGTATTCAATGATAAAAGACTCCTTATTACAGTCTGTAAAAAGTTTGGGCGTCGAGAAGTCGACTAGGGTTTCAATATATAATAGATTTCAAAACAGGGCACTACGTATAAGACGACCAGTTGTCTTCATGCCTGTGAATATAACAAAAGGAAACGTAGATGGAATATGCACGTGTGATGGTATCCTACTATGATACTCGCAGAAGAAAGCAATGGAGAGAGTATGTCCAATTATACTCTCTACAGAGCTTTCAAAACTTCATTGCTCGTTAGATACTTGGATTAGATTCCATCTTGAGTACTATTTGACACCTGCATCAAAGGAAAAATGTCACCGTTCCATATATGGGATGTCCGCTGCGAAAAAGTTGAGATTATAACGACAAGTCAACTATTGATACAATATAGGAAGGTCGGCAAAGACGAGAATAGAAAGAAGCACTTCAATGGTAGTATGAATAACAACAGCGGTAATGAAAGCAGAGGCAGCTTCAACGTCAACAAAGACGATAATAATCTTATTCCTAATAAGAAAAACACTTATCTATATATTACGTCGTTCAATTTCCCATCATCTATACAGCACATGTTCGTTTCCTTTTCTTTTCTACATACATGACGAGTGCCTTAAGCAAGGGTGAAACGGGTCGTGAGCAGTCTGGAGTCATTTTATATACTCACTCCACACTGAAATTTGGTAAACACACAGAGCGTGGTGATTTTGAAAATTGTTTAAATTTATTGAACCATTTATTATATATTGATGATGATTTAAAGATTTTAATAATGTTATACAAGTTTAGTTAATCGTCAAACAATGGCATACAACTTAACAGCATCATATACACCAAAATTCAAGGGAAAGAAACGAATATTTTAACTTTAGCCGTGAGAGTTATTTTAAAACAGAAAACCGATTTTTTATATAGAAATATTCATCAATAGTTTATTTGAATCAGTTTTTAGAATCACTTTAATAAAGTTTATTTCTCTTTTATCATTCTGTCAAATACTTTTTCTGTATCACAATTTTGTTGTCATGGAATTATTTAGATACAATACCATATTAGATAAGAAAAAGTATATCACAGATGTACATCAAATACCATTATCTTCTGAATCAATAAAAATCAAAGCCACGTAGAATATAGGAAATCAAATAATAAAAAAAAATTTCAGTGGATCAAAAACTTTTTGCCTACTATCATTGTCATATTTTAGATTAGCACGATCGATCAAGTATGTTTGCGTGTTATTTATGCAAAAAGCTATTGAACGATCGCAATCCTTTTCTTCTCAGTCTATTTATTTTAGTAAAAGTTCTTTGATTTTCAAATAATCTCATTTATCTCAATTTCAATCGGAATCAATCCATTATAGGTCAGATTTATTATTATTTCGAGTTTGTTTATTCATATTGTTTATCTTTGACATACATATTTTTAAATTAAAAAACGACAAACAAGAAAAATTTTTGTTTTCTGAAGTTCATCATCTTGTCTACTGTTTATATTCTCTTTCATCTTCTTCAAGTTCAAGTTTATATTTATCATTTCCATTTTCTTGTTGTTTTATAATACTTTTAACTTTAAATATTGCTTGTGGTAATATTAAAACTTCTTTTTCATTTGGATATTCAGATATTTTTTCTAAACTGAATGCATTTGCATTTTCCCCATCTTTAATAATATATGTAAACATGATCGATATTTTTTTATCGCCATTACCAGCTATAGCAGCAAACTTTTCAGCGATTTTTCGATCTTTTGTTGTTGATAAAAATGATTTATTACAAACAACTTCACCGACAATATACCTTTTTAAATCATCTTGTGTACATTTTATACCACGATATGTCTGACCATTTTTAAATACATATTTCTTAAATTGTGGATTATTAGCAATCAATCCTGTATACCATTGTGCCCATTTTGTTTTCGCTAGACCTTCTTGAGCTTTAGTTAAACGACAATCTTCCATAGCCATTGTTAAATTTAGTTGTTTATAAAAATCTGTTTCAGCTGTATATGCTCGTAATGCTAATGATAAATCATTCGTCTTTTCTGCATTATCCAGATAACCAAATACTTGTTTCATACCATGTGTATTATTTTGTAATACCTCTGCATATTTTATTTTATTTGTAACTGTAGGTAAACCATTATCACAATAAAATAAACGATTATTAACTGCTGTTAATGGATCATTAAATGTCCATTCAAATTGTACTTGTTCTGATGAAGTAAAGCGTTGTTGACATCCAGATGGTGAACGTTCAAATAATTGTTTTATATCCTCTGTTTTTGCTTCTTGTTGTGGCGTTAATTGATATTTATTTAATTGTTGACGACAACAACTATGATCTAATAATAATTGTACAATCTCTTTGTGACCATAATATGAACAAGCATGTAATGCTGTACTACCATTTGATTCTACTTGATTTATTTCATCTAAATTCATTGATGTTATCAATTGTTTTACTTTATTTAAATCACCATTACGACAAGCTAAATAAAATGGACTTAAATTCATTGGTGATGTTTTTGGTGTTAAATTCATTGTTTGTTCACTGCTGTTATTGTTACCCATATTTATTACAACTAATCAATTAATTTTTTTTCTTAAATAATCTGAAAAGAATCGAATTCAAATAAATAAATAAATAAGAGCCTCATAACAACTAAATTAACAAGTTTTTCAAGTTTTAAAGTTGATGTGATGTTCCGTTTGTATCTTTGATATCGAAAAGGGCTCTCCATACTGAGTATTCTCTATTTGCTGTTGCAAGTAGTGTGGTGAACGACAGTTTGAAAAAAAAAACGCAAATTCATAGGTAATGGAAAAAATTGTGACTAGTGCAAAGAAAAATGTTATTTCATCCTACCGTATACTAAACCGTTTAGACTATTAGCCGTCCCAAAGTATAAGATATGTTATTATTTTTGGAATAACTCAAACACAGTACAAGATACAGACTGACGATGTCCAGTAATCGAAAGTGGATACTTTGACCGATGCTTTAATGAGCAGTTCTGTGTCTTTGTAATATTTATCAATAGCTGATTTGATTTGTAATTTACTCGAGTTAGTCTTTAGATCTGCCAACGAAGTTAGTAACAGTGTTTTTAATAGCAGGTGCCGGCTGTATAAACAAAGTACCAATGGTACATGAAAATTTGAAAAAGTACTTCGTTTGGCACTTTACTAAAAAAAACAAGGTACCAGAACGGTACTTTGTTAAGTAAAAGAGCACTTCGTTTATTTTATCACGCCATTGTTTATAAATCACTTTATTCCTTCTTTTCATTTATTTTTATTTATAGATGGAGCTAATATAGTTCTTTTTCGTTTTAGATTTATTGTGATCAACTAATTATAAAGATGGTGATGGCTTTTCCATAGTTAGAATATTATTCTTTACTGAGAGAGTTATTTAATTCATTTTCTTCTTTCTACATTTATTTCTTTTTTATCGTTTGGGTCACCAACTTTATTGATCTTCGCATTATTTTATTAGAGATGAAGTGAATATATTAGTATTCTTTTTTGTTATTGCTTTCAACTTCTATTATACATTTAGAACTATAATTTCGTTTATATGTTTTGAACAAGTTCTTTAATTAATTTTCTTCTTATTATATTTATTTCTTATTTATTGTTTAGATCATCTACTTTGTTAGTCTTCTCATCATTATCTTAAAGGTTAAGTGAATCTACTAATATTCTTTTTTTTTTATTATTTTAAATTTCTTTTATACATTTAGAACTATAATTTTGCTTTTTTGTGTTGAACTAGTTATTTAATTTATTGTCTTGTTGTACTTATTTCTTATTTATCGTGTGGTTGACCATTTTGTTCATTTGCTTAACATTTTGTTAAAGGTTGGGTGAGTGCATTATCGTGATTATTTCGTTTTGTGTCGTTTATTTTATATTTCGAATTATTTTATAATGGAACAATCAAAACTTGAAGCATTTTTTAATGCTAGATTACCACTTACTGATCTTGAAAACATTCAAGATGAACAAAATTTAAATGATTCAGTTGATTTGTTAGATAATAATAATAAAGTTTCATCTAAAGAAAATGAAATAATTATTGTTGATGAAATTTCAACAGACATTATTAGCAAATGTGGTGGTGAAGGTAGAGTAAATATACCATCAGATGTAATTATTAATCATGATCATAATGTTCAATCAGAAAAACAAATTCAAACAGCAAAACAAACAACAGCTAAAGATAAACCATTAGAAAAGGACAAACGTCGCTATCTGTCATCATGGGAAAAAGAATCAGTATGTTTTTATGAAACATACGTTTATGATATAAAAAATATTATGCACGAAAAAAAAATATGTTGGTTATACAATAAAAAAGATATAAATGGAGATGACCGTCTTTATTGTAAACTTTGTGAAAAATACCAACGAACATTAGCCACAAATGGAAAAATTAATTCATGGTGTACAGGTGGTTATAGAATATTAAAGATTTCAAAAATTAAGCAGCATGCTGCTAGTAGTACTCATCAAGAAGCTCAAGAACTTGAGTTAAAAACATCATCCAATTCTCAACCGAATTGGTTGGTGACACAAAATAAAGAAAGAAGTAAACATGAAGTTTCAATTCAAAATTTGATCTTGTCTGCAATATATCTATGTCAACAAGATCAATCAATTAATTCTTTCGAAAAATTATGTGTATTAATGGAAGCTCTTGGTGTTAAATTATTACCAGCAGAATTAGGTGGAATTTCTTATCGAAATGATAATGCAGCTATAGAATTTTTACGACATGTTTCTGCTTATTTACATGAAGAACTGGTAGAAAAAATCAACAAAAGTCCATCTATAGGTAAAAAGAAGCTTTAAATTCCCATATATTCATTTTTTTGACTCTTTAGGTTGGATGCTTGATGAAAGTACCTCACGTACTGTTCAAAAAAGTTTAATTATTTATGTTAGACTTTTTGAAAATAATGAAGCCAAGACCAATTTTTATGGAATTTTGGAGTTGAATGGTGATGGTACAGCACATAATATTGTGGAGTCTATTAAATCATTTTGGCGAAAAGATGGCTTGAATCCTGAAAAGACTTGTTGGTTTGCTACAGATAATGCCGCAACTTTTACAGGTACTCATTAATTCTTGAAATAATAAAATTAAATTATTGTAGGTGTTAATAATGGTGTCGTAATCAAATTGAAACGTGATTTCGGTCTCGAATTCGTAGAATTAAATACCTGTGTAGCACATTCTTTTGCATTAGTAGGAAGTCAAGCTGGTTTTTTTAAAGAAGGTATAATTTATCTGACTCTATTAATTATTTGAAGGTTATTCTATAGAAAAAAGTGGTAGTAAAGCAAAAAAACGAGATTTAATATCCAAATTGGAAAATACAATTGGAAAGATTTATTTATATTTCGGTTCAAGTGCTAGTCGAACTTTTAAATTAAAGTGCTGGCAAAATCTACTCGATATTCCTGAACTGAAATTCAAACGATTATTTCACATTCGATGGACAGCTATTAGAGATTCTATAAAACCTATTATGTTGAATATTATACCAAGTAAATTCTTTTAAAGATTGTTTTATCATAATATTATCGTTCTTCTTATTTTATTGTAGCAAATCAAGCATTATTTGCAACTTTGGAATCAACTAAATTTAATAAAAATTTAACTGTTGATGATCGTGTAGCAGCAGAAGAATTATTAAATTCTATACTTGATGATCAATTCCTGTTTATGCTCCATTTTCATTATGATTTACACGAATGTGTTTTAGGTGAAATAATCTTATTATTTATCATGATTGTTTTATTTTTTTTGCAGGAGAATTAACAAAGATTTTGCAAGATGATGATCTGCCTTATTTCACCATGATGAACATATTAAATGAAAAGAAAAAAATATTAAATAATTGGTTGTCCCAAAGTGGTGAACCAGAACCTATACTTGGTCCTTCATTAAATGATTATACAAATTCGACTGCCAAAAATCAATCTTATGGTGCATTTAAAATTGTTGTTGGTGAACGATCACAACTTAAAAATGAATGTTTTACACATGTTAATCGATTATTAATTGAAATAGATAAAAGATTCAAACCTTCTGAAGTACAACAATATTTTATAGTTTTATTTGAACCTGATCATTTAATTCAGAATAAAAATAAAATTGGAGAATCTGGTTATGGTCGACAAGAGCTTGATTTTCTTCGAATTAAATATCAAAATTTAAATGGGTTTAGTATGGAAAAATGTCGAGTTGAATGGGAAAAAATGAAAATATCCTTAAGTGAATTCGTATCAAATAATCAAGAGAAAAATTCTCGAGGAATGTTTTGGAAATCTTTCATTTTATGGAAAGAAATAATTGATAATTCTTTTCATGAACAATATAAAAATATCTTAATATTATTGTCTATATATTTAATATCACCACTTAGTTCAACTGAATGTGAACGTGGTTATTCTGTTGCAAATAGAATTCATACAAATGGACGCTCACGAATTATGACAGAAACACTTGATGTATTAATGAACGTTCGATTGCTTTTATCAGATGATTTAAGAAGGTAATACTATTGTTTGATATAATGCCAAAAGATATCATATGTAATTTTAAACCGGTTTTAGTGATCGATGTCGACAAGTAATTCAACAAGCGTATAATACATGGAATAATATTGATACAAATCGTCGAATTTTTAAAACAAAATTAATTATTGATGTACCAGATGATTATGAACCATTAAAACAAGTTCGCTCTGCGCGTAAACGAAAACAAGGATCAACAAATGATGGTTATCTAGTTGAATCAAAAAAATCAAAAATTAAAGGTATTAAATGTGCTAATCGTTGTGGCAAATTTATTGTTGATGATGATGATCCAGAGGAAACATATGCTATTCAATGTTGTCATCAAAATGAATATTATGATTGGATTGAAGCTAGTTGTTCTCGTTGGTTATGCAATATATGTCGTATTAAATTAGGAATCTCCATTGATACAACATCATGGTTTTGTGAAGATTGTATTGATATGCACACAGAAGAATAAAAACGATTAATATTTTATTTATTTTTTTGTATTATAATGAATATAATATAGTAACTATCAATTCAAATATATACATTTTGAATTTAGTCAGATAATTATGTATTTATTTTTATTGTTATCTATGTGTTTTTTCTTTTGTATTGGTTTTTTCTATAGAACTATTTTATGAAGAAAACATGATTATTACTAACTTCGACTTTTTTCTTGATACATTCCTTAGCTTTGGCACTGTGTGGTACTTTGTTTTGAAAAACAAAGTACCAAATGGCACTTTTATGATATATTCAAAGTGCCGAGTGGCACTATGTCTCTAATTTCTGTTAAAAACACTGGTTAGTAAATCTTCAATATTTGAATAGTGTAGAACTCGTTAATACCATTTGAGTATTAAAATTTTACTCGAGTTTTCAACTATTCAACTATTACTGTATGACAGATTAAGGATGCCACCTGCAGGATGCTGCGTATAGAGTGCTGCCTACAGGATGCTGAAAGTAATTCACGGAGGAAAAATGCTATCCGTTGCATTTGGAAGCAACCTACAAGTAGCGGTTCTTTGACAACCTCACCCACACCCATACTCTCACCTTCAACATTATGTGTATTACTTCTAGCATTCGACAGGAAGCATCGTGTAGTTAGCGTCCTTAATCTTTCATGTATCAATAGTTGAAAACTTGAGTAAAATTTTTAATACTCGAGTAGACTCTTCGATTTCTACATGTATGGCATAGTGCTTGTTGATAGTGTTGATTTAGGTAAATCGCGATGAAGTAAGCTTACGATTCTAATTGTCTTTGATTCTATAAAACTTTACTTACTTAAAACTGAATATATTCTCTTTGAAAAACATTTAAAATAAAAATAAACAATATCCACAAATTTCTGCTGTGATTTCACGATGAAGATTATCATAGTACTGATATCTACGAACAAATAACTTTCTTCTGGTTTTTATAATGTTTGATGAAAAAGTCATTAAAGCTTCATTACTGACACGCGCATTCATGTCGATCCGTGTTTTATTTTGATAGAACGTTTGAAAAATTCGTGTGACGAGTATGCTGGAAATATTTCCACTGACGACATATTTCATTTATGATGATGACATATGTATTCTTCCTTGTTCTTCTCTCACACAACAAAAGAACATCGAATGAATCATAAAACAATGCTTCCCTCTCGAAAATGAAACATCGCAATCTCACATACTTTCACATATCAAGACCGTATCAAACACAAAAGCAGAGAGAAAAGAAAAAAATACAAAAGTGCATCATCTACTTGATAACAAACGAGCACGAAACGAAAGCAACACAAAGTCGTGGAAACATAAGAGAACAGAAAGAGAGACCGAGTCGAAACACATCATAACTCATAGTCATGACATCATTGCTCTTATCTTGATTCCAACATTTCTCAGCCAATTAAAAAAAAACCAGAGCCGAATAGAAATGTGTCGAGAGTCAATATGTTCTATTCCTTTCTATTAACAATATTTCTTTGCCATCACTTAAGACACAAATCAGAGGGGATGACGATAATGTCATTTGATAACCCACTCATGAGTGAATCATCAAATAGCGTCATCATCATCCTCTCTGATGCGAGTATTGTGTAATGGCAAAGAAATGTCGTTGATAGCAAGGAAAAGAACATATTAACTCCCGATACATATCTATCTTGCTCTGCTTTTTGTATTTGACTACGGAATGTTGCGAGAAAAACAAGAACAATAAAATACATCCTAAATGGAAATATTTCCAGTATACTCGTCACACGAATTTTTCAAACGTTCTATCAAAATAAAACACGGATCGACATGAATGCGCGTGTCAGTAATGAAGCTTTAATGACTTTTTCATCTAACATTATAAAAACCAGAAGAAAGTTATTTGTTCGTAGATATCAGTACTATGATAATCTTCATCGTGAAATCTCAGCAGAAATTTATGGATACTGTTTATTTTTATTTTAAACTTTTTTCAATGAGAATATATTCAGCTTTAAGTGAGTAAAGTTCTATAGAATCGAAGACAATTAGAATCGTAAGCTTACTTCATCGCGATTTACCTAAATCAACACTGTCAACACGTACTATACCTGCTTGACTTATTAGAAAAGCGATTAAAAAGTTAATTCTCAAGCAGTTGATGAGTAGCAGTAAGTCTCTAATTGAGCATCTGTCTTTTTAAGATAATCTGTGCAAATATGACGGGTATCAAATATACAAAATATGGTCATACAATCGACAGAACATAAGCGTCGACTCAGATCGTAACGAGATTTGCAAAATATGCGTTTGCAACCAAAGTAGTTGCGTATAAAATTGGCGATGTTTTGGATTCCTTCTTGACAAGTGCTGCAACTGAAGTTGGTATTATATGTTCGAAATGTGGAAATGTAAAGTGTTTCGTGCCAAATTAATACCTTGTTGAAACGACTGAAACTATAAACAGCTCGTGACACTTAAGCTAGAAAAGGTTATTTTTGTTCACTAAAACTTTCTTTTAGAGTCATTTTATAGAAAATATTTCTGTCAATTATGTATTTATATATTGTTCTCCTTTAATCATAAAACAAAAGAGCTTCAAAATGAATATAGCTACTTAAAATCAGTCGATCATTCGCAAGAAAAATTGAATAAACGTAGAATCACAACATTGCCGGGATCGCAGGATACGAAAGTAATATTTCTGAGGGGTGTGAGGCTAAGTTTGAAAATAGGTACAATTCGAATGAGAAAGCATTTGAACGAGTTCAAAGAGAACTATATATAATCCTTTATATTTGTCCACAGATCTGCATTCCCACAAATCAAATAAATATAACCACATGATATGCTCCATTTAATACGAAAGACTAAACAGAAAGAATCATCTAAGTAGAATGAGAATCGAACCCACGTCTTTCAATTTTCAGTCGGTTGCTCTACCAATTAAGCTACCCGCACCATCATCTCAGTTACAGAAAAGTAACTACATATCTTATATTCATGAAACATCATAAAAATGTACTAGGACAAATGTAATCCTATAGATCTTTCTCATTCTTATGCTGCAGAGTACATTTTTATGTTTGAAATCAGTCTGATCAGTAATAACGTAGCAAAACAGAACTCTTATCCACACGTTCATGTCAGGACAGTAGAGTTGCTACTTCGTTTTAAAGATAAACCAATAAGAATTTTGTGTATAGACGGAAAGCGTCACACGACGCATTTTGAATCTTGCTTAAAAGTTCATCATCAGGTATGTTCACAATCTATTGTTACATAAAATGCGAAACTCTCCAATAAAAATGAAGAAGTTAAGCATCGATCGTAACAATTCTTTAATCATATGATACATTTGGAGAATATCCCCGAAAACTCAATTAAATGCTAAGAGAGCAAAACGTAGCAGATATAGGAGGGAAACATAGACGGAGGGCGTGTCACTCGATGAGGGTGTCACCGAAAGAGGAAAACGCGGACAGAGGGCATATGTCTTAAGGGCCTATAATGGGTATAGGAGGTGGATGGGTTATAGAAGGTATAGGAGATATAGGCGATTTTTTCCTTGTAAAATTTAACCAAAGGTTTTTGGGCGGCAAAATCCAGTGGTACGATTAGTTTTTCATGATTCTCCAGAAAAAATCGATCTTAATCTGGATTTTGATGATTTTTTTACATAGGATTACAACGGTTCTCGTATTGTGTGTTTATATAAAATATATTTTCAAATAAAAATATGTAAAATAATTCAGTTCCTCTCTGAACAAGCTTAAGAACTTCCATAAATTCACTTTTATGCTTTAAAAGTTACTAAATTCTTATACACTTTATAGTTAATGTGAATTTAGAAAATGAACCATATTTTCATGCATTATACTTTGGACACCATTCATTATCTTCACTATATCACAAAAATAAATGTCAACTCATTTTTATATAAAACTTCATGGAAACCAATTGATATTTAAAAAATGATTAAAATCAGTTAAGTCGTATTGTTTAATTCATTAAAATCGATTTATCCTTAAGAAATCGATTAAAATCAATTATTTTCTCAAAAAAAAAGCAGTGTCGCATTAAATAAATTTTTCATGATTTTCCAAAAACATATCGATTTTTATTAGAATTTTTGTGTTTTTTCTTACATAGAGATACCCACTACGTGTTCGTCCGTGTTTCCCTCGTACCTCCATCGACATCTGAGGGCACTGAAATTGAATCTTAATTGTAGGATGCGCTCATAACATGATGAGTAAAACTAACGGGATAGATGTTTATTATATATATCTTGTTCAAGTTATTTCAACAGAATATTATTCGCGCATAGAAACGATAAATAATTCGTTGAAATTCTACTAAAACGACGCTGTTGTTATCCGGTTATAAACCTATTTAGATGTTATGTTAATCTTTTTACATCATCAAGATTACTTTCAAATTTTTCTAGTCAATTAAGGTTATAACTAATTTAAAAAAATAAAAACTGGTAAATATTTTTGATTAATTAACCAAAAATAAGAATCTTATCAATGAAAGAAAGCGAAAATAATGACATTGTAATTTATTCTTCGTAATAAGTTATAATAAACCACTCATTCCGACTGAAAAAAAAAGTAGAATATTCGATATCAGAATTTAAAAAAAAAGCCATATTTCATGACTAAATATTATTATGTGAATTCAATCATCTGTATGCAATGCAGATATCAAATGTGTCCTTATATTGATATTTCTTATCCATTATAGACAATATACTTGTATTATTATTCGTAACAATTGCGAATATTGAAGCTTATCTAAATGATTTATATATTTGTCCTGAAAGTGCTTCACCCTATTTTTTATTAAAATCTCAAAATTATCTAATTATTTCCTTTATACTCAATAATCTTCTTTTAAATTCTTATCTATTATATAACTTAATAAAATCAATGGAGAATATAACATTTCGCCTACGACTACTTCATGAAACATAAATGAAAATCTATTGCGTAGGATAATATTTAATGTGGGTGGTTCTAGAACTAAATCAGATGTGCAGCTCCTCACAATGATATACTCTCGAAGGTTAGTTTTTCTTTCTTATCAAAAAAATAACAACAAAAAAGAAACTGGTATAAATAGAAACAGTATAATTATTCAAAATATTAAAATATGCTCGTGTATAACTTTCTTATTTGTGTTTTTTTAATCGGATCGACCTTCAACACACCTATCATAATTCCTGTTGAAGATGAAACTAATTATGAATTACTTGGTGAGTTTTCATAGAGATTATTCTTTTATACATATAGGATCTTTGTTAGGTGGTGAATTCGAAGGTGATATGATTTTACCATATGGATTTAATCCAACAATAACAAATTCAAGAGGTGTTGCTATTAATGAACCTCGTCGTTGGCCAGATAATATTATTCCATACGATCTTTCATTAATTACAAGTAAGATTAATTAATAAATTTTCTGATAAATAAAAATAAATAGAAAATTTGTAGATGCTGGTCATCGTACTATGATTGAAAATGCAATGAAAACATTAATGGATGTAACAAGTACACCAATTGAAGGAACAACAGCACGTATACATTGTATTACTTTTCGACCGAAACTACCGAATGATAAAGTGTTTCTTAAAATTCAATATGGAACTGGTTGTAGTGCATCGGTTAAATAATTTTACCAAAAAATTTTTCTAATAAATTATATTTATCATTCTATTAGGTAGGATATTCTGCTTTTGGTCAAAAAAAAATGACATTACAAGAAAATGGTTGTTTTGGTTCTGGAACTATTCAACATGAACTTATGCATGTACTAGGTAAATACTTTAGAAAATATTCAAAAAAGAAAATTAATTCAGTTAATATATAGGTTTCTATCATGAACAATCACGTCCTGATCGTGATCAATATATTACTATTAATTATGGAAATATTAAATTAACTAAAGTAAGATTTTAATACAAGAAATAATAACTAAATAAAATTGATCTGTTAATTCTAGGTACATAATTTTGTTAAATATAATTGGGATAGCAGTGTTATTAATCAAAATACACCTTATGATTATGGAAGTATAATGCATTATGGTGGTAATTCATTTAGTAGCAATGGAAAACCATCAATTACACCAAAAGTAGAAAATGTACAAATTGGTCAAAGAGCAAAACTTAGTCCAATAGATATTGCTGAAATTCGTGCTTATTATGGTTGCTCAAGTTAATTTGATTAAGAAATATCTATATCTTTGTCTTGTTTTATTAAAAAGTTCAAATAAAAATTTTCTTTTGCGTAAGATATCGATATTAATAACAATACCAAAAAAGTTATTTGTCTTATAATTGATTCAGTTCTTAGCTATTTTATATTTAATGGAAATCATATTTGCATATCCATAATCCTAGTAGTCTTCGCTTTCAAATAATATACTAACCGTCTTTCTTTAAAATGTAGTGGTGAAAATATCAGTGATCTATGATAATCAACTGCTTCTTTTATTATTATTAGAAGTATTTTTCCTAATAATAACACTCTGCTAGTTTTTAGCAAAGGTCTCTCTAGCATTTTCTGTCTAAATCCAAAAGTTCATAGAAAATGAATTTTTATTAATCAACGAACGAACCTTGAAAAGAAAATCTTTTATATTCTTTGAAAAAAATTGTTTCTAATAACAACATTCAACTATTTTTTGTCTATAATAATAATATATTGCTATTGTTTTCAACTTAATAACAATTTCTCATTTCGATAATAGTTAATAAGGATAAAACCTTTAGTTTTAAATAAAGATAGGTTTTGTATGAGTAGAGACTGGAGATTTAGAGTTCATTTCTACTAGAAGAAGCTTGAGAAAACAGTGAGAAGATTATCTTAATGAAAATACTCATCAAGAGAATACAATTTGTCAGCATGAGTATTCAAATTATTCGGATTGATATTCGAGGATTTTTCAGGGGTGTCAGTTTCGTGTTCCGTTCCCATCAATAGCCTCCATGGCTGAGTGGTTTCGTTGTTCGACACGTATCCACAAAGTACTGTGTTCGAACCTCAGTACTTACTATCGACATACCATAGGGCTTCTGTAGCTGGTATGTGGTTAATCAGTGTGTATGGAGAGCTCAAGTAATTGAGCAAGAAGAACTCTGATTTAGGCCAGCCTTCTGTCCATAGCTACAGCTAGAAATAGTTGTAGGAGAAATATCGGGCTAATGGAAATATCCTCGGACATCAACCTATAGTAAAAAATAGCCAAAATGCGAGGTATTCTTCTTCAACTATTTCTAATCGATTTTGAAAGATCAAATCCATGATTTTCATTACTAGATATACAGAATATATCGAAAAAAGTAGAACAGGACCTGAAAAACTCCAAAATAAAGAGCAATCGAAAAAGAAGCTGTTTATGATACCGACTTAGAAATTTACGCAATGGAAAAGGCAAGAGAATTAAATTGGGATCAGGGTTGCCAAATCTACATTTAATAAATCAGGTTTTTTTTCATTAAAAAACAGGAGTTGATCAGGAGACTTTGCTTACAAAATCAGGAAACTTTCTCTCGAAACTAGAAAGACACTCACACATAGTTCATTTTACTGATCTTTTCAAAGCTGTTTATTGAAAAATATAAATAATGCAGATGCAAATGAGTTTTAAGAAACCGTCAAAGAATTGAAACAGAACAGAGTAAACCGTTTCCTACATCTTTTTTTCATGTTGATGTTTCACGATTAGGTCTGATCTTCCAAAATTCTCATATGTCCACTACCTGAAGTTTCTATCAAGTCCTAAAAAATTTTCAAAGACTGTAACTACTAAAACAATTCAAGAGATTTCTAGAGGTTTACAGGGTTTTTATGAATTTTTTAGAAGATTTTTAGCTGTGTTTTCAGATTTTAGCGCAGCTAGATTGAAATCAGTGCGTTTCAGAGGAAGCTTCTGTTATGGGAAGGTATTTAAGCAAAGAACTAAAAATCGGAAGTCTCCTGGTCAAATCAGAAGATTTGGCAACCCTGCATAAGACAACAGAATACAGCGTATGGTAAAACTGTTAAATAGTACTACTTTTTTGACCTTAGGGGTGATAGCTAAAATGTCGATATTCGAGATATTCAACATGGTCATTACATGATAGATTACTTTCAAATACACTCTCTCGTAATTACATCATAAAAGCTGAATGGGGTAAAGGAGAGACATCTAGTTTGGTTTGTCCTCATTTTGTTCTATAGTGTGAAATTTGATATACCTTGTCGATTATCCTTTTCCCATGATGTGACTTATTCTTTATATAAAATAATAGTTTAGATAAAAAAACAATGAGATCGATACGTCGGTCGTGGTCTACGTGCAATACCTCTTAGACACATTACATTACAGAAGTATCCATTTTACAAACTCAACATCATCAAACGTCACCTGTTAGCTATCTCCATCAATTTGCTAGCAATTCACAGAACTTCTTTCCTGCTATGGATACATGAATAATTCTTTAATTAATGAAAAACAAAATGAAAAAATTGTTCTTTCATATCAGCACCACAAATATTCATTACTCAACATAGAATTATGTCTCCAACCATAGGATAACTCCATCTCAATGTTATCCTTGCTGTTCTTGATTTCTTTCAAATGTTGCAACCCTTGTGTTTCGAAACTATTGAATACAAGATTGAGTTTGGTAAGTGTCTGCAACAAAGGAAAAGAATTCTTATTAGAAAGATCATTCGAGTGCTTCTCTTACTATATTCGAACGTAGTGCATCGCAAAGATAGTCTGCTCCAATATTACCGAATCTGTTCGAAGAAAGATCCAATGCGGTGATTGTCTGCATCAATAAGCAAATGTTAGTATGAGCCATGGCATATTATCTTGTTCTTACTTGATTCACTCGTAATGTGTCACTTAGATATTGTACTCCTTTATCTCCGATACGATTGTTGCTCAAATTGACTGTAGTGAGTGTCTGTGTCGACGAACATATATCTATTTCAAATCTATCAAGAAGATATTCATCTTACCTTGTTCTTTCGCAAAGCATTGCTCAAATATTGTGTGCCTTCATCCTCAATCTCATTCGAGGAAAGAGAAAGTGTAGTGAGTGCCTAAACATAAAAGAACTTTCAGGTGTCAGCGAGATCAAACAAACATGTTTCTTACTATATTTGCTTGTAAAGCAACACTAAGATGATGTGCTCCTTTGACTCCGATTTTATTCGAATCGAGATATAGTATTGTAAGCGACTGTGATATTGCAGAACAGATCTAAGTGCAAGACAGCTAAGAAAAATGCTTGTCTTACCTGATTTAATTGTAAGGCCTGACTGAGATAATGTACTCCTTCATGTTCGATCTTATTTGAACAAAGACTGAGTGTTGATAGTGTCTGAACCGACAATCAAAACATCAGCACGAGATAGAGTAACAAGACACGATGATTTCACCTTGTTTGATTGTAATGCAATGCTCAAATGCTGTGCTCCTTCATTAGTGATACCATTTTCCTGTAGACTAAGTGTAGTCAGTGTCTACATTAGAATTCCGTGTAAACAATAGATTGATAGGATCATTTTCTGACTGTATTCGATTGTAATACATCACTGATATATTTCATGCCTTCGCTTTTAAGATGATTGTCAGAAAGATTAAGTGAAGTGAGTGTCTATACCGAGGAAATAAGATCAGTATGAGATAAATTCAAAAAATAATTTCATCACTTGATTCACTAGTAATGCATCAGTCAAAGGTTTGACTGCTTGAGCAGTAATCGAATTATAACATAGATTGAGTTTTGTTAATGTCTACTTCCGAATCAGAAAAATGCTATATGAATCAGTTTGAAAATATACTTTTCTCACCGTATTTATTCGTAAGGCATCAGCAAGATGTTTTAATACTTCAGTTCCTATAAAACTTCTTTCTAAGTCTAATGTAGTAAGAACCTAAAGCGTATGAAAAATTTCAATATTAAATGAATGAACAAGATACTTTTCTTTCACCTTATTTGACTGTAATGCAATACTCAATGATTGCATTCCTAGAGTATCGATCTGATTAGAACCAAGGTAAAGTATATTGAGTGTCTGAGGTCGATAATAGAGTGAAAGGGAATGACAATTAAGAGAGATCATTGTCTCACTGTATTGCATTGTAATACATCACATATGTATTGTATTCCTTGTTTTTCAAGTTCATTATTGAAAAGATTAAGCGAGCTGAGTGTCTATATCGATGAGGAGAGATTTATATGAGAGCATTGAAGAAAATGGCTCTCTCACTTTATTCACTTTCAATGCATCAGTCAAATATTTCAATGTTTGAGATTTGATCTTATTACCAGAAAGATTGAGCGTTGTAAGTGTCTACTTGGCATGGGAAACATCTGTTTAAAACAATCCGAAAGATATTTCTTTTACCGTATTAAATCGTAACATATCACTCAGATGTTTTAAAGCTGGTGCTCCAATTTGACTGTATGACAAGTCCAGGGTAGTTAGAACCTATATCGAATGAAACACAGCGATAGAACACAGTTTAAGTAGCACTTTTCTCACCGTATTCGATCGTAATGTATCACACAGATGCTTCAATGTATGAGCTGTTAGATGAGTGTTTGTCAGGTTCAATGTAGTTAGAGTCTAGATCGAATGAGATAGATTAATAAGAATCACCTAGAATATATTATTCTTACTGTATTCAAACGTAATCCATCGCACAGATGTTTCATTCCTTCGGTTGTGATACCATTGAAACTGAGATCGAGTTTAATGATCGACTACATGACACATGTAACTCAATGAATTGAATATCGCAAGAGATCTATTAGTAAAAAAACGATGCTACCTACCTTATTCCTTGCCAGTGCATAGTATGCTACAATTCCCATGTCTCGATCTTTCAAATCCTTGTGGCTTAAGTTTAACTCGGAATTATTTTTAGAATCGGCAATCATTTGTTCTAGCGTACAATTTTTATATTGAGGTGGCAACAATTCGAATGATTCTGACAGTGTTTCTAGAAAGATGTTTTATTTTTTACTTCTTAAATAAGAAACTCACCATGTTCGTCAAGAATATTTTCTTCTGTATGACCTATTGTAACAACGTCTGAGTTAATCACTGGCTGTATTGTCGGTTGTTGTTCACTTTTATTTTCAGTGAGATGATGAACACATAGACCTTCTCGTCGAATTTGTTTCTTACATTTATTGACAGAACACAGTCGTCGTTTCTTGTTGGTTACTGATTTTGCACGTCCTTTTCGTTTCATAGTTTTGCTGATGCAACTGTGGAAACGATATTGATCCAATACAATTACTTGCGAGCCAGAAAGGTATTCTCTTTCACACAGGACAAAAATAAGAATGACGACGATCTTTTATCTCACGTTTCATCTCCTATGGTTTATTCTTTCAGAAGGAGTGCTTGTTTTTTTCTTTATAATAATATGATAAGAGATAAAGAGAAAGTCTTATTTATACACAGATCTTGTTGAATATTATTTTTTTGATACGTATATGTTGACTGCGTTGTACGTTTTTGCAGTTCAAAACGAGAAGATCGATGAACGTAGGTAAAGTTAGCAGCAGATTCGAATTTTTTTGCACTAATATTCGCCTACAGACTTGTGCCAGGTAGAAAATCAAATTTACTATCAGATGCATACATTTCAAAAAAAAATTTTGTTGCATGAAACGAATAAAAAATGCAAAATACTACTTTTGAGACACTATTTTAAGTAAAAAACTCAGTATTTTCGCCAAATATTCGTTTTCAGCTTGTGCCAGTTAGAACTCGATGTGATCTATCGTTTGATGTCATATTTAATCCACTTCATCATCGAAATGGGTCTTCACTTCTTCAGAGAACGATCAGAAGGTTCGGTCTGATAACGTGAGTAAATATTCGGATAAACTATTGTGGCAATAAAGAAATCACTTGTGTCAGATAGATCTCAAAAATAGTATTTTGCATTTTTTATTCGTTTCATACAATAATTTTTTTTTGATCTGTATACATCTGATAGTAAATTTGATTTTCTATCTGGCACAGTTACTATCTTTTTTTTGGCACAAGTCTGTAGACGAATATTAGTGCAAAAAACTCGAATCTGCTGCTAACCTTACCTATGTGATAGATGAAGTGATCCTTGATCCGGATGAGAAACGTTCGTATTTTAACAGCAGGAAATATACGTATATGGACAGTCCATCTTTGTCAATCATACATTTATTTCTCAAATCTAATGAAACTACTTTTTATAGGTGTAAGTGCCAGTGTAGATATGGATAATGACCTTTTCTTTCTACTCACCCACACCCCATTTCTCTCTAAACTCTCATCTGAGAATTATTTCTCCCTACAAATTCAATCATCATCAGACTTTGATTTGCTTTTCATTAGTTTTTCTAGCAGAACTACATGAAGAATAATACATTGAACGCAATAACACGCAGTTGATAGACGTTTCTTGATGCAAAACTTCTTTTTAACAGCTCCATCTCGCTCAACATATTCATCAGTGTTTGAAAAAAGTAATTATTCATTATAAATCCGTCTATAGAAACAGAAATTGTTCCATATAATATCACATTCAATGCAACGGGTTCCACGGATGGGATCTGCTATATTTTAGGAAAAAAATGATTAGAAAAGGACTTTTTTTGCTTTTTTCGTTCGAATAAAAGGTTGTGTGTGATTTATCATATATTTTCTCGAGCCTCTCTTTAACCATTTATTATACAGAATGATGTTTCTCGTTAAAGCAACCAAGACAATAGAATTTGTCACAATCGAAACAAAAAGTCTTTACTTTCTTTGCGGTTGCATTACTTGTTTCTCTTGATTGTTGTTGCCTTATTTTCTCGTGGTAACCAGCACAGCGTCTCCGGACATTGCGAGAAGATTCTTCTCTCTCTTCCAGCTTGCTTTGACTTGTTGACCGTTGTGTCGCCGCAGGCTCTAGATTCTCAAATGGTATACCGAGCAGTAAAGATCTCACAAGACTTTCAAGAAATATACCAAATAACTATTCACTATAGCCATCCCAAAAATCAATTCAAATGTCACCTTTTGGTACCATTTTAAAGATTGTTTGAGGCATGTATAATAGGTTGATAGTTGATCAGATAAATCAATGCCTTGGCTTCATTATTGGCTCATTTGGAAAATTTGTTTTCCCAATGTCAACTACATCTGCTGAATGCGAAAGTCTTGTGAAAATCATTAAAACATCTTTTTTATCTTTCCACATGATCAGTTTTATGCCTTCCTGATTTTGAAGTCCGCCGTATGCTTTGCCACGCTTGAGCTTCTTTTTGAAGAAATTCTTTTCCGAATGTGGCACGATTTCTTCTCAATGTTCTAATAAGGTATGTATCGTGTGTCAACAAACTTTTTGCTATGGAAATAGTAGCCGTTAGCTTGTACATCGTCACCCTATATTTGTGCGCTTTGCCAGGTATATATTGTTTGAACAAAAGTCTGCCTCGCCATGATATCACTGTTTCGTCGATTGTAACAACTGTACCAGGAATATATACAGACGAAAATATGGCTTTACATAAATTCAAAAGTGGTTTCAACTTGAACAGTCTATCTTGATTTGAGTGGTACTTATTGTTATTCAAAAAATGCCAGAATTTGAGGAGTAATTCAAACCTATCTCTCGTCATTGTATTTCGAATGATCTCGGATCCATATAGATGACTGTTACTCCAGTAGTATTCTAATTTCGGCATTTGCACTAGTGCCATCTCTATAATAATTCCAAGAAACTTGAGCATCTCTACATCATTAGTTAGTTTCCATTAATGACTTTTTGATCGTCTGCTAATATTATGCGTTTGCAAATATTGCTCCGCGTATCGATTAGTTTCGTGAACCATCAGTTCAATAGTTTCGTCTGTGACGAAATGGCGATAGCAATCGATGAGCAGAATTGTATTATCTCTTAATGCCGAAGTTACTTCTTGGACGAGTTCATAATCTTCCTTGAATTCTGTTTCAAATTCTTCGAACGACATGTGAACAAGTGCAGAGTTCCGGTTGCTTTTATATATGAAAAAGTAGAGAGACAAGATAAAGGGAGAAAATCTGGGAATTTTCCTCTCTACGTGTACTATCTGTGAATTTCAAAAAACGACGTAAGGAATTTCCCCTTTAATATTAAAAACATGATTCATGATGTGATGATGGGAAGAGGAGGAAGATAAATAATCGGTAGAAGATAATGCAATGACAAATAGGTGCATTTATTATAAGTAGATTTTCGAATAGACTCAATATTTCGAAGAAAACTGAATCGCGTTGAATGTGTTAATGGCTTGTTCGAAAGCTGTTAACATTGCGTTGTCGCCATCGAACTGAATTTCACATAGTTGATTTTTGAATTTTGGGAATAAGAAGAAGTTGCAGAAATTTAGATCTGGAGAATATGGAGGATTAGGATATGATTCTACATGATTTTCGATTAAAAATTCGTTGGCGATCCAAGCTCGATGTGGTCTTGCATTATCGTCATGAAAGATGTGACATCGAAGACCATGGGTTTGTCTTTGTTCTGATACAGCTTGAAAGACAGATGTTAATATACCATTTTGTATTTAGAGTTGTACCAGTTTCTAATGGTATACTTGATTAAACCAGATTTCACAAAGACCAAATTTTTGAACGCTCTTCTATTTCTGGGTTATAATGGTGGAACCAAGATTCATCACCAGTTATAATGTCAAATACACGATGAGATTGACCTTCTTCAAATCTTTCCAGTGAATGACGGTAAAATTGGATGTGCTACTGTTTTTGGTCATTAGTTAACTGATGTGGCACTAATACCCAAGATGTCCTCTATTTGTTGGTGTGTTGAATGAGGATCATTTTTAATAATTATTCGTACAGCATCAATTGTTGGTTCGTTGACAGATGTTCGAGGACGGCTTGGACGGGCAGCACCTTCAGCACTAAAGTTATTCCGCTGGAATTCGTGAAACCAACGGATGACTGTGATGTCACAAGATGCTTGGTCCTCTCATGCTTGCACCAAACGGGCATGGTTTTCGTTGCATGTTAGATCAATTTCCCAGTCATATAAAATCATAGGGCGAAATTATTCACGTGAGAGTTGAAAATTCATGTCGAAAATGATGTGAGGGTGATTCGAAAGAAATGAAAAATTACAACGGTGGGTAATGCGTGGAAGTCTGAAATTTTTCACATAATCCTAAATATGTTTAGTCATTATAATAGAATAAATGTCCTCAAATTACGACTTTTAGAAGAGCCTGGCTACAAAAACTTTTGTGGTGCCCCATATAGTTATGCATAAAATGTAATTTTTTTGATAAGGAATTGTAAAATACGTTTATTGCTATGGTATATTTTAATTTCAGTAATAATTTTAAATTCATCTTCTTGATTGATGTTTTAACATTCCTTCATGCTTATTTTTAATTACTTCTTTTTAATAATGTATGACTATATTTTTTGTTGTTAGTTATACATTTGAATAAAGTAGATGTAATACAACTGTACTATATAGAATATAAATCTATGATTATTTTCAATAAACTACAAAAATATACAAAGATAGTCGTACTTAGGTACTCAAATTTTACAGCACGAATACTGGATGATCGTACTCAGATATACAGATTCTATGACGAGTGCTCATAATTTACTAGTTCGTTGTACAAAGCATTCGATATTTTGTTCGATAGATAGCATTTGTTGACAAAGTTTATCCGATCCTGAATAGAAAATTTCTCTTTTGCAACTATCAAGCAATATTCTGATCATGTTTTTTTTTATTGTATCAATAGGTTATCTGCACTTAAATGTCCTTGAAAAATGAGTGCACATTGACATCGAGTGTGCTCATTGAAACCTATATTATAAAAGAATACAGGATTAATGTAATTAAATTTACAATACACTTTAAATGTAAAGTCTACTTAGACTATTCCTATTCGTTATTAATAAGATTTTTGTAGGAATCAAAAGTATTAAGAGTAACCGTTCGTTATAAATATGTTACGATCTTGACAGAAAATTTCTAAAACCTTTCAGAGAAGCAGGATAACGTAAGACAGTTAGGCACGATAAAAAGATAGGTTTGGTTTCGGTGCAAATCAAGAAATATATATTTATTTGATGTTTTTTCAGTCAAGTTATTATGTTCTGTTAGAACTTCGCCCTTAGGTACATATATAGACGTTGTTTATATTGAAATTAGTTTCCTCATTCTACTGGCGGGTAGAATAAATTAAGAAATAAAATGATTATGATGAAATTTTTATGAAGAGTTAATTTTCACTTTTATAAAAGATTTGACAAAATAAAACACATAAAGAGTGATTACATAAAATTTTAAGATCAGTTATAGAAAATATTTTTTTTTGTGTGATGTAATAAAATTCATTTTAATATAAACAGATAACTCATAAATGATATATTTGGTTTTCTATTGAAGTAAAAAAATAATATGCTCTCGGTCATCCCACCTCTATAAACATGACTGTTGTCTTAATTTTTTATTAAAATATTTTCTTTGCTTTTTCTCCTATGCACTAATGCTTCTATTTTATTTTCAAATCCTGCATTACAGTAATTATAATATCCGTTCGCTAGATATATATCACTTTTAGTCGCTTTAAGATATCTCTTTTTCATCTTAATGCATTTTTATACTAGAGACATATTTATCAACCAAAAGTTCAAATTTTATAGATAGCATTGTATATAAGAAATTAACCATACTCTCTATTATTTCATAGTATTACATTTATTAAATCAAGAAAGGAAAAAAAATGACAACACCATTAATTGCTACGTTAAATCAAGTTCAAACAGCTCTTGTGGAATATTTTCTTCCAGTTGTATATGTTATCGGTGTGATTAGTAATATATTCAATATAATTTTATTTAATAGACGTAAACTTCGCTTTAATCCTTGTTCATGGTATTTTATTTGCTTATGTTTATCACAATTTCTTTTACTCAATGTTAGTTGTCTCCTTCGTGTGATAATTGCTTGGACAAACTATACTGGTTTCTCTACCAATAGTGCTCTCTGTAAAATTAACTCTTATTTCAATATTCTTTCAATTGTTCTTGTCCGACATTTTATTTGTCTTATACCAATTGATCGTTGGTTAATAACTTCTTGGAATTCATCTCTTCGAAATATAAGTTCAATAAACAATGTTCGTTGGATTATTTTATGTTCATTTGCATTTTGGATGATCTTTTCTATTCATGTACCTATTTATTATACTACCCGATCAAATATCTGTATTCCAACAACAGATGCCGGTTATACTCTATTTACGACGATCTACAGTATCACCACATCATGTTTGCCATTTTTTTTAGCGATCATTTTCAGTATATTAACAGTGTTTAATATTCGTAAAAGTGCTCGACAAATCAATCCAACATCAATTCTACTTGGGTCTATGGCAGTAAATACAGTTACTTTACATGATTCATCAACGACAAGGACAAGAATAGTACCAATGAAGAAACGTCGAGATATGGATTTCATCCGTTTGATGTTTTTTCAAATAATTTCATATCTATTCTTCAATCTTGTGTCATCATTCAGTACAATATTATTGTTTGTTATAACAACTACGGCAGGACGCAATTCCGAAAAAACAGCTATAGTCACTTTTATTCATACATTAGGCAATTATCTTCTTTACACATATGTATCAGTAAGTATACCGCAACATTTTCAAGTGAAATTTTATCTTTATGTTTGTTTAGGTTACATTTATTTTTTATACATTAGCGTCAAAAACATTTCGTCAAGAGTTTATATTCATTTGTAAACAAGGTTGCGCTGTTATTCAACGATGTTTGTGTTGTGACTATTAATATACTAAAGTTTCTTTTTGATGATCTAATTGATGTTGTCTTTATTGTATGAACTAATAAAAATCCTCAATAAAAAAGTCTTCTGATCAATAATCCTGACACCAATAAAATGAATGATTGTGTAATAAAATATCTCAAAAGCATTTCTTTTGAATGAGAGCTTTTATAAAAGAAATACTCATTTGACATGAAACACACCAAAAGCTGATTCAAAATGTTCTGAAATCTTTAGCAGAACTTATCACTTGAATTTACATCAATTTTATATTAGTCATTACACAAAAATGTGCTTACTGATAAGATTTTTATCATTGTTATGATGAATGTAGACGATGAATAAATAGAGAAACTAGAAAAGATTAGCTTTTATTTCATCATAAAGTAAGGTATGTATTGTTCGAGTATTTCATTTAAAAAGACTTGTTGAGGACAGAATTATACATTTAATCCATTTCTTTCATACCCAAAAAATCATATTTAGTTGCCCAGAAGATTCATGGAGAGGGGAGGATCGAATATCTTGAGTGATGTAGCCATGATTCATCTCGATAAAAACTACAGTACAAGTGTATCTCTAGTGGTACTAGGCATGCACCGAGCTGGGGAATAAACAGAAAATCTCGGGAATAGTTAATGATAAATAACTCGTTCCTGTGGCTAGTTTCCTTGGCTTTACTAAGGATCATAATCTCGCAATTGATCATCTCTTTCTACGTTTATTTCTGAACGTAACCTTATGATTCTCTAGTACTTTATTATGGGGGTATGTTTAGGTTACCAAGTAATATATAATAGAGGTATCCTTAGGTCATCAATAGGAGTGGTACTTTAAACTTTAATTAAAGTCCAAATTTTACCGTTGGTAAGGACTACCTTAGGTCATCAAACTTTATGGTATCTAAATACGTATCGGATATTACTGGTTGCTGTGTCCGCTTTTCTGTTAGTCGAGAAACTGGCCAACCAAATGGTAGGAAATTGTCATTTGCTTATATAATTGATAACCGTAGGGGATTCTATGTGGACTTTTGTAGAGTATCCTTGATAATTCTAAATTGACCCGAACAAACTTATGTTTCGTCCTTATTTTCATGGAGAAAAAAACGCCTCGAAATCTGATTGGCACAAACTCTTGTGTAACTCACTATTTCTGAGATTCCCGGTACTGGCAATGACCGAGTTCGGAAAGCTCGGGTTTGGTGCATGTCTAGGTGGCACATTGATAGTTAGCGTTTTAATTGAATATATCTAGCATATAGTGGGTTTTCTCAGGATTATGAAGCAGAATATAAATGTTTGTGTGCCTCAAATTTCTCACATATCATAAAGAGCAGAATAATCGAATTAAAAGTCACGATAAGACTTAAACTTCTGCCTTGTCTCGTTCTGTTCTTAGAATAGGATCAAATAGGAGCTGAGCACATTCTCCATTGCGTATATACTAAAATATGACGCTTGTAGTGATAAATGATGACCCATGGAAAACTTTGAAGTACTACTGATATTTGTCAACTATACATTATTCCAATCGTTTTTAACGAGGGTTACGCGATTCTAACACGTTATTGTCCTCACGGTTAGAGCTACCGATACAAAACAATTATTATTTGATTATTGACTTAAAAACTATAGAAAGCAAAACATTTTTTTTGTCTTGCACTGCACTGGGCTCTACTTTGATGTGATTGCAGATTTTACACAGAATATGGCATTGAAAATTAATAGAGGCTACGTTTCTGATGTATTTTTACTTCTTCGATCGAAGATTTTAGCATTATAGCTATTCTACCAAAGAATCAATTGCGAACAGATTCGATACCATTTCCACAAATGAAAATGATGGAACCTGTCGAGAAAATAGACAAAGAAAGCGGTATTCGTGCCAAGCAGACTCATATCAAATTCTCCATTGTTAGAAGTTGACTGATTAGCAAATTAGTAAGAAATTATATCATGCTTGTGCAAGAAACGTTCTGAAACCATTCATATTCGTTGAGAAACATACTAGAAGCGCAACTTTTATATATTCAATTGTGACCGACCTATATTGGTTCCGATAAATATCTAAAAAACCCTTTGCTTTCTAATCTGATAAGGTTTCAATATTATCGTGAAGACACAGTAAAACTAAGAAAGAAATCAACTAGATATAGTAGTGAGTCAAATTTCTTGATTCTTCAAAATAGTGTCCAGGGCAAGACAGTCTTTAAGCTGATTAAAATAACTGTTTTTTTTTAAAAACTCTCTACATATTATCAACTGATGAAATAAGATTCGATAAGAATTGTATATTTCTTCGTGTAATTGAACCGAATTCTCGAAATTACAATAACATGAAGTCACAGTTTCTAATACATTTTATGTATAGTTGTACTGTTATATTGATATTTTTCGTATTTTAGTCAATAATTTATCCGTTTACTAGAATATCATAGTGATCACAATGAAGAAGTAGATATAATGAGTTATACACATTCTATGATACTAGGATTCATAAAACTTTCCGTAACATCAAATGTTGTTAGCAGTATAAAATGACGAAAACTAATGAAAGAGTCTTCTACCTACTGCCATCTCATGTTTCGTATGTGCTTGTAAAAAACATTGATCTGGAATGCAAGTAAGAGTGATTGTTACAGAGACATAATAGGCCAAATTGTCAGTGCCACTCCCAATCCAATAAAACTATAGGAATAATTGATTGATCTGTTTTCCGAAAACTAACTCAATTGCAACGAACATCTGACTGTTTCAGAAGAAAATCGACGGTGAAAGAGATTTGTTTAATAAGGATTGTTGGGAAATATGAAAATGAACATGACGCGGTTTTACTGTCATTCTTACATATTTTCAATACATGATTTGAGGATAAGAAAAATTTATCATCTTCGATCAGTATAAAGAACTATGAGACGTTTTAACGTAGAGAAAAGCTATAAATTCATTAGGGGAAATGAATATAGAAGCTTAATCAGAACATTTATTGATTAGAAAATGAAAATGATAAGTTAAATAAAAACCACGACAATTCAATAGGATGAGAAGGCTTTTGTGCACATCATAGTTTTGTAAGATGTTGAAGATGGGCAATATTGCGACAAAGGTTTATGTTGTTAGTGGCTGAAGATAGTTCTAAGCTCTGGGATATTCTTCAACGAATGTTTCTGATTGTCAACAGTAGTGAGTGTCACCTTTCTCACCCTCCAAGTTTGGTGAAATACAATTTTTGTTCCATTTTTCTGTGCTGTTGTGTTGTTTATTGATATTGACTTTACTCCTGTTGATATAGGTAACAACACTTACCTGAAAGACATAGTATCTTTTTTCATATACTTCAATATTCATATCAACATTAACTATTTCAAACATGGCCTCGGGAAGTGGAAAAATACATTGTGTTACATGCAGCAAAGAAAAAGCTACATACATGTGTGCAGGTTGCTCACAACACTTTTGTTTTCAACATTTGGGAGAACATCGTCAAGTACTTGAGAAACAATTAGACGATGTCGAAAATGAACGGAATGTTTTTCGGCAAATACTCACTGAACAAAAAGTGAATTCCTCAAAACATTCATTGATAAGACAAATTGATCAATGGGAACAAGATTCAATCAGAAAAATTCAACAGGCGGCAAATGAAGCAAGACAAATATTACTTCAACACACAACACTACATATTAATTCTATAGAAAATAGATTAACTAAATTAACTGATCAACTGAAACAAACACGAGAAGAAAGTGATATTAATGAAGTTATTCTAAATGAATTTCAAAAACAACTGGTACAATTGAAAGAAGAACTTGATAAACCAACGAATGTTAAGATTGAACAAAATTCTGCTGCGTTTGTGTCCAAAATTTCAGTCATTATATCGCCTAATCAATTAGGTAAGCAACTAATAGGCGAAAACTGAATTTTTATTATAACTTACACTCTAAAAACACTGTTTGCTGGAAAACTCTGGAAGGCTTTTCAAAATACTGATTTGTGATCCAGAAGCCAGAAAAGTATTGTAGGAAACTCAAATTGTAGAATTGGTGATATAACGGGTGTACCAGGTTAAATATCCTTCTGCGTATTTTTGAAATTTTTCCTCTATTATCCGCTTAATCTAAACACTTCTTTTTGGTAAAAGATAGCGCTTGAAATTCTCTACAAAACTATATATGACTAGGTCCAAAAAACTGTTTTAGATGTATTCAAAAAAAGATGAAAAGTAAAGACATAGAAAAAACTATAAAACCAAACGAATTGGACGTAATAAATGGGCGCAGTTTGCATCCCATTTTTTATCACTTCGCCCGTTTAAAAAACAAAATATTCCAAACGATGCAGCATGAAAGGCCCTACAATTTGCATAAGATTGCTTATTTTATAGTTCCACTATTTGTTTTCAAAATTGACAAAATTTTGGGCGATCAAATTTCGACTGTGCGAAAATGATACGGTTTTTTTGTAACAGACGAATTGTTTTTTTCTTATCTCACCTTTTTATTACATAAACTGCTTTATTAGAAAAAACAAAATACAACACAAGATGCAGCTTGAAAAGCTCTACAATTTACAAAGAAAAAATGATAAAAAGATGAAATAAGGAAAAAACGAATTCATCTTGTATCAGAAAACTATCATTTTCGCATATTCGAAATTTGATCGCTCAAAATTTTGTCAATTTTGAAAACAAATAGTGGAACTATAAAATAAGCAATCTTATACAAATTGTAGGGCCTTTCACGATGTATTTTTTGGCATATTTTGTTTTTCTGATAAGACCAAATAAATGATGAAAAAATGCGATGCAAACAAGGATGCAAAGCGCGGCCATTTATTATGTCCAATTTGTTTGGTTTTATAGTTTTTTCTATGTCTTTACTTTTCATTTTTTTTTTGAATACATCTAAAACAGTTTTTGGACCTAGTCATATATAGTTTTGTAGAAAACTTCAAGCGCTATCTTTTGCCAAAAAGAAGTGTTTAGATTAAGCGGATAATAGAGGAAAAATTTCAAAAATACGCAGAGGGACATTTAACCTGGTACACCCGTTAATATACGCAGAAGCATGCGAACAAACGTTTTAGTTTTGGAAATATTGTGCAGGCAATCAAAAGAGTTTCTGAAAATACTTCTACCAGTGATACGATTGCAGAATTACATAAACCTTCAAGAATTTTTTTATCAAAGCTATCTCAGCAGTTGAAAGTCTTTTCAGATGAATAAACCTTCAAATTTCAATTTTTGTGTTACATTTTTCATTGAAAACCCGAAGGCTTGCGAATTTATATTTGCGAACAAAATAGGACGTTATGCTACAGATAGTAAGTTACGCAATCTTAATCCTCTCTTGGATCACTTATAATTAGAATATCGTTATGAGTTAGATTGACTATTAATGAATATAACGAATTTTCGTTGTGTTATATCGATCGAAACGAAACAGTATTTGATGGATAACAGTTAATATCATGATAATCGTTATTTTGAGTGTTGTGCTGTGCAAACGATTCTTTTTAATGAGTCCAGAAATCTCTAGTTGATTTTTGGGATCATCATCGCATAAATTGACATAGATTCATTAGTTAAAGACTCCGAGCATTCGAAAATTGCAACATGTAGAAATTACAGTGTTTCGATCGGTCAAAAGAGCACGACTGTCTCTCACTTATTCCAAACAATAGCCAAAATATCGTTTCATTTTCGACTAATGGATAAATAAAGATAGAAGATGTCTTTTGAACATTGAGATGAAAAGGTTGAATTGACTCTTCTGTTGATGTGAGTAGATGACCAACAAGTTTTCTGATAGAAAGAGTACTTTTGAGTTATTTCAGAGAAACGAGATCGCTGATGTCTGACAACTAGCTCCACTTCTATTAATAGACGATATAGAGATCCTAGTTGAAGCCATTATAAACTACAATGTCTAATATAAAATGATTATAAAATATGTATTTTCTTCTAAATATACTAATCAAAATCAGCTGAGAACTTTATATCATATACTTAAGTTTGATTGAGTGCCGCAAATACTAGCCGTGCATGTCCTCTTCAATTGCACGTTGGTTCAGGGATGATATATGTGAATAAAGCAGCATATGTTACCGTATACAATTTCAAACCGTTCTTTGGCTGAGAAAACTACAAAAATCAGAGCGAAAAATTGAAAAACAACTTGCATCCTGAGATGAATCATATTCATATTTGCATTAGATATAATACAATACAAAGCGAAGTATTGATGAAACAGAGTGGAATCATCTCTTAACTCAAAAATGATATTGAATGGGAGATGGAAAGGGGATTGTTAGCATCGATTCACTATTAGACTCTAGATTAGTAAATCAATCATCATCATATATCAGTAGGATTAGTGGGACGATGTGGACAATCGTAACTTGTCTGTATTAGATCTGAAGTCAACAGACCTTAAATTGGTCTCGATTTAACAGTGAATCTAAAAAATGTTACACAACCAAGATATATTGTGAGTTAATGGTCTTGATTCACTTTCTATTTTGCAACCGTGTATTAATGGTAGGGGTGGCACTTTATCTTTACTTTACTAGGTAAAGTAAAATGTACACACTTTACTTTACTAGGTAAAGTAAAATGTACACACTTTACTTTATTGGGTAAAGTAAAGTAGTTACTTTACTTTACTCAGTAAAGTAAAGTATTAACTTTATTTTACTCGGTAAAGTAAAGTAGATCCACTTTATCCGAATAATAAAGTAAAGTAAAGTAAAGTATTTACTTTACTTTACTCGGTAAAGTAAAGTAGATCTACTTTACCCAAATAATAAAGTAAAGTAAAGTAAAGTAAAGTTATATAATCAAGTCAATTTTATTATTGATTTATCAAGTCATTATCATGCATTGATACAGTTACAATATACTAAAGTTTATATAGAACCTTTTTTTAATAAATAACTGCAAAATAAAACAGAAACTGCAAATATGTCGTATTTTAATATTTCAAAGTCTATTTTCTTTTTAGATACTATCAGCCATTATATCTAAGCAGCATGTAAATCGATGTATAATCAGAAATATCTAAATACTAGTTTGAATCTTGGAAGAATACAAGAGGAATTTTAAGAATTATTCCCTCGACTGAAGGGAGGGTCATACGAAAAAAAGTGAAATGCGTTTGTGTGTCTTATGTCTGTCCGTCTGTCGCAGGTCAAAGGTCAAAAAAACATGTTTTCAAGAAAATAAAGTTTTTTTTTATAAAGTTTGACCAAAGGTAATCGGGGTCGGGGAATCGATTGACATGATTAGTTTTTTAGTTTTCTGACCCAAAAAATTATTTTTTTACCAAAAATGTTTTTTTGATCCCAAAAAATTATCTTTTTACCAAAAATGTTTTTCTGACCTCAAAAAATTATCTTTTCACCAAAAATGTTTTTTTGACCCCAATAAACTATTTTTTTACCAAAAATGTTTTTTTGACCCCAAAAATTATCTTTTTACCAAAAATGTTTTTTTGACCCCAAAAATTATCTTTTTACCAAAAATGTTTTTTTGACCCTAAAAATTATCTTTTGACCAAAAAATAATTTTTTTCTGGCCCAAAGAACTTTTTTGGTCAAAAAAACATTTTTTGGGTCAAAAAAACATTTTTCGCGTATGACTCAATAATGTTCTTTTGACCTGCGACATACACACACAGACAAACGCATTTTAGTTTTTTTCATATCACCCTCCCTTCCAGTCGAGGGAATAATAAAATTGACTTGATTATATAACTTTACTTTACTTTACTTTACTTTATTATTCGGGTAAAGTAGATCTACTTTACTTTACCGAGTAAAGTAAAGTAAATACTTTACTTTACTTTACTTTATTATTCGGATAAAGTGGATCTACTTTACTTTACCGAGTAAAGTTAAGTTAATACTTTACTTTATTGAGTAAAGTAAAGTAACTACTTTACTTTACCCAATAAAGTAAAGTGAAATGCTTTACTTTACTTTACTTTTTTCAAAGTATAGTAAAGATAAAGTGCCACCCCTAATTAATGGATAGCAATATTTCTCTAACTGAACATTTTTTGCTGATGAATGTATTAGTGCCAATGATTTCTTTTGACAAAATGAGACTTCGCATCAAATATACACCAACTGGTGCTCTTTCATTTAATATCAATTTAGCTAGATGCAAGCAGGATGGCCTAGTGGGTGATATCCGAGAGTCTTGTTACATATGCATAAATAATCATTATCAGTCGAAGTACACGAAAAGAATCTTATTGAGCTAACTTTAACATCACTTTAAATGACTTTCACTTTCAGTTTTCGGACCTGAGCAATTTGCTGCACCCGGCATTTACAAAGCGCTTAATCACGCTCGTAGATTTCTCATATAACCAAGGATAAAAATATCACCTAAAAACATCTTTTCGAATAGCAAAAGATAAGTGACTAGAGTATTTGTGAAGAACATTCATCAAATGTGAGATTTATACCATTCTCTGTATTAAATCTTTTACTGGTAGAGAATAAAGTAAGTTAATAAGATATTAAGGGTCGTTCTCCTGATTCTTCTGTGATATTGACCATCGTATTCATTTAACACTCTTTAATGTGTTGTCAGAAAACAAGATAAATGCACATGATCATCATAAGCATCCTTTAAATACCATCACATTTAAATCATTGTAACGATAAAAACGATCTTCATCCTATTGAGCAAGATTCAAGGATAAAATATTTGTGCAACATGCAGTAAATGCCGTGATAATTATTCATGTTTCACCTAATTCTGCATACAGTGATAAACTACCAATATCACTGTTAAAGTAAGAAGAACAAATGCGATTCGAATATTGATTCGATGAATTTACAGGATATGTCATCTTCCTTATACTTCGTGACGATCAAGTTATACTTTTGGATGCGAGAAACTGATGAATATGATTGTTGGTACTATTCAAACTATCCAATTTTCATGAGTATCGACTAATAATCAAAGCGAAACACCTATTGTATGATGAACAACATATGTTCACAAGAGCAACTGGCGATGACACTTATTCGTTTGTCTAATCATTCTCAACTCGTGTATCTTATTGAATCTTTAGTTCTACACGTATAGAATAAGCGAATAAAAGTATGTGGCAAGTTGGCAATGGATGGTGACGACGTGTTTCTGATGCAATTGATGAATATTTTCGTTTATTAACATCGATACATCGAGGATAGTGTGATAGGCAAATGAAACTGCCAAAATAAGTATGATTTTTTTTCGATGAATTTTTTACTAACATCAGAATTCACAGTCGTCAATGTAAAATACGTAAAATAGATGAATAGAATCATTGCAATAATTATAATCAGTTATTTGTTGCATCATCTTTCAACATTGCCTATTCTTCAAAATTTTATCCTGATGAATGACATATTTTGGAATATATTGTTTGGTCAAAGAGCGATTGGAACCATTAGGTTGATCCAAGAATGATGTTATTATCCATCAACATACAAATAAATAATATTTATTTAAGCAATATGTAAGGATAAATGAATAGCACTATTGGAGAAGAACTATTCGTATTTCAGAAGGTCTTCGTCGGGTAAATTTGACTGAAGTGTTTTGTTTTAGAGTGATTAATATAAATGAACACAATCAAAATTATATCAATTTATAACTTATACCATTACTGTTGATAATTGATACTACATCATGATCATTTTAAGGTACAAAGATAGATGAACAGAGTAATGATGGAAATTATTCACTTGTTATATGATCTTATGTTTTTCCTTACTAATGTATCATTTTGAATTAGAATGTTGAAAAATATAAGAAAAATATTTTTCTGTTTACGAACGTTTCAAGCGTCAGTTTGGTTCTTTAACCATGTTGTAATAAATGATCTACGAAAAATACATCTCTTTTAACCTGAAATATATGCAGTAAGGGAACAGAATATTCGTAGTAAATATTCCCTTAACATATAATGATGAATGATCGAACGATATTCTAGGCTTAACTGTGCAGTACATATAATCAATGAACAAAACATTGATGATTTTCGTTTGTTTATAATACATTCTATGATTATTGCTAGAATAAAATTCGTTCTTGTCTGTTACTGCCATTCATGAATCCATGATTGGTGCAACATGTTGTTGCTATTTATTTGTGATGTGTTCTTTGATGAGATGAGAGAGAGACAATGTTTGTTTGCAAGTGTGGAAACGAAGCGAAGAGAAGTTTGGTGAATAATGTTCATTTGTGATGTGATGTTGAATAAGCTGAGAGAGACAGTGTTTGTTTCCAAGTAAGGAAAGGAAACGAAGAGAAGTTTCATGAGTAATGTTCATTTGTGATGTGATATTGAACGAAATGAGGCAGAGACAATGTTTATTTGCAAGTGAAGAAAAGAAGTGAAGAGAAGTTTGGTGAGTAATGTTCATTTGTGATGTGATGTTGGGTGAAATGAGAGAGAGACAATGTTTGTTTGCAAGTGGGAAAAAGACGTGAAGAGAAGCTTTATGAGTAATGTTCATTTGTGGTGTGATCTTTGATGAGATGAGAAAGAGACAATGTTTGTTTGCAAGTGAGAAAAAGAAGTGAAGAGAACTGTTTTGAGTAATGTTCATTTGTGATGTGATGTAGGATGAAATGAGAGAGAGACGATGTTTGTTTGCATGTGAGGAAAAGAAGTGAAGAGAAGTTTCATGAGTAATGTTCATTTATAATGTGATGTTGAATGAGATGAAAGAGAGATAATGTTTATTTGCAAGTGGGGAAACAAAGTGAAGAAAAGTTTGGTGAGCAATGTTCATTTGTGATGTGATGTTGGATAAAATGAGAGAGAGAGACAATGTTTGTTTACAAGTGAGGAAAAGAAGTGAAGAGAAGCTTTATGAGTAATGTTCATTTGTGATGTGATGTTGGCTGAGATGAGAAAGAGGCAATGTTTGTTTGCAAGTGAGAAAAAGAAGTGAAGAGAACTGTTTTGAGTAATGTCCATTTGTCATGTGATGTTGGATGAAATGAGAGAGAGAGACGATGTTTGTTTGCAGGTGAGGAAAAGAAGTGAAGAGAAGTGTGATGAGTAATGTTCATTTGTAATGTGATGTTAGATGAGATGAGACAGAGACAATGTTTATTTGCAAATGAGGAAAAGAAGTGAATAGAAATGTTTTGAGTAATGTTCATTTGTGATGTGATGTGGGATGAAATGAGAGAGAGACAATGTTTGTTTGCAAGTGGGGAAAAGAAGTGAAGAGAAGTGTAATGAATAATATTCATTTGTGATGTGATGTTGGATGATATGAGAGAGAGAGACAATATTTATTTGCAAGTGAGGAAAAGACGCGAAGAGAAGCATACTGAATAATGTTCATTTGTGATGCGAAGTTGGATGAAATGGAAGAAACACAATGTTTGTTTGCAAGTGGGGAGAAGAAGTGAAGAGAAGTTTGGTGAGTAATGTTCATTTGTGATGTGGTGTTGGATAAGCTGAGAGAGACAGTGTTTGTTTCCAACTAAGGAAAGAAAACGAAGAGAAGTTTCATGAGTAATGTTCATTTGTGATGTGTTCTTCGATGCGATGAGAGAGAGGCAATGTTTGTTTGGAAGTGAGAAAAAGAAATGAAGAGAAGTTTGGTGAGTAATGTTCATTTGTGATGTGATGTTGGATGAGATGAGAGAGAGACAATGTTTGTTTGCAAGTGGGGAACAGCAGTGAAGAGAAGTATAATGGATAATGTTCATTCGTGATGTGGTGTTTGATGAAATGAAAGAGAGACAATGTTTGTCTGCAAGTGAGAAAAAGAAGTGAAGAGAAGTGTTTTGTGTAATGTTTATTTGTGATATGATTTTGGATGAAATGAGAGAGAGACAATGTTTGTTTGCAAGTTGGGAAAAGAAGTGAAGAGAAGTTTGGTGAGTAATGTTCATTGGTGATGTGATGTTGGATAAAATGAGAAAGAGGCAATGTTTGTTTGGAAGTGAGAAAAAGAAATGAAGAGAAATGTAATGAATAATGTTCATTTGTGATGTGATGTTGGATGAAATGAGAGGGAGACAATACTTGTTTGCATGTGAGGAAAAGAAGCGAAGAGAAATGTAATGAGTAATATTCATTTGTTATGTGATGTTGGATGAGATGAGAGAGAGACAATGTTTATTGGCAGATAAGGAAAAGAAGGGAAGATATTAATGTGTGTTTATGTTAAGATAATTGTAGAAGTGATTTTAAAGTTTTATATTGTAATGCTATGTTACAGAAAAAAAATCATATTTTGGTGTAGAATAAATCTATTGTGAGTTAATTTAATATTTGGTACATTTTATTCATGATGGTTTTTGATTTTCAGAAATTATATAACCGAACTTGGAAACGTCTTTTAGTTGTCTGAATTAAGGATAATTAGGAGGAGTATATTGTGTTTTTTTGATTCACCTCTGCTTTTTCATTTTCATCAAATGATGGAAATAGAGAAGTGTAGGTGAACGATTTTTCTATAATAAAACACAGAAGTGAGAGGTTGTAGATATTGGCATAGGATGGTTAAAAGGTAGGCAAGTCTGCAATTCATATGAAATTCACTGACATAGATAAATCAAAAATAAGGTTCAATGGAACGTCATTGAGGAATGTGGTTTCATACAATGTTTTGCCAGTTGTTCATGATAAGATGTCGTGGATACTGGGCGATGGGGATTATTTTCAACGTAGGATTACACCCTGGGTCGAGTCGTCTGCGGGTTCGGTGGGCAAAAATGAAAAAAGCCGTTCCATTTTTCCTTCCTAAAATTTTTTTTGGGAATCGACGATTTTACGATAATATATAAAATATAAAATAATAGATTTTTTCGAAATTTCTACTTTTCATTTTCCAGATTGTTTGTTTATTCTTTCATCAAAAGCAATTTCTTCACGTTATGTAAAAGAAAAGTGGAAGAACGCGAAAAACAGTAATTTCTTTTGCTGGTAGAGTGATATTCATATTACCCCCAGAGTTCAATTTTTCATTCAGAAAATGTGAGTAACTCAAAAATATGATATTAATTTCAAAAAGTAAACTACGTTTGTTCATTCATACTATATATAAAAATATCAATTAAAATATTTATTTGTCTGTAGTTAGATTACAAATCAATATTTTATAAGGATAGAAAATTTCATTGTGATCGAAACCACGTAAGAGTATAAAGATAAAGATAATGCTAGTTAGCATTAAAAAAATTTTCGGTTCCAACGCTTCCGGTTCTACCCACTTTTATTTCACAGCCTGTAAAACTGTAGTTTTCTTCAATAACTATAAAGTAGTGCTAGTCTTACGAACTCGTTGGCAGATATCGAGGATAATAACGCCACATTTCAAGGCTATTGGTTATTCGAATCTCAAGATAACAATTGGCTAGACAGTATTCATGATTAAATATTATCAAGGTTCCCGATTGTTTTGGAAAGTGGGTGGGGCAAAAAAATTGGCAGAAAGTATCTCATCTGACTTTCTGACATAAATTAAACAAAGAATGCTTAATATAACGACTTTCTGTGAGATTCTGTGAACAGATACTATTTTTACTCGAATTTTTGTCAGAAAAATAGTGAATAAAACCTGAAAACCTAGTTTCTGTCCAAGTCTACCATGCAGTTTTCAAAAATTTGGCAAAAGGTATTAGAAAATTTTCTAGAAACTCGTGCACATTTTCGAATTTTGGTGGGGGCTAGACCCCCCCCCCCCCCCCCCCCCCCTAATCGAGAACCCTGATCTGAGCAATACTTGAGGGTGTATTGCGGCGTGAAAATAGCTATAGAGTGAAAAAGTTTAGTGAGAAAATTCTTCTCTTTTATAATTCAATCTCCAAGATTTTGATGATAATAGACCTCTGACTTGAATTTCTTACAATTCAATAACCTTCGGTCTAACTTTCTGCAAAATTATTATTATTCATTAGTTACTAACTAGCGATAGTATCCGACGTTGCTCGAGAAATCTTCACACTGAATATTTGTCATGTCAGAAAACGACAGAAGATGTATAGAGGATCTGCTTGAGATCTTTTCATCTCTTGTTACCACATACCCTGCCGTACATATACTTACATTTATGTTTAAACCGGATGGTTAAGCACGCAGAGTGGAGATGTGGATTTCTTTCTTGTTACTCATGTTCATTGTCATACTTTATGTCAACTCTCCGTACAAAATAGTCACAGTACCAAGCGAATACCCTAACAATGGTAATAAATACTTTAAAGCTCTTGAAAGATTACTAAAAATTGTAATGTATGATAACCTGTGTGAAATTTCATTCCAATCTACCCACATAGGTACCTTGACATCTCTCAATCACCCTCTGAATATAAGGTCATGCCATAAAAGCTTTGATGCTGCTAGCTTTTACGGTGTCCAAATTCATAATGAACACATTGAGAAACATTTTTCTTTACATATGTAAATTATGATTCGTGAGTAAAGAAATTTTATCCAACTTAGCACATTTTTTATTCGATGAGTATCTTCATTCATATGATTACTCTTCATTTTACATACTTTAGTCGTTTGTTTTGAGTATTCTAAAATCTCTTGTGCTCAATGGTGAAAACCGCAAATTGTTACTGACTTTCCTCCTCCAGTTATTTAGAAAATATTTACACGCCTACATTCTCTATAAAAAGCATTTTCTGTAGTAGATCCAACTATGAGAAGGATAAACATCCCCTTGGGGTGAAAATTTTGGGTTGAAAATAATCCCATGGTCTTCCCCTGGTCGAATAGATGTAACCTGCAAAATTTCATTGCATTTGGTTATAACATCTCCAAATGCATAAATAACAAACAAACAAACTTTCTTTTTTATTTATATATAAGATTAGAATCAAATGAGAGACGAAGCCAAAATTTAGATTCTTCGGCTTCAGCTATTATTTGATGAAACCTTCCACTCACGCTATTACTCTGTTTGTATTGGTTTCTTCAATGAGATGACTAATCCGATGTATAATATAAACGCATTATTAATAACACTCATCATAAATCAAGAAATCAACTTGTTTTTCTCACCCAGTGAAACATAAAAGTCTGAAAAACGCATTGAAATGCAGTATTATTGTTACGTGTACACGCATGCATCATTATGATATAGCATGCTTGTGGACGCGTCACAGAGTTTCCTATATTCGCGAGTGCATGCATGGAAGTTTGAGCGTCAACACGCTTTGTATTTCCTCTTGCGAGAACATGCATGACAATATTATAATAATCCAAAAATGAAATACATGTCGTGAGCATACATGAAAACGTATAAATTTCTTTCCAAAGATAAGATTCGAACATACTTACTTTATTTTGAAAGACGATCTGTTGCATCATTTGACCATTTACTTACATTAGGAACTATCTTCCGATAACTACTATATATGTGTGTGCATAAAATCTAATTAAGGGGGGAAAATAGATTTTTCCGATTAGAGTCAATCTTAAATCAAAAAAATTAATTCAATCAAAAATATGGGCAAAATAAAAATAAATATCTCATCGAATTTTTAATCTTTGCTGTTTAAAATATCAATCAAGAATGAAACATCTGAAATGAGATATGTTTAACTATTTTTTTTGATTTTTCAAATTTGAAATAAATTGATTTTAAATTTAAAAAACTGAGTTTAACCATTTTAATTAATCAATCAAATAAGTCTGATTTTATCTCTTTCACACTTGAGTTCAACAATAATAAAGAATTTTAAAAACTGAGGAAGTTTTAAGTAAATATAACATAGTTATAAGAAAATTGTGCCAACTTTTACAGAAAATAAATAAATATGATTCGATAGAAAAACAAAATTCTTACAAGAAGCGGTATTTAGAATATAAAGTAATAAAACTTTGCATGTCAAAGCACAATAGATTCAGTATTAGCTTTCATAAATACACTTCATTTGAGGGTGACATACAGGATTTAGAGAATATTTCACTATTTTGCAAATAAATAAAGATAACGCTTTAGCATTTTCATGCGAGAGAAGTGCATGTGAGTATCTGCATGAATAGATTGCATGCACAAACTCGCATGTTTTACAAAAATTTTTCAAAATTTGTGTTTCCATCCAGGTACTTACAAAACGCAACTGCACGCATATATTGATGCTTTGTATTTACATGCAAAAAGTGAAAACATTTCATATAACGTGCATGACAATGCATGGCCTATTATGATTTTAAAAATATTTTGCATGTCGATGCGTGTTTTAAGAATTTTTTTGCAAATACATGCGTTTCTCTCACTCTCACGTTTGACTGAGTAGGTAAATTTAACAGACATCTTATTAGAAATTGATGTTTTTGTTTTTCTTTTGTCGATATCCAAAGTTCCGTAAAATTGATTATGAAAAATTCATACCGATTGAAATCATTTGTTTTCTCTCTGGCTGACCAATATAGATGGAATATATAATCATATTGATTGTCACCAATGTCAGCAGCATAGATAGAAAGAAACACTTTGAAAAACATCATCGAATTGAAATTGTAACAGTGGATTTAAGAAATAAATCTTGATATTATCAATTCCATAAACAAAACAAAAGACATACTCTCACCCTCATCTGCTGATAATTTCAATCTCACATCAGACATACCATTGTTAATATTAACATGAATATAGTAGATTGAATTGTTCAACATAAGTGTATGAACATAATAACGATAAGCATTTATGGAAAACTCAATCTTTTCCATTCTTTAATGAATACATCATTGATTAAGTCATTTACAATTGCATTCATGAAGAAGTATTTTATTGTTCGATTTAGAGAACTAATACATTTTGGATAACAGGTATACTATTGAATTAGATCAAAACATAATTGATTATAGAAATATTCGAGAGTTGACAGACGAAATGATTCACTCAGAGTACATACCATTTTCATACTTTTGATTGGTTCTATCCCTCAAATATTCTCTTCTAATAAATTCGCTTAAGTTATACAATTTGCTAATAATCCACAAGAACAATCATTGTCGTAGATTAGAGCTCGTATCACTGTATAATCAGAAGTTTCATTACAGAAATCCTGAATATACTCGAAATTAGTTTCAAAACTTGATGTGATAACATTTCAGTCACTAACAATATTGGTTGAGAGGGAAGACGATTGACTTAGTTGGATTGGTTAATGACAAAAGACGAATATGAAAGTCTTTAGCAGACAATAGTTAAGTAGTAATTAAACAGTGAAGAGAAAAATTATTCAATCAAACTATTGACTGATTGAATAGACAATTGACGCAAACCTTGAAAAAACTGTAAATGAGGCGAAAGAAATCGATGATAATCTTTCTGCGTATATATAGACAAATTATCCACAAGACCAACAGTAAGATCATTTTTCCAGTCATCCAAAATAAATTTACTTGAACAAATCTAGAATTAGTCGACTTTATGACTGTGTCTATATCATTATAGAAACATGTCATAAAAACAAGATTATTATGGGAGGCGGTCGATTGTGTGTAAGACAATTGTGTGGATGACAATTGTGTGCAGACAATTGTGTGTATGGACAATTGTGTGCAAGGAAATTGTGTGCACAGACTATTGTGTGTAAGATATTTGTGTGCAAAATGAGTGAATGTTGAGTGTAAATGAATATTTTTTTCAAAAAGTAAAAGATAGTGAACATAAAGCAGTAGACAAAATAACAAAAATAGATCAAGATGAACATATCAACGAACAATTATAACATGAATGTGTGAGCAATCGGTGTTATTTTTTGTATATTATCATTTGCAGAATTGTCTAAAATCCGTAGAACTCTGGATGCTGTTTGTTGAGTTTTAGCTCTCTTTGGTTTTGGTACGAGACCTGTTACTATTTGAGCAATTTCACCGTCTACGTATGATTGCTCTGTTTGAAGATCACTCAAAAAACGCCAAAATCCAGGATGGGCTGAATCTACGATATTGTTCAGTCGTCGGTGCCATCCTTCGACAGCGTTGTTTGTATGATCGAACTGGTTCCTTAACAAATGGTGTACATTCCAACATGTGATTGGAAACGTTGGAATTGTTCTTCTGTTGCGACTTCGAAACCTACCAATATAATAATCTTCATAATAATTGTAAAGTGGATCAAGATCTGGAATTTGTAGATCGAATATTTAGGGAAAATACCTTGATCATTTTCTTATCACTTTCTTTAGTATTAATCGGTGCAAATAAAATTAGTCGATATGTGCATATTCATCTGTTCTCATAATTGTCTTACACACAATTATCTCTTCTCACAATTATCTTACACACAATTGTCTGTTCTCATAATTGTCTTACACACAATTGTCTGCACATAATTGTCTTACACACAATGTTCTTACACACAATCGTCGTAGACCCGATTATTATATATATAGTCATCTCATGATATTCACCTTCGATTTAGATAAATTCATTATATGTCAATGCAATCGATTTACATAAGCATTTTAATGCATCTCCATATTTTTGTCTGAGCTAATTGTAGTAATCAAAAGATGGTTTATTGTAAGTTTTCATCAATATTTACAGTTGAATAATAGTGTATAGAGTTAGAGTGACAAGAGTATTGATAAGTAAAAGTATGAAGAATCGAGTAGTAGATCAATTAACATTATTTCAAAAGTATTGCGAAGGAAATAGTATACAATAGCATGATCAATTTTCATTGATCGAATAGTTTCATTCAAACTATAGACATAGAATGAGTAGTCGTGAAAAGTCCTTTGTTTTTAAAGATGCTTACTATTTTGACACTATGAAATCTAAAGTCATTTTCGATCTTTATGATACATACTCTAGTTCACATCGAAAGAAGAATCAAACATTATCTCATTGTTGTTGTTGTCTTTGATTATTCTGTGTGAGTAAACGAATCAGAAACTGCACAACGAAGGCTATCATCAAACGCAATGAAACACTAACACCGCTAATCATGAACAGTAGAATAACAACAATTTCAAATGCCGTTTTCGTGTGAATCAGCACTTGGTTGGCGGAACTGTTTAAGAAAAAATAAAATGTGTGAAGTCTTTTGAAACTTTTGCATAAATATTATTGCAAAAGATAGGAAAGTTTTATCATTAGAAAAAAGCAATGAATTGGAGATAATTGAGAATTTCAAATTACTTTTTTTTTAAAGCTTTCTTCCTATTTTTTTTGCTGTTAGACATTGTTGATTCGTCTCTCATTATGAATTAGCATGAGAAGCATATTTCTCTTTTGCAAAACAAAAAGAAAGTAAAAGTATCACCCCTAATTTCAACCAATTCCAATAAGTAGAACTGAGAAAATTTTGAATTTGAATTCGTACAAACCTAACCATCACATTATTGCTTTAATGACCATTTTTATTCTGTTATATCAAATAACCAATTCCGTTGTTTTTTTCTATTGTAAGAGAGAAAAAAACAAAATCAAGGAGACAGTGTATTTTCAAGATTACTTGGGTTTTATTCATGTTAGATACTGAGATTGTCTCGTTTATTTCTTTTTGGGGTATTAAAATGCCGCATATCAGTTTGTGAAATATCTTTAATAAATACATACATATAGATCATCACATTAGAGGTCTTCAAAGGAAAATTATATATTCTATTCGCCAACCATATTTAAGTGTATGCTTTTGTAATGAAAAAAGTTGTACAAAAATTTTATTTCCAGACAGAACCATATATAGGATGTTTTAGAGCTTTTAATTCTGGACATTTTGATAGAAACATGTTTAAAATACGTTTTCTATACGATTTTTTTTGCAAAATTGCGTTGAAAAATGGTTTTTCCTTGTTTTATTAGCTAAATCAAAGTTCAAACTACAATCCAAGACCGTATTTAGATTTCTCACAAAAAGGCGCATCGAACTACACTAAAATTATATTCTTTTTCCCGTAAAATCTATTGCTAACTGTATCGGCAGTAGTTTTTCATAGTCCTTTACTAGTCGCTTTCTCTTCAACACAGAATCGAATCAAATCAGGTCTGGTATAGTTTGATGCACCTTTTTATGAGGAATCTAAATATGACCTTGGATTGTAGGCTTAACCTTGATTTAGCGAAGAAAACAAAGAAAAATCGTATGGAAAAATTTCTGTTTTTCTAGTACCCAAAGTATTTTAAATATATCTCTATCAAAACAAAAGATAATTAGTAATATTTTTATTATCAAAATGTTCAGAATTAAAAGCTCTACAAACTGTATAATATTAATGTAGATAAACAGTTCATTTTTAATTAAGAAGGTATTCCTAATGGATTCTCTCTCATTCTTGAAATGCAAAAATAATCATTGTTTGTTGAATTTTCTTTGAAAAGAATTACACTGATAGATTCCCTCGACCCCAAAAACTTTTGATGAAGATTTTTAGGAAATGTTATATGCTATTTTTGCTGATCTAGCTTTGCTTTCAGAAAAGGAAATAAGAAAGATGTCCAAAACTTGAAGCAACGATTTCAATCAATGAATCTTTCAGAAAATAAAGTAAGGAATAAAAAATAAACATTAACGATAAAGTGAAAATTCAATGTTTTTTTTCTTAAATGCAATATGAAAAGTACACCACATTATACATAATTTTCTAGATTTTGAGGCAAATATGCAGCAATATATAACATCGATAAAAAAAATATGAGATTAATAGGTAATATAACTTGTATCAGATCTGAGATTAGATTTGATGTGGATCGTACACAGTCATATGCTTTATAATCTTTTCACGTGGAAGTGTGTATATCAGAATAAGGTGATAACATTGGTACATTCTCATCTGGTGAATTAATATCAATAATAAGCTGAAAGAAAAAACATTTACGGCAAATCTTAACAATCGGTTAGTTTAACTTGCATGAAATTTTAATCTTTGATTTTTACCATCATACCACTCTCGTTCAGCTTTCTGTTGTGTAAGACGCCATTGACAGTGTTGTGCTTCATATTTCTTTGACTCTTCTTCAACGGCTCTCCAGAACGATGCAAAACGTGCTCGTTGACAGCGAAAACAACAACAACCAAGAAACCAAATTATTATCCAAATCGAAAAGAGAATCATTGCAGTAATAAAATTCTCTCTACTTGGTTGACCCTTTTTCGTATTCTGAATAGCATCGCTTAGTATATAACAGGCAGGAATTAGGAAACCTAATCCAAAGACAATCACTAACGCTACACCAACAAGACAACAATAAGCTGATTTTGGATAGGAATTATTGATGCTTGTGATGGATTGATTAAATTTCTCTGGACTTATGTAACCTTGTAATTGATATGGATAACTAGTATCAAAACCAGTTGTGCAACAGTAACAGTCACAAGCTAGAAAATAAAATAGAAAAACAAAAGAATCGACTTAAGAAGTTAAAAAGTGATTTATACACTTACTTTCAGATATTGGAATATCGATTGAAGCTGGTTGTAGCTGGTTCCTGTCACTCATTTTAAATATTAGATTCTATGATAATTCTATACGAAAAAAAATGAAGGATATTATTCATTGTTTCCATTTGTCAGTCATATTTGTCTGCTTTGTTTTCGTCTTTTAATAGAAAAAAACAACAACAATAATTTTTCCATATCAAAAGTATCTTGAAGACAAGGAATAGATAAAAAGAAAACTTATTAGTCAATCTATTTTGATCAATGGGCGCAAGAGAACGAAAGATGGCGCACATTATCGATGAATACACGAGAGTTGAATGATTCTAACCAGATGTATTTCGCTTATTTCGAAGCATAGGTTTGGATTTAATGATATGATCAACGAACACACGACAAATTAGTAATTCTAACGAGCGTTACAGCTGATTATTAATAATGCCATTAGAGATGTTGTCCGACCTCCTTAGTCATAGAACTCATACTTTAGAACTTCGGCTACTTTTCATCTCCGTGAATAGCAGTCTAATACTTTTTATTTATTTTATTTTGCCAAGAAAAACAAACGTTAAAATTTCAGCTTTTTTTAAAATAAAAGAGAAATGACATCCTTAGTCACAATCCATTGCTGTAGAGAGTGTTCGATCGACATCCTCCGATTTGACTCATTTTGAATATGTAATAGAGGTAACATTTTTATGATTTTTGAGGCCAGTCGATTCAAAAAATATTGAACTCTCGATTTTATGTCGAATATATATGAATAAGTTCTACTCAGAAAAAGATGTTCAGCTGAAATGAACGATCTCTCAGTATTCTATGGATTTTCCTGTTGAATCAAAAGATCACTATTTTGATCAACTTTGGTGAATCATATGTCCGAACAGGGAACAATTTTACAAACACGTCTCCATAAGATCTTTTCATAGTAAAAATGTCAACTTCTTTGTGCGAAGCGTTTGTCTAGAGCACTTCCGAGAAAATCAGGTTTTGGACCATTTGGAATCAATTTTTTCTAGATCCCGAATACTTGGGTTTAATCACGATCAGTTATATCAGAATTCGTATGTCAATAGATCATCTGTGCTTGAGTGACGATACTATTGATGATAAAGTGTCAACGCATATCCCCAAGTTAAACTTAGAAAAACGTACATGTAGTTAGTTCTTTCAATTTGTTGAGAACAAACAAAATCAAAAGTGTTCTTATTCTTTTTGTGGAGGATGAGGGTATGGTATAGAGATTCATGTGAATTTGAAATTGCTTTTTCAATACTTCATAAAAGGTCATCTTTTTTCTAATTGTTTTGACTCGACTTCAAGCAACGAAAACAATCAGTTGTTTTATACCTTTTGAAAAAAAGAATATATCAAAAGAATTCTTTTGTTGTTTGAACAGTGACAAATAGAATAAAATTTTATCATCATTGTTTATTTTTATTCTGTGTAGAGATGTAGTCAGGAATTGTGAAAATGTGACTCTCTCTTAGTGGGGTAACCAGGATTTGTCGGGTGAGTGGGCGCTGCCCTACCGATTTTTAAAAATACTATATAATATTTATATGATGACGCAGCATGTATTTTTCTCGCATTACGAAGTGATTTTAGCTTATTTACCCTTAAAATTACACTTTAAATGTTACTATTTTTTATTAACTGAAGAAAATATCCAAATCCAAAGATTACAAAGACCTTACTTTAACAAAATTCTACTATTTTCATGCGAATCAGCAAAATTCATCGATGGGTTTCTCGAAGTCAATCACAAAGTCGCGCTCCACTGCTAAAACACATATAGGGTGTCCGGAAAGTCTTTAGAGTTGGAAAAATTTGAATATCTTCAACCATATAAGCCGAATTTTTTCTGAGGAAACAGGACAGAGAGAAGTTTCTACTTTTGGAGGAACAGTCCATTCATGGTCATAAAACCATCAAACTTTTCCTCACTACATAGAGTAAACTGTGCAGAAATGTCTCTTGCTCATAGCTATAGTCCGATATCGTAGAATATTGCTTTAATTTTTATCCAGCAGTACAGTTAATGTTCACATAAATTTATGTTAGCATCTTTTCTATATGCTTAAAAATAAAAAGAGAAATGACATAATGACTAAACTTCGTAAGTGATCCAGTTTTCACCAAAAAACTACAACAACAGAGTTATTCTTGAATGATGAATAAATCCTCATTAAAGTAACCAGTAATATAGTGAGGAAACGTTTGGTGGTTTTATGACGATAGAAGAACTGTTCCTTTATGAATAGAAATCGCTGCCTGTTCTCTATCCTCAGAAAAAAATACGGTCTATATGGGTGAAGAATATTGAAGATATTCAAATTTTTCAAACTCTAAGAACCTTTCCGACATCCTTTAGATCGCTTCCAAACAGATACTGTTGTAAAAATAAAAAGTTTGATTTTCAAAAATTTCGGATGAGTGGGCGGCGTCCACTCGTGCCCTATCCTGGTTACACCACTACTCTCCCTATTCCTCTTCAGGTGCTACGCCTCTAATTTTGCGTCAAATAAAGCTGATCTGTGAGTGGCGAAGACAAAATAACTTGAGAAAAATTTTATAAAAAACCCTCAGGGGGTGAAAGGGAAGAGTTTTCTATTTTTTGGAAGGTTTCACACCTCTGATGATATAGCATGAAAATTGACATATGTTCTCATACACGAATGCTTTCCGTATGTTTCATATAAGATGCAAGAAAATCAAAATTATAGTAAAATGTTATGTAAGCTTCTTTTAACATGGTTCAAATAATGCTATATTCTTGTTTTCTCATTATCTTTGCTTGTCCAAACTTAAAGATAAGAGCAGAAATCCTTTATTTTTCCAATTTTAAATTATAAAATCCTAGAATTTCTTGTCTACACATTTCTTTCAGAATTTAGTTGTTTCCTCAAGAAAAGCTAGCGAATCTTTGCAGCATTCTAATCATATCTTTTAAGGATCTTGATCTGAAACATCAAAGATTTGTCTTAGGCGATCTATTTATAGCTCGGAACAGTGGACGACAGGTCTCAGTCAATAATTATTTCATACTTGTCATAAGAACACTTAATGTAGCAAACTCACATAATACACGCCTTCAACTCGAATCATTGCTTCGGAACCTTTCCGTTGTATATATAAATTTCTGTTTGAGAAAAGATTGGCAATGATGTAAAATTTTTAATTAATGTCACATATAGTTTGTTGTGTTCATGACATAACTTAGATGATCCTATTGATACATATGGATGTATAGATGACTGTAAACAATTAACATTCACATCTGTCTACTGATTATTAAGAAGAGTTTAAAGATTTACAATATATATTTGTAAAATTTCATATAATTTAGTTGTCTTCAATTATTAAGATATACAACAGTCACATGTGTTCAATAAAATACCGATGGTAGAAGAGCCAGCATCAATAACAATATCCAACTTATTATCATTATTGAAATCTTCTGCAGCAATTGATTTTGGAATACTACGAATTCCAGTTGAAAAAGTAGTTTGTGTTAAAAAAGTTCCATTACCAATACCAAATAATATACCTACGTTGTGCGCATCACTATTGGTTACAGCAAGATCTTGTTCACCATCTTTATTAAAGTCACCAACAACAATCGAGAATGGGCCACTATAAGTGCCAGTCGATAATTGAATTTGTTCTTTCAAAGTTCCATCACCATTTCCAAACATTATACCTATATTAGATTTATCCGTATTCGCAATAGCAACATCCAATTGATTATCATTATTAAAATCAATCACAGCGATTGAGTTAGGAGAACTATGAAGTCCAGTAGAATACATAATTGGTACAGCAAACTTTTGATTATTAATATTAAGTAGAATACCTACACAGTCACTAGAACTAGAACTAGCAACGAGATCTAATCGACCATCATTATTGAAATCACCAGTAGCTACGTTTGACCAATCAAATGAAATATTTGTAGAAAATGTAGTTGAAACTTCAAACATTCTGTCATTACGGCCAAGCAATACAAGTATATTAAGAGGATAGCCATTATTAACAACAGCCAAATCTAAATAATTATCATCATTAAAATCGCCGATAGCAATTGATGATGGTAAACTGATGTATCCAGTGTAAAATACTACTGCTGTTTGAAAAGTTCCATCACCATTGCCATACAATATACTTACATCGTGAGATGCAAAATTTGAGACAGCAATATCTGGATGACCATCGAGATCAAAATCAGCTGCAACAATTGACATTGGAATAATTCCATTAGTTAAATAAATTATTTGTGCTTGAAAAGTTCCATCACCATTTCCAAAAAATACACTAACATAATTTTGATTAATAGTAACGACAGCAATATCTAAATGACTATCATTGTTAAAATCATTAACAACAATAGATAGTGCACGAGCATCAGTAGCATACGAAATTATTGGTTGAAATGTTAATTGACAAGTGAATGCTTAAAAAAACAAAGTGAGAAAATTTTTTTACTATAAACCCCAGAAATAAAAATCTTGAAGATGTGAATATGAAGTTTAAAACATTATAGATAAAATAAGTTTTATATTTCTAACATACAGACCTGTTGAAGTAGAAACAGTCGTTGTTGGTATAACCGTAGTAATTGTTGATGTTATTGTGGTGTTCATTGGCAGTCCTAATAGGAAAAAAGAAAAATCGTAAGAAAAGGATATCAGAGTGCGAATGTAGGGTGCAAGTGGTCATCTGAAATGATATTACTTACAATAAAAGGATGTGTACTACCGGTAAAATAGACTGGACATATTCGGATCAAACGTAAGCTCTCACTGACAAACAAACAATTTTATAAAATTACATGCTCATAGAATACTTAGAGCAAATCACTTAATGAATCAAACAATGTTTTCTCCAATATTATACGGACAACACTCTATTTTGTTAGAGATTTTAGAAACATTCTCAGGATATTTCTAATATATTCATTTCAATTGACTAAATAATAAAATATATGTCATACCTGCTAATAAAGCATTATCGTTTATTTCTCGATTAAGATAAAGTGATACGATAATCATAGCCACAATCATCAATATGGTAAGAGTAAAACCAAAGATAAGACAACGTATTGATTTTGAGAATAATTTAGTCCTAATAGAAATAAAAATAAATTATGATTAAAATTAAAACTAATATGGCTTATACTGAGATATTGAATCTACAGTTGTATTAAGAACATTGATGGATGGTATTACTGTATCAGCCATCTCTATAGTATTCATTTCGACATTTGATATAGGTTCAATAATATTCTTTCGTCTCTTCCAATACTGATAGATTTTAGCTATAAGATAAACAATATATGGACAAATCCATTTGAGAACAAAAGTAAGGCCACCATAAAGACTAATTAAAACAGTTATTGTATAAAGTAAATTGAACCGTTCAACATAAGTATATGAACATAATATAGGTAAACATAGATGAAAATATGCTGAATAATTAATTGTTGTTGTCCAATTTTCAATGAAAAGTTCTTTAACAAGATTAATAACAGTAGTATTCATTGGATATCGACTAATATCTGAAGAATATGATAGAGGAATATCATTCATATAACTATTAATATTAATATTATTTGTAAATTGTTCAATAAGATTAATACATGATAAATTATAAAAACATTCAAGTGTTGAAAGAAAAAATGATTCAGTTGGTGTACAACCCATTCTTAAACCAATAACTAATGAATTTTCAGTTAAATTTGGTTCAATAAAACTTGCTTGAGTTGTACAATTTGAAGTTAATCCACATGAACATTCATTATCATAAATTAATGATTGAGTGATCGCATTAATGCCACTAAAATTATTGTTTCCAGGAGCTATATACTGAAAATTTGTCCCATAAGATGTTATGATAGCATTGCCATGATTCACAGATCGAGTTAAAAAGAGAAGACGATTGAATTTTATTGGAGTATTTAATTTATTATATTCAATAAGTGAATTAATTTGTGTATGAAAAATTATTGGTGGAAGAAGTTGAGCAGTAACAAAGAGTGATGAAAGAAATTGATCAACAGAATCTTTCACTGATTGTATAGAATAAGTACATAAACCAGAAAGAAATTGTAGATGAGCTGAGAAAAAACGACGATAATCTTTAATATCATAAATAGAAAGATCAGGATATAAATTTTTTGTCATATTTTTTCTCCAAGCAACTGTAACAAATGAACTTGAACAAATCTAAAATTAGTTGAAAAATAAAAAAATAGATGAATTTTCATTTCAACTTGCTTGATGAAATACAGGTACAATATCAATAAATTGTTTATATCTTGATGAAATTGATGAACAAGGACATTCAAGTGTGTCACTATGCTTAACTATAAGATCATTATAGGTAGTGAAAGATGGATTCACAATTGTATTTGTTAAAACTTCCTCGCGAATTGCAGTATATAAACCGAGAATAGTAAAACTAATTATTAGAAGAACAATGTATAGACGAGTAGACCATTGACCAAGAATCTTCGCTTTCATACGATCGATATTACTTCCAAAAGTTCGTATTGGAAATATGTTTAGATTAATTAATATTGTATACAAGAGTGTCAATAGATTGCGTAGTATTGTTTTGATTTTATCAAATAGTTTTCTGTTATCTATATAGATAAAAACAATAATATATATTCAATTTTCAATCTATTCAAACCAGAAACGCATTAGAATCTTCTAGTATTTCAATAATTTTCTAATATGATGTAATAGAAATATCTCAATGGCGATACATGACTTATCTTTTTAGTGAATTATTCGTCACTGGTTCTACTTGTATTTGACATGATCCATTCAGTTGAGTGATGAGTACTCTAGTGATGTATCGAGCTCAATAGATTTCCACCAAATTTCGAAAAATGCTGAAACTTTTTCCTCCAATCGCATCACTCCCTGCCCGATCTTCCGCTAGATCTCACAGAGTACCATGGAAAGCTTGGTGAAACTAATTGTTACAGGGACTGAATTCATAACGAACAGACAAATAGACAAACATTCTTCTTCATATATATATATATATATATAGATACATCCTATTACGCGATGTTCAATATTGTAAAATAGGATGACTGTTCACTTTATATATTCTCAAATAGATCAATAACTTGTTAGAATAATAGAAGAAGAATAAAGCTTTGTTCTACTTAATCTCAATATTTTTGTTAGATAATATTTTGTTTTAAAACAAAATTTCTTATAAAATATTCATCAATAACTCGAAGAGGCTTTTAATTTCATAAGTTATCTAGGTACTTACCTCGCTGTTGTGTCCTAGTTTTCCGTTTCGCTAAGCTAAACACGAGCTTCACAAGTAAAGGTGTAATTAATCGTAGGATAGCCGTAAGACCACCAATTATAGATACCAGTTTAATTATTATTCCAATAGAATTTGAAGCGTGTGCTGTGTATGAATAAGTACAATAAATCGGTGCACAAGCTTCATAATAATGTTCGAATGAAGAAGAAAGATTCCATCGTTCAATCATCATTTCTTTAATCATGACTGAAATGGTAGTATTTGGAAAGAAACGAGTAGAGTTTTCATCATAAATAAGTGGATAGACTTGAAAATATTCTATATCTACATCTTCCGAAAGCGTCATATTTATCAAGATATATTGAGCAGATATACAAGAATCTAAATAGTAACACTCGAGTGTTGAAAAAAAAAGGGTGTCACTTGTGAAACATCCTTTAATTGCACCCGGTGTTGTATAAGGAAAAATAGAAAATGCGCTACTATCATATAGACTGAGATGCATTGGATATGTATCAACCACAATTTGACAATTAGGATCAGTAGCACAAATACAATCAAAAGTTGTTGAATTTATTTTTGTCACACCAGTAAGATTGAATTTAAACTATAAAGAAAAGAAAGATCATATTTTTTCGTTGTACAGTGAATAGATAGAAGAGGAGATCAGAGATTGACAGTTCCGACTAGGGGTGGCACATTTACTTTACTTTTTCTTTAGGTAAATAAGGTAAAGTAAATAAATTTACTAGTAAGCAGTCCTTGGGTGCTACATGCTGAGAGTACCAATAGAACGTTAAGTATTATATATTGTGATACTGTTTGAGCCTCCAATAATATTTATTGATCGAAATGAACAACCAAGAAAAAAAGTAATTCCGTCGATTGAACGGAGGCTCATCTTAAATCCATGCATTTGTTTGTGTCCGTGTAAAAGGACTAAAAAAACTGCAGACAAATAGATCTGTAATAATCCCATCTCCTATAATGACCAGCAGCCGACGATCTCCTTAAACTTACTCCAACGTATTCGTACTCGTATATAATACGGATGTCGACAGGCACCGAACTCCTATATAACAGAGATGCTTCTAGGTAGTCAAGTCAAGAAGAAACCGCCGAATTCCGAAGGAGGTGTTATAAAAACTGTTTTCTAGGCCATCAATATTGCCACTATTGTACAGGTGAAACATGGAGTTGTTCGGGCCAATTTCAGATTCCCATAGATATGCTAAAATGCGCCTTGAACACCCTGATGATTTGCCAATATAGTATTGGAGAAACTAGGGAGTGGAGAGGAAATTTATTGGTACTGCCGGTATCTAATACTAGTGATCCTCAAAGTACTCTCGGCATACAGTATCTAAGGAAGCAAGAGCACGCCCGATGTATAGTACTTGAAGTCATAATGTTATCGCTGTTATATAGTATTTTAGGATCCAAGGATACCTCAAATACATAATAGTAAGGGACTCAAGGGTAGCGCCGATATATAGTAGTTAAGGAGTCATGGGTATCCCAATATATAGTACGTTATGACCTATGGATCCGCACGGTATATAGTAGTAAAGGTCTCAAGAGTATGCCTGATCTATAGTTGTCGATTTTCTATATTCGATCAGTAGAATCAACGATAATATGGTGACGAAAATTTAAATTAGATTTCATATTTACTTTACAAAAAGTAAAGTAAAAGTAAAGTGCCACCCCTAGTTCCGACTCCAAGTTCAACGCTTTTGGTCAGACTTCGATTCCGGTTCCACCTTCAATCGAGAGAGAAACGTAAGACTCCGTGATTCTAAGAGAAGAAGTCTTCAGTCTGCTCTTTGTTCTGTCTTTCACTTCAAAAATTGATCTTTTCCCTTGTTTTTTTTCTTTTAATTGACTTTTACGTATTCAAATAACTGGATGTACAAAATAATAATATGAATGAAGACAAATGCATAGCAAATAAAAGATATTCTCTTTCTCGTAGAGAAAAGTCTTAGAAACATAAATTGTTTGTTTGTTTGCTTGCTTATATGTCCGCACTAGGTCAAAAAGACATTCTATAAATATTTTCTATAAAACTTGATCAGAGGGTTATCGGGGTCGAGGAACTTGAATCTGGCTTTGGTTTTTTTAATTTATAAAAGAATAGTTTGACGGTAGTTTAGAAACACAATTTCTACGAGAAAGAGCTGAGCGAGTCTTCAGACGAGCGTTACTTGTCTAATACAGAGGATCGGAGTTGCACTTAAGAAATGTTAATTTTGGTAAAGTTTCTTTTATGAGATTCCTTCTATTTGATCGTATCATGAAATCAGAGATGTCGGCGGGTCGAGTATTTACATAAGTTACAGGTTCACAAGCTGGGTTTATCATTTCATGCATAACTCACAGGTTGACCAGTTAATAAAAACTTCGCTCGGCATTTCTTTTTGTTTTGTATTCTTTGTTCTACATAAATTTATAGTACTTATTGATTCTATTCTTTCGTTTCTCTCCTATTTTAGTTGTTTTATTACATTTCTTTCGTTCCTACCGATTTGCTGTCTTCTCTCCAAAAACGTTAGCTCATCTTTCATCTACTTATTCACCAACTTGTTTTGAGGCATGAACACACACACACATCCGTCTTTTTCTTCCAGTTTGATGATAGATATGATGGATTTTATCGACACTTTCCCTTCGTCATTATTATCCTGATCTTATATCCATATTTGTAATATATGTATGGGCATATACTTTGAATTCATTGTTGTTAAATTAAATTTAATTTAAATTTTGCAATAGGTATGTATATGTGTAGAAGAAAGGGTAAAAACCTATTTATGAATGACTCAGTTTTATGAAATATTAGGAAACTAAAAATGTTAATAAACGAAGAAGTTTATCATCAAATAATTATTAACAAAATTTGAGTTAACCAAGGGAGAAAAAGCGATACTTCAACATAAAAAATGAAGTACAGTTAAAGTATAAACTACGGAAGTATCGCTTTTTTTCCTTTTGGACAAGAAACGTTTTCAACTGAAAACACTCACAATCAACAGATATGAATAGAACGAGAAAAACTCAGAGCCAAAGCTGCCCATCTCTGGAAGAGATTTGCTATTCTGAAATATTGTTACCAGTATGTGGTTGTAATGAAGCAGTTTTTTTAAGTTAGATACTTACAGTACAAAATGATGCTTTTCTTTTCTGAATGAATACTTACATAGTATGGTGGTTGATTATTATTTTCATTTGATCTATCATCAAGAACTACTTTTGCGTTATCAGATAGGGCAAAAGGTTGATCTACTTGAATGAAAAGATGTATTATATCAACAAGAATATCAAAATCAATAATTAATGATTGAACAAATTGATTGTATGTTGTAATTAATTGAAAATCAAAATCAAATTTAGTAAGTACATTTGACGTAACCAAAGATTGAATTTCAAAGTGAGTTATAGCATCAGCAATTGTATTATTAGCTAGTTTACAGAGAGTAGATAATAATCGAAAGTGGATATCTATCAAACCAGGCCAGTAAAAACTAGGTTTAGCTGCTATAGTGGGCCCGAGAAATAAAAGTAATGATATCCACGATTCACTAACATAATCACTTGAACATACTTGATGTAAAATTGCTGATAAAGACATAAATTTATTATAAGATATCATGACATTTTGACAAGGACATTTTAGTGTATTTGAATGTAAATCTAACAGTTGTTTATAATCAGATGATGATGGTTTTGATACAGTCATTATAGTTGTTTGAGTATTCAGCGAAGTAAATGTAACAAGAATGATAATTGAACCTTAAATGACGCAAACAAAAACAGAGAAAAAATAGAAGATATTAAGTGTAACATATGATGAATCTACGAAAAAGTCTGGTTGCTGTATTGTCAGAATGCAACTCCTATATTTATCCCTTATTTCTTAACGAAAAAATTCCTGAATCATTAATAATGAGAATAAATTCTTTGATAAATATTCAAAATTCTCTAACTAATGTCTGCGTCAGAATTAGGTACGAGTGAATGTAAGTTCAATAACTCCACAATTGCAATAGTTAGCAATCTGTAGTTTTCACTAATCGAAAGAGTAGATTTTGAAATGTCTTTCCTCCCAATGATGTGTATGAACAAATCATTTTGAACAGTATCATTCATGAAAATTTTTTCTTGGAATATAGAGAAACAATATACCAATAGAATAAATTATTCATTATGATATTCATATTTTAATCAGCATTAAGATCCGAACATTTTCCAGAACTTTATTTTGTTCTTTATGAAAAGTCATTTTTTTGTGGTTGAGAACTTTCACGCATTTAAAAAAATATATTTCTCTATTATTCATTTATAATCTTTGCAAATCGATACAATAGAATATGCTAATTATGAATGTCATACCTAATATAGAAAAAAAATTTCTATTCCAATGAAAGATTTTCATGAATGACTTTGTTCAAAATGATTTGTTTATACATATCATTGCGAGGTAAGGCATTCCAAAATCTCCTCTTTCGATTAATGAAAACCGCCGATCACTAAACTATTTTGGTTGTGGAGTTATTGAGTTTGTATCTACTCGTACCTAATTCTGGTGCAAACATTAAGTTAAGTCGCATATGATTATGATTCAAGTTTTAGAAATTAAACAATCCGTACCTGCAAGTAAAAACAGATATAAACGTGTGGTTATGCATTGTTGTTTAATAGCACTTTCTGTCCGATCATTATTTGATTTGAACATATTTAATTTTTTTATCCATTGAGTTAATGTACGAATGTAGACCATAAAATGTTCTATGAATTAGATTTAGAAGAGAAATTTTTTCTATATAATCGTTTACCTTTATCCAAACTGTTCCTTAGTGAGTGAAATTTAAGATTCAATGAAATTCTAACTAAGAAAACAGCAGTTATACGTAGTATGATTATTAGACCACCATACAAGCTGATTAATAATGTTATTGTATAGGACAAATTCATATAATCTCTTTTTGTGTATGTACAAAATGTAGGAGCACATTCAGTGAAATATTTTAAATAGTTCAT